>JASAMY010003406.1:0-263359 GCA_030248085.1 Paralinhomoeus sp. GSCO2_6
TTGCGTTTCCCGGGAAAATGTACAGTAGACCCAAACCATTTCAATGTTCACAATCTTGGCACATTGCCAATAAAAATTTTGCGTACTTATAAAATCAACGCAGAATTTCTTGCGTGTTTATAAATTGGCGGGAAAAAAATTTTGGCAGTTAAATTGTCAATTCTGCACTAAGCCCAATTTTGGAAAAATGCCCACGAACACCGAGCGGCGAAACTTCCACACAAATGTCGAGCTACCAAAGGAACTGTTTACAATGTGTTTGGACGAAAATGGCGGAGCGCACCCGGCCCAACGGGGCGACGAAGGCTCGTACACTTTGTATGCCAACTATGAAACCAAGCTGCCAAAGCACGCGGTTGGAACGATTCACACTGGAATTTTTATCGCCAAAGCGGTGCCTGGCTTCCGTCTGAGGATTAATCAGAGCTCGGAATTGGCAACCAAAGGAATTATAATTACAAATACGATTGTGGATGACAAATGCGTGGCGATCGTTCTGCACGCGTACAACACGACTTCGACGGACTTGCTTATTCCCAAGTTTTCGGAAGTTGCGATCATCACGCTCGAGAAGAAGCACTACTTCGCTATCAACTGGACTGGCGAATAGTTAGTTCTACGTTAGATTTCGCGAGTGCCGCATTCGCGTTTAGCAATCCCCAACGATTTTGGCGATACATGCGAAGCTCGGCGACCAGCCAAACGTCCAGCTGGGACGACCTGACCACGACTCAGCTCGTGGGCCCCTGCGAACCAGTCGCTCAGTCGAGTCAACAGTGATGTTATCCGACGAAGATAAAACCAAGCTTAAGGAATTGTATCTAAACTCTGACAATGCTTTCATTAGCGCGGACAGCTTTGCAAAGTCCGTTGATTTTCCAAACGCAACGCACAAGGAAGTTTCAGATTTTATAAAAAAATTTTACCCATATTCCATATTTATCGAACCAAAAAAGCGAACTTTTTACAAAAAATATGTCAGTAAGCGGTACATGGATTTTGAGCCGCAAATTGGTTCCACGGTTGGCGCTGACACGCTGTTTCTGCAACGTTCCGGTGTTGCATCCCTCTTCATCCCCCCACAAAACCATCCGGCCGGATGTTTTGGGATATCCCAGTTCCTCCCCCCGGAGGAATTGGGATAGAAAACGCGCCATCCCAATTCCTCCCCCCTTATCCCAAAAACTCCCCCCTGTGTTATGTTTGGTTTGTAATCTCAATCGATCTCTGTGGGTGTTCTCCGCAAGCATGGCTTGTCTCCGTTGGGCGCATGAGCTGGTTGGTCATTCCAAAGCTGTGGTAAAGCTGGCGGGCTTGCTGGGCAAGCGCGTCGACATCTGTTCGACAACCTCCAGAAAACTCGTTAGCGCGCCACTCCGCCACATGCTCTGGAAGCTGTTCGGATCCACGTTCGCCAGTGACCCACGCGTGCTCGCTGTGCCTCTGCAGCGGCAGCGCAACTGCAACGACTGCGAGCTGCACGCGATCGCCTTCTACATAGGTAGTCACAGGAACGGAGCTGTTGTCGCCTACGTCACGACTGAGCTCAGAAGAAACACCCGCGTTGCTTCGAACTGGGCACACTCCTCCCGTTCAAAAAAGAAGAAGGGAAGAAACGCAAGCAGTCGTAAAGAGTATGCCTCTGAACGTGTCGTTGGAGGTTCAGCAATGAGTGGGTGATTTCATTGACGAACATTGCGTGGCGTGTGTGTACTGTGTGTCGCATTATGTTTTAACTTCATCTAGGTTTGTTGCTCGACTTTCGTTGCGTTTCGTAATATTCGTGTCCCATCCTGACCTGATTCGGTTGCGTCGGCTTTATGTATGTACCTGTGCAGTTACAGTCACTGTTGTGTGGCAGAGTTCAATATTGTTAGGGGGATGTTTTGGGATAAGGGGGGAGGAAGTAGGATACCCTGTTTTATCCTACTTCATCCGGCCGGATGGTCTGGGATATCCCAGTTTATCCGGGGGGATGTTTTGGGATGGGGGAGGAAGAGGGATACGACACCGGCTTCTACGTCGTGTGCTTTATCGACCTGTACAGTAAACGCGTGTTTTTGTTCCCAATAAAGAGGCTGACGGGAGCTCGAGTGGCCGAATTTTTGGAGCACGTCATTGCCACGCTCGGACGACTGAAAGTATTACTGACAGGTAATGTTACTAATAACAGCGTTCTCCATAACAGCGTTATCCATAACAGATCGTGGAAGCGAATTTCTAAACAAAGAAGTCGTTACCACATTGACAAAGCATAAAATTGCTCACGTAACGAGCAAGTGGCACTGGAAAAACAAAGTCCCACAGTCGGAACGGCTGAATCGCATCATTCGGACGATGCTCGGCAGACTCAAAGCTTCCCAAACTTTCGTTAGCATTCCCAGAGCTATAAACAGAATCCAAACCAGCATCAACAACTCAGTCAATTCCACGACCGAAATGATTCCCAATTTGACGACTGACGCGGATGCTCCCGCAATTTTGGCTCGGCAACGGTCCAGGAGGTACCGCCAAATCAGCAAGGGGCCCACTCCCGTCCTTTATAAGGTCGGCCAGATAGTTAGACTCAGAATCAAGAGAGGAATCTTTGAAAAAAGCAACGTGCAACCTCTACTCGACGACATTTTTCGAATTGTGGCAATTAAAACAACAATACCAGCGCCATCGTACATATTACAAAATATCGCTACTGGAGAGCGATTAGACGGCTCATTTTCCCAAGAAAGCCTTTCCCCATATGCAGCAGCCATTTGAATCAGATACATTCACGTTGGTTTTGTCCCCGACGAAAGACAATTTCTTCTCGACCCAAAACGTTGGTGATAGTCGTGACTACATTTGGAGATTTCAATTTAATGGTTTAAAGACGACCCGTGACATCGACTTGTCAAAGGGGTAGGCAATAAAAATTGCGTAAATAATGTAAATAATTGTTAATGTTAATGTTAATGTTAATAATAAATTGCGTAAATATGTTTAAAAATTGCGATTGTCTAGGTGGGAAGTGGCATTGTCAAGGCTCATTATTGGAAATACCGTCACGAGAAAAATATCAGAGGAAGAATTTAGTTACAAAATCGACGGTGATCAGTGGAAGCAGGGAAATATTGATCGCATCTACTTTGACTCGCCTCAGTGGCTCATTACTCAGTTTTTATTGGCTATTCCCAGAGAACTAGATTACAACATCTCGCTGACATACGAGGATTTAAAATTCCATTTTGCACTGGAAGGTAACGGCGTGCCGGGGCTGACGGTATAAAAGGTGCCATTGTTTAGAGAACGTGGAATTCATTCTCCCCGACGTGTATTGCAAGGCATTTGGAATAGTGGACGGCAGATATTTGCTACACCCAGCAATTTCAAAAGAGAGAAACAACGTTCAAATTGAAAAGTCCAATTTTGAGCCCAACTTGGTGGCATTCACCACCGACTTTAGTTCTCAGTCCGGTTTAAATAATCACCTTCGGCAGGCGCTGCAAGTATTTGACTTGAAACCAGATACGACATTCCAGTTCAAAAAGCAGTACTTTGACGTGGTCAAGAACGATTTAACAAGTATTGAATTTGGACTGCAGTACATTGATACATTGGACTATCTACCAGTTGTCAATATATTGCCCAAAATCTCCGCGGAGTTTCATTTTCGTAGAAGATTGCCAAGATATGTATAATTCTGGATTGTCCCAGTCATTTACAAACTCGGAAAAAATGAAAAAGAAAACGCAGTACCCAACTTATCCGGAAGACGAGGTGCTAGAGTCCAAGACGGCGGCCAGCAGGCTAAAGTCCACTTTTGGTAAGTATAAATACCAGTCATTTTTGTTCAGCAGTTCATTCGCATTTTATGAGGTGGACGCGTTTCCAAAAGAAAAGGCAGCAAAGGCAGAAAACCAAAAAAGATTGTAAAGACCAAGAAGACCAAAAAAACTAAAAAGGCAAGGAAGCCAAAGCCAAAGGTTGGATCATTTGCTAGTGCCAATTTTTTGTAATTTTTCAAAATTTAGAAAAAATTGCCCTGCGCATTTTAAATGGGAGACCACGAAGGACAACTCGACATTTTTTCATCCCAGCCAACCGTGGGAGGAGACATTGTTGACACAACTTGCATAGAAATTCCGACCGACAATTTAAACCTGCGCGATAAAGTTTTGTCATGGACCATTCCCGCCAGCCCAACCATGTACACAGATCCCGATATCCGACTACTGTTGAAAATTAAGCTAATGGCCAATGAACAGGTTTGAATTTTTTTGTAATTAAACGTGGCCACGCTAGAAAATTTAGGCCGATGCTACGCTGAAAGGTCGAATGGGTTGGATAAACCTTATCCCCAAGACGATGTTCAAATCAATTTCCGTGTCATTTAACGAATACTTTGTGCAAAGCTCTAGCGATTTTGCGTACCAGCAATACGTCTTAACCAAGCTACTGACCAGCGAAGCCCAGCAAAAGTCCATTCGAGATTCGGAGTCGCGTGAGTCACGCTACAGCCGAGGCTTAGGCTTGATAAGATCGCTTTAGTCTTCTTTGATGAACCCGGACATTACGACGATACCGCCGAAGGAGCTAACCCGGGTTTTGATAAAAGACTGACAGATGCTGATAACCAAGCGGTCAACCAATTCGTTTACTCCGTTCCAATATACCCGCTCAAGGGAAAATTTCTACTCCCCGGAATTCGCATGCAAATTAGCCTGACGCAAGCGGAGGTGATCGTAACTCGGTGGGGGGCGACTCGAATATTGGCGCGGTTTAGGATTCGTTTCGCATTCTCGCCGATGAGAACGGTCGCGCTCGACATCCGCGACTTGTCATCGTTTACGCGAGACTCTTGGTCACGCGGCATTTGCTGAGTCAGCAGCTAAACTTGGGCATATTCAACAAACTGAGCGTTAAACCGGCCACATACCATTTTGTCCGACCAGTTATCAAGGTACACATTGTACATACAGTGTACACGCTCGTACAAAGCAATTCAGGGGCCATTCTTACTCGCATCTGGAGCAACCGCGCAAGATGTGAGCCTAAGCATGGGCCGCAAGCCCAGTCAGCTACTGATCTTCTTTGTAAAGAACAAACGCTACAGAGGAGATCAAAGTGAGCGCGGTTATCATTTTCAATCAACAATTTTGGCATTCCAGGCTTGAATCCCCTGTCTTTCGAAGACCTCAAAGTAACCAAGCTCATGGTGACGCATGAGAACAACCAGTACCCGCTTTGCAACGTTGAACAGTCCGGAATTTCCTTTTCGACAAACGACCCGAATCAACTGGCCAATATTTTACCCTACACCAACCTTCAGAAAATGCTAGGGTTTTACAATAACCCTTTAAGTTACAATGGCTACACTCTTAACTGTTTTACCGAACATCCCATCTTTGGCGTTAACTTGAGCAACATTGTACCTACCGATGATTTTGTACCCCCTTTAGCCATTGGCAACACGTCTGTGCATGTTGAATTTGAGAAAGCGTTAGGGACTGACAGCGTAAACATGTTTGCTATTGGGTTCTTCGCGGAGCGCGTGACCGTGTCGAAAGATTTGGTAGTAAGTAGCAGCTACGTTGCCGGCACGTTCTAATTCAGTCGTTGGGAATGAATTTTTTAACTATATATGACAATCTGCAAAAATTAACGCAAAAACCGGTTTTTGTCTGCTACCAAGAAGAACTACACAGTTTACCTTGCTTATACGACGTGGATTCCATTACAATATTCTCAAAAACTACTGGACAAAAGACCCATTGGTCGCTTTTGTACGCGAGCGGCGGCAAAGCAACGTATATTGACCCATTGGCGGAACCAATTTCGAGCCAACTCAATCGGTTGCTGGATGGGTGTTTTCAAGAGTGGTCGCACTTGCGACAGCCAGTTCAAGCTAGCGACAGTCAGTCTTGCGGCTACTTTTGTATTTTCTTTGCCTACTACCTCAACCAGGGCAAACCATTGGAGCGAATATTAGCCTTATTGGCGGACAATTGCATTCTTAATGAAAAAATCGTCGCGCGATTTGCTCGCCAGTACATTCGAAAATGCTAAACCAGTTTGAAGACTTCGATTATCGGTTAACTCTGGGCAATTATGTGCTAGCAGGACCAACGGCGTGCGGAAAAACTACGACTTTTGCAAATATTATTAAAAATTGGAATTATTACACGGATGCCCCATCAATTGGAATGTTCGTCATCTGCTACAGGTACGCGTTGCGACGCTAAATTCGCGCTAAATTTGGTGGTTTAGGGTGTATCAACCCATCTATCAAGAAATGGTCAGAAATCTCCCAAAAAATATTATAGTGAAAATGTTTGCTGGTTTTCCAAAAGAATTGGGCAGCCCAGAATTTTACGATCAAGTTGACAAAGACAAATGCACAGTACTACTAGTGGACGATGCTCAAGCGACTTTGGCCAGCAAAGACGCGCAGGATGCTCTGACTAATCTAATTACAGTGCTCGCTCATCACAGAGCGGTGTTTTCTTTCTACCTATTACAGTGAGTCACTAAAGTCAGTATACATGTAGCGAGCGATCGTTGGCATTTAGGGACTTCTTCGCGTCTTCTCAGGCATTGTCACTACTTAAGAAAAACTGCAAGTCCTATTTTTTATTCTATCCTTTGTCGGACGCAACGGCAAGCCAATTACAACGGTAAATTTGTTTTGTTTTGCTTTTTTGGCTGAGCGCACTTTTTTCAGACATTTTTTCTCCGGTCAATCGAAAATTATTGCGGACGCGCTCGAGTGCGCTAGAGCTTTGAAGTCCAGATTTATTTTCTTAAATCCCGCTGCCGAGCGCAGTAAGAGGCTCAGATCAGGGCTAGGACCGCTGGACGGGGCGGTCCTCTTGCAGCCACTATAATGCCAATACCCGAATTACTAGAAACCAATTTGCCATTTCTGAAGGACCTCGCTCAAGTGGAATCCGTTAGCGAACAAAAAGCAAAGCTCAGAGGCGCGAACCAATCCGAAACTCGCGCCATTCTCTGCCTGGTCATCAACTTTTACGTTGGAAAAATTCCCGCGAAGGGCGGTTTAAAACAGCGTCTCAAGAGACGAAAAAACGCTCTGGAGTTGATACTTTCAAAACGAACTGGACTGTTCAAGAAAAAGCTGCAGATTGTAAAAATTGCCAAGCTCGTGGTCGATTTGGCAAGAGAATTCCTGAAGCATGAGTAGCCGATTTCGCAAGTGTAAGCTGGTGGACGTGCCAATATTGAAAGAGTTAAATGACAGAGCTTCGCTGGCAAGCACCCAGAACATTGAAAATATTCTAAAATTGAGAAAAGAATATCGGAATGCGTTGGCTTCCACGGATGCTCCGGAAGCTAAACTGAGGCGGCTAGGGGATGTGATTAACCGTCTGTCTCGAGAGCAAAATTTACGACAGCAAGACTTGAACCAAGTGGGAACCACGGCTCGGGAACCTTTGGATTACGAACTGTTGGTCGATACAAAGCCTCCCGATGGATTTTTTGATGACAGTCCATCTCCGCCCGGGGCCCCGCCAGCACCACCATCAGGGCCTCCGCCAGCACCCCCATCAGGGCCAGCGCCTCCATCGGGCCCAGCGCCCCAACCTCCGCCAGCGCCTCCATCGGGACCACCGCCCCAACCTCCGCCAGCGCCCACAGCACCCGCCCCTTCGTCAGCGCCAGCCCATCCATCAAGACCACAGAAGAAATCCTACATGGCTTCGACGTCATCGGCTAGAGCGAAGGCAAAGAAGGAGCTTGAGGAAGATATCGAAGATATCGATCAGTTCATGAAGTCGACGGCTCGGTTCAAAGATTTAGCTAAGGATATGGTGAGCGACGTGTCTCAGGTGGTGCGTAGAAGTGAAAGGGCGCGAAAACCGAGAACGCCATGGTCGCCATATTGAACTTATTTCTTTAAACAGGCGCAAGCGATCGCAATGATGGTTATCACAATCGCTATATTCGCGATGAACCAAATGTCACTTTGTTTTGCCTCGCTCAGCTTTCGATAGATTCTGTCTAAGATGTACTCCAGGTGATCGAAAGTCGCGTTGTGGTGCGAATCGGTTGGAATGCTTGGGTAGCCCGCGATGTATGTGATTTTCCCTTTCTCGGCGAACACGATCAACGCAATTTCATCGCACCTGTGAACCGCGTGTTCGTTCCCTTTACTGAGCCTGTTGACTCACCCAGCGGTCCAGGCGACTTCCGCTCTAATTATTTCCGCGTAATGATCGATTGGGACGAGCAGACGGTTCCAAACGAGTAAAAGCGTGCCATTTTCACACTTGTCGCGTAAAAGATTAATTTTGAACAGCGAAAGGGCCAGTTTCCGTTCTTCAGCTGGCGTCAGCACGTCAGTTGGATCGCACACCAGCGGGTTATCGCGAACGCATTTAGAAGGATAATGGTACGCGCTCGTTGTAGCTAGCAAAAGTAAAAGCAACATTCTGGCGAACTGAGGCTGCCTAGGGGGATGATCGCTCTTTTATCAGTACGCGCCCAGCTGTCTTTCAATGGACTGGACGTCGTGGTTGATCTCGCCGATGGTCTTTATCAGGGCTTGAAACTCCGGGAGTGTGAGCGACATGACCACGCGCCTCTTGGGTCGCGTCTGCCCCATCTCGTCCGTAGTCACGTCGAACTTGCCAATGCCCACGCGGATTCCGTACTGGGTCTTGGTGACGCGCACGCCCATGTTCCTGGACCCACCGAGTCCGCGCACCTAAGCCTTCCTTTCGGTTTGCAGTTACAGTGCGCACGATACACACCTGTCCCAGAATGACGGAATTTTTCTTCGCCCCGTGAGCCAGGACTTCTTGAATGGTTTGAAAGTGCAGTCCATCGTCCGTCTGGCTGTAGGCATCCTTCGTCGGCTCGACTGGCTCCTGCTTGATCATTTTGTGTCTCTTTTTTGGCGGTGGGAGTGGCTGGCGAAGATTGCTGTTGTTGACTTTCAACGGGGTACTGTCCATTATACCGAATTTTGAAAGACTGAACCGAGGGACGCCGCCAGACCGATTAAGTGGGCGTGGCCTAAAAGAGACGCTCATCTATTATTCAGGGACCGTATAATTCTCGGGGACCCTCTAGGATCGGGGGACCGTCTAAGATCGGGGGACCATATAGTAAAGTGCCGAATCAGTCTGGAGGGTTGCTGGGTTTGCCGGAAATTCTTTACCAATGACCACTTTGCTGGCCACATAATGGAAAAACACGAATGCTACGTATGTCATAAGGAATTCGATTCGTTGGAAGCCGTGCAAACTCATATCATTGACACGAACGAAAAAGTTAATCGGGAAGAAGCTGTGAAGCAAGGCTGGCGCTCCGGGCGGTACTCGCGTGATGAAAATGAATACTACGAAGATATGCAGTTCTACCACAGAAAGTACAGTAGAGAAGCGGGTGCGTTTCTCCGACGACTGCGGCTTGCCCTTGACTCAGGTTTGAAATGACGCATTTAGCCGGACCACTGCCTAGCGCTGTAGACAAAAACGGCTGACGGCGCCAGCTGCGAAGCGCCATTTATCACGGTACCAACGGCGACGGAGGGCCATTGGGAGTGGCATTTCACGTTGCCGACGAACTACTTGATGCTGCGGGACTCGCTCCAGACTAGCATTGTGAAACTACATAGACTGTACGCTAGCCACGATCGCTTGATTGGCTTGACAAAAGTGCTAGATGTCGGTTTTGTCACTAGGGTGTTTTTGCGCGGCAGTAGCGATGAATGGGCCAGCTATAAAGACTACGAGGCGACGATCGCAACGGATTACAATTGCTGCTATTCCAATCTATTGAGTTTTGCCTTTCGCGTAGACGTTTCCACCGCTGAGCAGTTCGAATTTTGCGTGTGTTGCGTAATTAGCGAGGCGTATTATTGGGACAATAACTGTGGCGCAAACTTTGTCATTTGGCGAACGTCGAGTCAATAACTTCCAACATTGCGACACGAATCCGTTGTTTTAACTCGAAATCTTCCAGCTCTCTCGTTCTCCATTGAACCCAGCGCGGAGTGTCGGGAATGCTCTCTCCGTTTGCTACGGCCGCTTTCCGTTCGCTTTCCTCCAGGCGCTCGCGGCGAAGCAATTCTTGACTCGGCGCGTACTCCGCGGGATACTTTGAGTCGATCGCATCCCTCAATGCCCGCTCCACTTTCTTTAGATTCATCGTCCCTTACAGCGTGCCGATTTTATCAGGGGGCCTCTCCCTCATAATTGCGGGATTTCGCGTAGAATGCGTCGCGTGAACTTGCGGCGGAAATTTTCATTGCCGACACCCGCGTGGCCCAACGCGACAGTTATGCAGGTGCGTTTACGCCCGCGTGCCATTGCGATCGCGACTAAACGATACTGATTGCGTCTCCGCTTCCGTGATTCTTTCGTTTTTGTGGGTTGCGTCTGGACGCGGAAACTATGCTGTTGTTTTGTCGCGTATACACGTACAGGTGTATACAGGTATAGGTACTCGGCATTGTACATTGTACGTACGCGCACACGGTCACTGTACACTGTACACTACGAGTCCCCTCCCGTCTGCGATGTACAGCGGACGTAGTACTATGTAAGGCAGCAAGCGTGTACTTGTTGCCTAATGCCGTTAAATAGCCAATAAGCGTGTTAAGGTTCCTCCCCTTATTTGCACACGGTCTAAAGTACAACGTCAACACATTTACTCTATTTGGTAAAACGTTCGTGCGATGAACATGCAAATATATAAAGATTCTACGTACATATGCAAATTTTGTGCAGATGTGATGGTGCATGAAAGCAGTTGCGCGGTTAAAGAAACCGTCCAGTGTCCCTTCTTGTCATTTTGAAGTTTTTTGTCTTTGCTTTTTGGTATTTGGTTTCTGCTACTTGCGCTGTTGCTAAGATTCTAATTTTTTTTGTTTCAAAAACAACCTGCTCTACTAAAAACAACCTCAAGTGATGGCTGACTACACCGCCGACACGGTCTTCACGGTCGTGGGCGAGGCGAACGCCGACAGTTCGGCAGTCGGGCGGGCGGGCGGCCGGCCTCAAGAACTCGTCTTCCGAGGAGGGCAGCTGAACTCTGAGACGCTCGCGTCTGTCTTCTCGGTGAGGGTTAAGATGATTACCTGCTCTACTAAAAAATAGGTCGGGTTAGGTTTAGATGGTTCAACATTATTATTTGCCGTCTAATTTGTAAAGTATTAAAATTTTAAAATTTTAATTTTTAAATTTAACAAATTCCATTGTACTTTTTGACGTTGATTAATGGCAGCTGAGACCGGCCAGCATCTGGCTCGTCGCGCACACGGAGCGGCTCCGAGAGGGTGGCATCGAGAAAGTCAAGAGAGACGAGGTCGTCATGGCGGACGGGAACGGCTCGTTCCTGGCGAACATGCCGCGCGGGGTCGTCAAAGTGAGCGTGAAAGGCCGGTCCGACGTCGTGCAAGGCGTTCGGGTGCAAGACTGTACGTCCCAGAGCAGGTCGCTGTTTAAATCTATTCACTTAAATGTAAATTTAATGAACGTTTGAGTTAACAATTTCTATTAGCGTTATTTTAGCACGGACGGCCTCGGCTTTGCTCAACTGCTCGGACGTCGTCGACAGGCCGCCGAGAAATCGAAACTGGTCGTGCGCGAGCTGTCGATGCCTGTCGGAACCTTGAAGGTGGCGGTTTAGCTCTTCCACGCTGAGTTTCGTGCTAGTGCACTGCTCTATTTTGGGCGTTCCGAGCCACCATCACGGAGGACATGAAGTTGGAGAAGACGCACTCCGACCCGGTGAAGACGTCGTTCAAGACCAAGGCCGACACGGGTTTGTGAACAGTTGGGGGGGGGGGGGTGTGTTTGTACTGTTTCGGAGGTTTAGCTTGATGCTTCATAAAATGAAAGCCTGTGGAGGGGTCGTCCTGTAAGTCTTTCGGGATACGGTCTTGCAGAGGTTGCCTGCGTTAGGAGTTCCCCTCTCCCCTAACATCCTCCCCTCCTCCAACAGGCCATCGGGCAGCGGGCAGATCTGTCTGGCGGAGTTTGGGCGTTTTGGTCTGGGTTTGGTGTGTGGTTTCTCGTATGTGTGTGCTGTTTCCTAAGGCCCGTGGACAAAGTACATAAGTGTGTCGCGCGACCATGGGCAGTAGTCAACAAGCGTCCTGAGTGGACCTACCCACTGAACGTTGCAATGTTTCAGGGTTTTGGACCCAGCACACGAGAGCTTTGAACAAGAAGCTTGACGGCGCTTCCCGCGAGCAGTGGGTCTTGGTTGACGTTCACGGCACGGCCCTCAAGGACGACCCGGCCGATCCCGACGACGAATTCGACGAGGTGACGGCCGCCGAATCCGTCGCCGAGCAACAGCGCGCCCTGAACAAGAATCACCCGCGCATCTACGCCTTGACGAAATCTGACTACTCGGTGCGCTTGGAGATTTTGTATTTGCTGTTGGTTGTGCTGGTGACCGTGGCGTGGCTGTGACCAGATGCGTGGCTGTGTGGCGTGGCTGCGTTCAGATGCTGAAGGAGTTCATGGACTACGGGAAGCGGGAGTTGGCGGTCGCGCGCAAGCTGTCCAGAAAGCGGGCGTTCATGAAGCTGCGTGAGGAGCGTAGTCACCGCAAGCTCATCAAGCTGACCGTGGAGACCTGGGCCTGTTCGTACTGCCTCCGCGTAAGTTTCCGCGTGCTCGTGTTCGTGCGTGCTGTGTGTGTGTGCTGTTGCCTAAGGCCCGTGCGCAGAGTACATAAGCGTGTCTTGCGAACATGGGCAATAGGCAGTAGGCAATAAGCGTGCAAGATTGTTGCGCTAACACATGTGTTGGTGCCTGTTCCGTGTGCGTGTGTGTAGTGTATATGTACGTGTTGTTTGTAATATAGGTGGCTAACGACGCCATCAAGTGCAAGTCCTGCGACTCCGTCATTGGCTGTCGGATGTGCGTCGAGCGCGCCATCGAAAGCGGTACGTTCCGTGTAATTGATCGCTCGCGTTAGCATTCCACAACTGGATTGGGCATCTAGACCAAGATCGCGGCGTCCAACCGACCTGCTCCAAGTGCCGCGGCATCATGGCGCTGGAAGCGCCATTGGAGACGGTCGTGCCGGTCAGCGACGTCCTCAAGGGCCTCGAGGATCACCTGGAGGTTTCAATTCGCACTGTTTGACTTGCTTCTTGCTTAACCGTAGTGCCCGCCCGCTTGGTAGATGCTGCGCCGACACGACAACCGCTACGGATGCGGAACTTCGGAGGTGATCTTCGGCACGCAGCAGGGCATGCAGGACGAGGACGACGACTAAGTACCGGTCCGGACCGAACCGTACCCTCCATCGCTACCGCTTACTCCGCTCCTCTGAGTTGCGCGTGTTCCCCCCCCCCCCCCCCGTGCGTCTGTTGCTGTGCCGCGCCGCGCCAGTATATAACAAAAGCTGAAGTTTCGCGCTTTTTGAACTTTGGTTGCCGACGATCTCTTTCTCTAGGTGTGCACTCGCTTCACTATTTTGCTTCGCCCACTTCGCTTCGTTAGCTTGACACGTATGTAACTGCGCCTATCGCTATCCCGCTACCCCCTATAACTCCCTACTCCGTGGTGTACTCGAGATTTCGGTTTTTTCTTTCTCTCTCCTCTCGGTTTCGATATTTCTTCCGCTCTCTCTATCTATCGCTATCCCGCTACCCGCTATCACTCCCTACTCCGTGGTATACTAGAGATTTGTGTTTTTTTTTTCGCGTGCGTGCGTGACCGAAGAGAGCTGGCACGCAATGAACATTGTTCGTCACAGAGCAACGGTTGTGCGTGAGACGGTACTGTTGCTTTGTGTGGTGTCACCACGCTCATTAGTCCCGTTAAGAGCTTAAGATGGCCGGGAGACGAGCCAGCGTGTCGGCTCATTTGAACGCACTAGGTGTGGACGCTGTGAAGGAGTTGATCGTCGACGAACAAATGACCATGGAGTCTGCAGCGACCCAACTGGGCATCCTGTACGGAGTGCACGTGTCGAAGGCGACGCTCGAACGGTTCTGTAAAGCCAATGCGGTGTGCAAGCGGCCGCACCCCCCCCTCACTCCGGGTCAAAGAAAGGAGATTGTCAGAGAGAGCGCCAAACAGGTACAGAATGAAAGTAAACCGTACCTGGACGGTGTAAGGGTTTAAGGATTTTTACTGTTTTGCGGGTTTAGCTGCCACATAAAGGGTTTGGGGGGGGGGGGGTTGACACACCCAGTTCAACCATATCTGTTGTTCTTTTTCCGATGGGCGGTGGCGTTGGCCGTCGTCTCCTGAAAGGCCACTTGGCGTCGAATGGGATCCTCGTTGGCGACAGGCAGCTGAAGACCACGCTCAGAGAGGTCGACGCTGCAAACGTCCGACTGCGGCGCGTGGGTGGTGCACGTGCTCGTTTGGTGCGGAATCCGATCCCCAAATTGAAGCACGCTGTCGCGTTTGGCCAATGCGCTTCATTGGATCAAAATGAAAAGGTTTGAGGACGGGGGGGGGGGGGTGTACCAAATGCCACAGGTGAACGTTGTCGTACAGGGTGTCTTCATTGGTCTTACCACCGTCGCCATGGTGGACGGAGCGTCCAGGAAAATAGTCTCTGTGGCTGTCATGCCAGTAAAGAACAATTTGACGTGTGTGGCTAAGCTGAACCAATATGGCGTCTACAAAGCTAACGTTGAACCCGTTCTTTAGTATATACCGAGACGTCTTCGCTTCGGCGGTCGCCCAGTACGGAATCTGGGAAACGATATACATTGGTGCGTTACTTCTGCGTTGCAGCATTCGTTGCTTCAGAGCCCCCCCCCCCTGTTGAAAAGTACGTTAGCCACACTGCCGCATGTACAAGCCGCCGCAAGCCAGTACGCCCCAATTGCCGCCGTTAGTTTAGATCAGGGCAGGGAATTCGCGTTGACGGAGGTCATGCAGTCCTGGTTTCGAGACCAGTTCGTTGGTTCCGCGTGCGCGAGAGCGCACACGAAGCGCGTGCCGTCGACTGGAAATTGCACCGTAGAACGGCTCTGGAACGTATGTTGTGTGCGAGCGCGTGCGCGTGTGTGCGTGCGTGCTGGCCGTGGGGCGGCTGGCGTGCTGACGTGCTGGCGGGGGAGGGAGGTGGGGGATTGTGTGCGTGCATGCCTCTCTGAATCCTGGGGTGGACACGTACGATTGAAACGTTTGAGGAGCATAACCAACTGGTTGTGCTCCCTATCAAGAGGGCCGTGGTCGATTTGGAGCAACGCGACGTCCTTTCAAGGACCAATGTGGCAGACCTCTTCAGCGTCTCGTACGTCTGTCTACATTTCATGCGCTACGGGGTGGCAGAGTGGCAGGCGGTGTGGAACAACCACACGGTGCTTGTGCAGGAGCACGCTATGCGTGTGCTCTGTATGCTCAACACGTCGAATGTTGTAGATCGGTAAGCGCGGGGTGCCGAACAGGATTCTGAAGAGCGCCGTCAACTTCGCAGTTGACGCGCGTCGCATTCCGGACGTTGGGGAGGCGGTCGACATTTACCGCAACAGCATGGCCAACGCCCCCACTGACGGCGCCCGCATCTTCGAGCAGGAAAGTGTCGCCAAAGGTGTTGATCCTCTACAGGGTGACGCGCAACGTCAGGAGCGCAGGCATCGCGAGTGGCACGCCTACGTCGCCACTCAAGGGGGGACGCGCCAAGTGTTCCAGAGTTGCCGGCCCCAGCTAGGCGGCGAACAACCCAACTACGCGCCTCTTCAGCGTTGCATTCTCAAGTTCATAGAACTGTCAACGTAGACAAGACTGCGCGAAAACATGTGGGAGTCATGGCGAAGTGTGCGACGCGCGTCCGTGTGTTGTGTACAGGAACGACGCGGTACGCGCCAGACGCACGCCTTTCACACGCACTTCGTGACCGACGTACGTAGCACTACAGACCGAGGAACGGGTCGGCAGAGGTGCACGGGCGCTCGTCGCCGCTCATCAACGCGCCGAACGTAGAACGCCGAGGCGGCATGGGACCGTACTCAATTTCATATAAGTCGGCCTCGAATCTGGCTTTGACTAGCTGCTGCTGCTGCGCGGTCAGCTTGGACACGCGCTCGGCCATGATCGCGAAGTAGGCTCTGTTGGTGTCGGTGACGTCCACGTCGCCAGCGCCAGCGTCCTGGCCAGTCGACGAAGCAGCGGGCGCGGATTTCGACCGCTGTCTTGTCGGCGCGTCGCTGCTGCTGCTTGCGCTTCGCTTGCGCTGAGTCGACGTCCTGAAACGAAGGAAAGTTCCCTGCCCCTTCCTGTACTGGGCGAGAGTCATACGTACGTGCGTTCCTCGACGAACGGGTCCAGCCACTGCAGAAACTCCCACAGCGCCCAGCCGCCGACAAAGACGCGCGACGCTGTGTCAGGCTCGTTCTGTCCCTTCAGGGGGGCGTGCCCCCACCTGTCGTTGTCGGCAAAGGGGGGCAAGGGGGGCAGGCACAGGGAACAAAAGGGCGAATCGAATACTGTTCGGCTGTTTCTCTTAAATTATCGCACCCATCAGCCGAAAATTTTTGCCTGCAGCGCTGTAGTGTGTGGCTGAACGACTGCTTTGGAGTAAGAAGGGACCTATCTTTTATGGCAGGCGCCCATCCAAGGTAGGGCAATGGAGGGTCTTGCTATTCAAGTCACATAAAGGGGCATAAGGGAGGCAAGGTGACCAAATCTGACAGGTTCGCCCAATTTTGGAATAAAAAAATGCTCGGAAGAACGTTGGAAATTCAAAATTTGCGCTTGCGGCGCATGATTTTGGAGGAAAATTAATGAAAAATTCGTTGAAATTCAGGGATGCAGCAGTTGACATTGAATTTTTTCGCGCCTGCAGCGCCAAAAAGTCACAAGATTTCGCATAACGCCATACATATGCAATTTTTTTGCAAGAAAAATTTTGTGACTCTGCCCCCTCCTGTCAGAAAATCCTGGATCCGCCAGTGATTTCCGCACTCACCCGAGAGTTGAGCTTCCATCGCCACTTCGCGCCAGGCGACGGGGGTCAATTGTCTGTCGTCGTACAGCGGATGCGCAGAATCGTACAGCTGCGGTCGCTCTCGCACAGCGTTGACGAGAAGCAAGCCAGTTGGATGCGCCTGTGGCCAGGCAAAGCGACGTTCACAGTGAGTGCCCAAAAAAAAACGCACACGCAAAGCGAACGAGAACTAACCATGTCGCAGCAGCAGCGGTCGGTCGGTCGGTCGCAGCAGAGAACAGCTAGACAGTCGCACCGCGCCTCCTGTTTCTTAAACATTTCAACAAGTGACACCCCGTCACGCTCGTATAACGTGTTACAGCCTAATGCCCCTTATGTCCGCGGAAGTAGGCAACAAGCGTGCCCCTATGCACCTAACAAGATAACCTAACACCAAAATATTATGCTTTTAACGCGCCGCGTATTACATGTTACTACATAGTACATAAGCGGCATTAGTACACAAGCGTGTACTCAGTACGTGTTATACCAGCACGGTGCTTTTGCGGTGCGTTAACGGTGCGAGTACAAGTACTGTAGCAACAAATTCAAACGCGAGTACGAGTAACGCAACGCGAGCAAATCGCACGGTTCATCTTCCGCAAGAATGCGCAAGCATGCACGCACCGCACGCACGCACGCACCGCACCGCACGACCTGTATTTTTTCATCTGCGCGCGAATGCGCGTGAGCGTGACACGCGGGCAGGCGCCGCTTTTTTTTTGATTTTAGCGGCGTCCTTCAAAGATTCGGCGGCTGGGTGCACGGCGGGGGGGGGGGGGTGGGAGAGGGGACAAAGCGCCCATCATCGCCATCGTCTGTCCCGTCAAAGGTCGGCGTTCCCGTCGCCGTCTAGCGACGACCGGTTTATTACTTCGAAGGAAAAGAGGGCCGCTGCGGCGTCTGAAAAAAGCCACTTTGTGTCTGCCAGCCTGCGGGTGTCGACAGTCCCGTGTCTGTACGTCGTCTTGTCTCTTGCCTTCGGTTCGGCAGTCAGTGGACCTGTCGAGCGCTCGCTACTGCAATGGCAACCAACAACAGGCCGTCCTTCTCGATAGAAGACATTCTGTCCGAAAGGTTGTGGCATGCTGTTGACGCTGTTGACGATGGTGGACAGCCGCCGTTCTTTAGGTCGACAAGGACGAGGACGAACTTGAAGCAGGACGACGAGCTCAAGTTCCTCGCCTGTCAAACGCAGATCGGCGCCGACAATGCCGACTTCCAGATGATGCAGTACGTGTGGAGAGGGCGCGAGGCCGACGGTACGCTTGCACCTCTGCCGATGTCCACCACAAGAAAACGCCTCGCTTTTGTTGGCGCAGGCACGTACATCATTGACCTGACGTGGGAGAAGCTGATGCTGGCCGCGCGGGCCATTGCGGCCGTCGCACCGCTGCTTCCTCAAGCGCCTCAGATGCAGCGGCTCATGATGGCATCGACAACAACGTCATCATGCCCGATCTGTACTTCTACCGCAATCACGACGATCAGCCTGGGCGACCTGGGCTGGCATCCGCGTCGACAACAACGTGATCATGCCCGATCTGTACTTCTACCGCGATCACGACGATCCGTTCGTTGCCGGCGGTTGGTTCGGATGACAATATCATCATCATCATCGCACTACACAGTCGGCTGCGCGGCTCTCCCCCAGTACGTACACACGTACGTACGTACCGTACACGGCTGCAGTAAGTACGTACACACCCTTAGTCAGTCAGTCAGTCAGGCAGGTCAGTCGCGTCTCGAAATTGGGTCAGTGGTGACTCGCGCCTGCCTTCGTCGTCGCCGCTCTATGCACTGCACTGTGGGCGTGGCCACACCTACGTCTCAGCAGCGCCAGCCACTTGCTGATTGGTGCGCGCGTGTGTGAGCGCGCAACGACTAACGCACAGACGACGCTGCTGCAGGCAACAGCCTCAACAGCTGCTGCGTACATACATACATAGTTGGTGTACCCTACCCTACTGTACCGTACCCTGTTCATGTCGCGCGGGCGGTCTAAAAAAATTTGGTCGCGTAATCTGCTGTCGCGTGAAAACTACAGAGCGTTTTTGAACCTGTGTAAATTAAAACATGTTTCCGCGTCCGCGTGAAAAGGGGCACGCGGGCGTAAACGCACCTGCATAACTGTCGCGTTGGGCCACGCGGGTGTCGGCAATGAAAATTTCCGCCGCAAGTTCACGCGACGCATTCTACGCGAAATCCCGCAATTATGAGGGAGAGGCCCCCTGATACGATTTCGGCAAGAATGACGTCATCCGTTCCAACTCAATGCGCGCCATTTCGTCGGCGTCTCGTGCCTCCCTTTGGCCGGCACGCGCGGCGGTCGCTGGCGCCGAGCCAAGTGGATTAGACAGGCCAATTACGGCGTCGGTCGGCGCGCGCGGAACGAAGCGCGGTGGAAAGGACGGGGTGGGTTGCCAGCGTCGCGCAGTGGAGCGCGCAGCGGGCCAATTGGATGGCCAATTACGGGCGGCGTCGTCAGTTGCACGGGGCCGCGCGCGGCGCGCGCGGTGGAAAGGACGGGGCGGGATAATTGCCGTTGCCTAGCGACGGAGGCGCGCGCACACAGCGAAAGGCGGGCAAGCGGCGACGCCGCGGGCAATGGGCGCGCACACGCAAAACAACGGACGGAGATTGCAACACGCGCACGGCGACGGCGCACGCACAAGGGGCGCGCAAACAATTGGATGGGCGCTTGGGCACGCAAACAAACAACTCTCTGGAAACGCGCCCGATCGAGACAAACTTAACGGCATTGCATTCGCCGCGAAATTCCGCGTCGAATGACTCTTCGCTCGACGCTCTACGACAAAGATTTAAAGTTTTCAAAAAGTTTTTTGCCTCTAACTTTTTCGAACTTGGTCCGATCGCTTCGAGCTCGCCACCATCGGATTCTCCGCGAAATTCCGCGTCCAACGACTATTCGATCGCCTATAAACGATAAAGTTTTAAAGTTTTCAAAAACTTTGCAAAACTTTGCAAAAAGTTCATTTTCAACCCTCCCCACACACTATGGAACCCTCCCGGACCCACACGCAAGAAGTTTCCATAACGCTAAACCGAATAACACACCCCGCCTTATTCGGGATAGCTGTCGGTAAAAGTTACCGTAACCCGTCCGAATAGTAACCGGAGACTATTCGAGGTTACGGTAGAAAAAGGGGGGGGTCAAAACGTACCTGGCCATACTACTGTGCCACACAAGAAACAGCACTTTATCGAGAAACAAATTAAACTGCGCCATTAAAATTTAAAAAAGTTAAACAACAGCACTACAGTATGAAACAATTATAAATACGCAGTGGTCGTGGTGGTCGTGGTGGTCGTGGTGGTCGTGTGTTTTAGTTAACGCCGAACTTTGTACAACGGGAATAAACAGAGGCACAGACAGGGGAGTATGTATGCGCAGGCAGGAGATGATGGCAGCAGGAAAAGCTGTCTTCCTGAAAGTCGCTGCGGCTTTCACGACGACGCGACGCAGCTGGACGGCACGGGACGGGACGGACGAGCGCCGGCGCGGGCAAGATCCGCAAGAAGAAGAATCCTCCAGCACAACAAAGCGGTGCGCCACCCTCGGCTGCGCCCTCGCGCGTTCAATGCTGCGATGTTTAGGCCGTCAGAGGGGTCGACGGTGGAAGCACTAGCGGAGCCAGACGGGGGGGGCGCGGGGGGGGGACGCCCCCTCCTGTCAGCTCAGATTTGGGGGGGGGGAGGGGGAGAGATCTGGGGGAGAAGAAGGCAAGAAGGGCGAGCACAAGGGGAAATAGACATATTTTTACGTTTTCCTTGGATTAGGGCACTCAAAAGCGCAAAATTTTTGCCTGCGGCGCTGTGGTTCTCTCCCAACTCACGTTTGATTCGCAAGGGAGCTCAAAAATCCCGTCATTTTTGTCTATTCCATAGTAGTGAAGTTTGGGTGGTGACCTTTTCCCCCCTCTGTCAGAAAATCCTGGATCCGCCAGTGGGTGGAAGTGAGACGGACCCCGTCGCCAACTTGTCGGCCAGAATATTCGCGATCAACTTCGTGGAACCGGAGCAGCGAGACCAGTTAGAGGCGAACGTTGCGTGGGACGAGAAGTAGCTTGCGCACAGGCGAGTGTTTATCGAATTTTGTGGAGTTCGGCTTTTCTCGGGTCGGATCCGTTGGTCGCGTTAGTCGTCCGTGTCGTCCGTGTTCGGTTCGTACATTTTCTGTTTGACAACCTAAACATCGCAGCATTCCACGCGCGAGGGCGCAGCCGACGGTGGCGCACCTGAATGTTGTATTTCAAGTCCCTCTTGTAGTATTTCGCTTTGCCGCTCAGGCGCTTTCCCGCGAGGCGCTCGGCGTGGCGCACGGCGCCCAGTGCCTGAGCGAATTGCCATCAGTCAGCTGTGTACGTCGAGGAAAGAAGGCCTGCCACGCTGCTACCGTCGTCATCATGTGCAACGCAGTCGCCAAGTCGCCCGTAAACGTAAAGAGAAGGGAATGGTTGACGGAGACGCCGACTAACACCGCCGCCGAGTCGCGTCCGATGGCGTGCGCGAAAGTGCCGGCGATTTCGTACAGACAGTCCGCTCGGTGGAACGTCTCGATTTCTGAACCGGTGTAGAACGGCGCTTTGATCGCGCACAATTTGACTGGTGAACGCGTGTATCAGTGCACCTTGCTGAAGGTTCTCCGCGCACGGTAAGAGATAGCGGAAGAGGTCGGCGCGTCGCCAGTAGCAGTAGGAGAGGGTATTGTTGCAGTCCGCGTAGGGCGCCGACTCCGTGAGCGCGTCCTGAACAGCTAGTGAGCAGTTGCATGAAGCAGTGTTGCCCGTCAGATCCGGGTGGGGCGTGAACGGTCCAAGCCACCAGCCACCTGCACGTGCGTAATCTCGGCGCGCAGGCCTTCTTGAAGCAGCGTCCTCTCGGCGTATTCGGCACCGGCAGCTGCGTTTTCCGGCTCCGCCCTGTTCAGCAGCTCGTTCCCTCCGCCTTCGGCCTCTTCGTCACCGTACACCTCCTCCGCTTGATTGTTCTTTCGGCGGATGGCCGCCTTCAAGGCCTTCCTCTGTGGCAGTAGACACGAGTAGGCGGACTCCCAATACGCTTCCAGTTTCTGAACGCGAGAGCAGAGCACGCTTCGACGGCGGTGCGCACTCGAAGCAGGCGGCGCGACGAGAGGCGTACCTCCAGCGACAATGGCGGTCCCGAAGTGGCGCGGCGCAATGAGGCCGAGGCTTCCGCCAGACCCGGCTCAATCATCGGCGCCGCCATGGAGCCGGGGCAATTCTCCAGTCACAGTAGTCTTCGTCACAGGTCGAAGAGTCTTACAGCCCAGTCACAGTAGTCTTCGTCAATACCGAATACTTAGTGCCGCTGCACGTCACTAGCGAAAGGAGTAAAGGCCACAGGTCTAACCCAACCTGAAACAGTTATGACTTGTGCGGAATGCATTATTAGTGCATTCGTGCTGATGACAAGTTGTCGTTCTCGTTAGGCCCGCTGCTTTTGTCGGCGATACGAAGCGCACGAGTTGGCGACTGCTGTCGGATTCGGTCGGTGTGCCTTGCCGTTCAAGCTTTCCTCGGGCGACTCGACTCGGCAACGCAGGCGACGAACACAATCCAGAATCACTTGGCCGGTGACGCATATGTACATGTGTCGGTCATGTATGTAAAAGTGTCGGCGAGCGAAGTCCGTGCTCATTCAGCAAGTTTCGTCGTCACGACTCTGCTCTGCGCCCGTGATGTATATCATACTGTTGCGGCGAAGCTGACTGGTCACGCACGACTCTGTTGGTCCGTATGTCTGCGCATAACAGTTCGTCGTCGAGCGCAGTCAACGCTCCACCCGGCAGCGTCGGCAGTAGGCCGCCCAGGGGCTGCGATCGTTAGGCGCTCGGGAAATCAGACGACGCCCACTAGTCCAAATTAAAGTACGTACACGACACGCGAATTCCGCCGACACCAACGCTTCCTCGACACTACGAGCATTCTTTGAGTTTTGGAAGCTGAACCTTCGTCGCGACCGATTGCTGCTCTCTCACTCGGCTGCTGCATGGTCCAAGGTTTAGCTTAAGGTTTGCGGTAAGGTTCGACGAAGTTTCAACGTACGGCACAAGTCGTACCGGCAAGAAAGTTTTGAATCCGTCAATCGCTACGGTATACCGTATACATACGATAAGCGGCGTTGAGTGTACAATGTAGTGTTACAGGCAGCGGCGCCGACAATCGCGAATTTTCAGGAGAAAAGAAACATTTCGGTTTTATTTGTTTACCTAGAACAAACGAGGCAAAAATAGCATTCATTGGGTTGTAAGATCGTAAAAGTAAAAGTGCATGCGTACTGTCGCTGTCCTCTAACGGCATGTTCCGACTTGAACGTCACGCCTGTCCGGCTGTTGTTTTCCGTAGGCGTCGCTAAGCAAGTAAGCGCGAATTCTTTGCTCGAGATTAGTGCAGTGCGGCCTTGGAGATTTATTCGACTCGTCTCGGCTGAAAGCGTTTCTCTGCCTCTGCGCGTCGGCCAGTGGCGCGCACGTTGCGTCGGCGCCGACGACGGCGGACAACAGGCGCCGTCGCCGCTTTGCCGGTCGCCGCGCCGCCAGCGCAGTCGAAGCCAATAGTTGCATTAGAGTGTAGAGAAGGAGTATGCGTCCGTGGACAGCCTACCAGCCGGGAGCCGGTGTCGAAGGCGCCCACCTCCTCTAGCCAGCGAACTCTCTCTCTCTATGCCGCGCTGATGGGAAATCGACAGAGCGGCGCCGGTCCCGCGGTGGGCGGCGTGTCGCCGGCCGCGCTCGTCCAGCTCGAGGCCGGCTCGAGCGGCGTCGACGTCGCCGGTCCTTCGCGCAAGATCTCCTCGACCGGACCTGGCGGCGGCGGCAGCGGCGTGTTCGCGCGCGAGCAGCTCGAAGACTACCAGGATTGCACCTTCTTCACCAAGAAGGACATTGTGCGCCTCTTCAAGCGATTCCGCGCTCTCAACCCTCTCAAAGTGCCTGGCAACATGCACGGCAATCGACCAGCGATTGTGACGCTGGCGTTCGAGGAAATCGAAAAAATGCCGGAGCTACGCGTTCGTCCGTCTCGTGCCATCAAACTCGATGACTGGGCGTTAACTCACCCTCTTTTTCTGCAGGAAAACCCTTTCCGTCGGCGGCTCTGCGAGGTCTTCAGCGAAGACGGTCGAGGCAACTTGACGTTCGACGACTTCCTGGACATGTTCTCCGTGCTCAGCGAAATGGCGCCACTCGAGCTCAAGCTCAAGTATGCCTTTCGCTGCTACGGTACCCCTTTGAAACGTTCCTTATCGGCATAAGGTGCGACTTTTACGCCATGTTCCAGATTTTGATCAGGATGACCTGATAGGCACCGAGGATCTCAGAAAGACCATTCTCTGTTTGACGAGGGATGAACTGACCGAAGAAGAGGTCGAGTTCATCGTGGAGAGGGTGAGCGACGCCAGTGGCACTTGCGGTGGAGAACATTCTTCAAGTAGTGCATCCTTCGTTGCAGGTCATCGAAGAGGCGGACCTGGACGGCGACCGGAAGGTCTCTTTTGCCGAGTTCGAGCACGTCGTCTCCAGATCGCCCGACTTCAGCAGAACGTTTCACATTCGCATCTAGCCGTCTTCGTCAGCCTCGTCGACTTTTTCTGTTATGGATGCACATCGCGGTGGCGGCGCTCGCTCAAGGAATGCAGCCCCTGTTGATACGATTCGCTGGCGCCTTCTTCGTGTCGCGCAAATGTTGTATGCCATGAATGTTAAGACTTGCAAAGATTTGGTGCGCTTGTCAACAAAAGATAAATAGGGAGGGATGAGCAAACTATGATGCCTACCTGATCATCTCCCCACTGACGGCTAAAGTAATCAGTCTATCAGTGTGGGTAAATTTGGTGGGAGGCTGAGGCTCCAAAATGATCTGTCTCTGACTATGATTTGCATTTTCTTCCTGCCCATCTGTTGGTTGCAAACGTTGAATCAACGCCGATACGAAGCTACCGAGGAACAGTTCGTTTCCTTAAAAAGTTTTTATGCAAATACGGCTTAAAGTTGCGTTACGGTACTTTTTGAATAAACTGGATTACGGTCCTTCATGCAAATACTCACGTTTCGTTACGTTTTTTTATAACCTTTGAAAACAAGTCCCCGTTGATTGTTGTGGCTTCTTTTTGAGAGTCGGCGATGAAATTGAATGAGACGAGCGCGGATACGGTGTTGTGCGGCGAGGACGGCTGCGCGTTCGCGACAGGCGATGCGTGGCTACTGGAGGCGCACGCGAGGGCGGAGCACCTGGACTGGTTCGCCTACGAGTGCCGCTTCTGTCCGCGGATGCGTCTCGCGACGCAGCGCGACCTCGCCCACCACTTCGAGCTCGTCCACGCCGGCAAACCGCTCGTCGTACGGTCACCCACCCGTTTCGCGTACATCCGAGATCGCTGAGCGGACGACGACAGTTTCAGGTGATCTTCCACCCGAACCAGGAGAAGCAGCAGCTGCTCGAGACACTGACGAGCAAGAGCAAGACCGTGCCCACGACCTCAAGACGAGCGACTGCTCCGTCTACGAAGACAAAGTCGACGAAGAAGACGCGAAAGCGGACTGAGCCCAGTACTGTCAAGGTCGAGCTGCCGACTCCGCTGCTGGACTTGGAAAGTCAGTCGGCCGTGCCCGTGCCTCAGCCGACGACTACTTAGGGTGGCCTTTTTGCGTACAATAGATTCGACGCTGGCGGCGCTGGGCGAGAGCGTGGACCCGTTTAAGCGGCTCTCAGCCGACCACACGTCCGGAACGCGGCCGCCGGCAGCCAAGAAGCGCAAGAAGAACACGCGTGCGTGCGTGCTCGTATTGTCAGACCGAGGCCGTTGTGGACCGCGTCCTCTTGTAGAGCGCGGACAGTCGGAGGTCGCAAAACCGAAGCGCGAGATTCCCCCTCCAAAGGTGCGTAGTTCTTGCGTAGACGCACTCTTGGCGGAGAGCTCTGGCTGGCCCCTTTAGATGTTCACGTGCCGCGAGTGCGGCATGTCATTGCTGGGCGTGCAGACGGCGCTGCACGCCCGCGACCATCTGGCGCGCGACGAGTCCGTCTACGGCTTCCTCTGTCCCAGCTGTCCGTTCGGCTCGCACACCAAGGCGAACGTCGTCGCCCACTCGCTCGCGCAGCACGGACGCCGCAACGAGCGCGCCGTTGTCGACAAGATGGCCGAGATTGCGCAGAGAGTCCTGGTGAAGGACCCTGCTCTAGAGAGTCGGCTGTCGTCGTGTCTCAGCGCAGTGCCTCTTGCCTCCCCGTTGCAGAGCATGCGGCAGCGCCTGTTCGACTTACCCGCCGCCGCCGCCAAGAAGGCCAACGCTCCTGTGCCCCACTGAATTGGTTCAACCTTGGAATCGAATAGTCTAGTCACTGAGCAGCCGTCGAAATCACGGCGATCGTCTGTTGACGTTCACACACTAGCTAGCGCGGCGATGTTATTGACTACAAATCATCCGGAAGTTTTTTTTACTTATCCCAGTGTGCTGCGTCCCTACTTCGTTTCATTATTACCCCCACCCCCCCCCCCCCCCCGAGAGTCGGATAATCTGACCTGCCGTGACCATTTTGTGTTGCGTTTGTTTTTGTTCCGCTTGTTTCGCTCTGCGTTGCTGAAGCTCGCATGCTGATCGGACTACCGACCGTGGCTACCGACCGAGTCGAACAAACCAACCAGACAACCAGTTGCGTTCGTGCACGTCTTCCAGTGCTTGGGTGCTCGTAGTGTCGGCTGTCGACGACCCTAATGAGCAAGTTCGGAAAGCAATTTTACGTGTAGTATGGTACACGACCGTTGAAATTTATCACAGTACGGTATGTTCCTTGTTGCGTGTCGACCAAAATATGATGGGACGCACGGACGGTGCAAAAGGTTTCGCCCCCGCATCTGCTTCTGCTTCGGTCTAGTTTTTGGATTTTGTGATTTTTTTCTGAGTTTCTGACTTTCTGACTGTCGCGCAGTGAGTGAGTATGTCGACCGACGGCGTAGACGAGAGGCCCGCAACAACATCCGGCGACGGCGGAGCGCCCAGCGACAACGACACCACGACTGGCGGTGGGGCGTCGAGCTCGGCACAGAAGTGGTACTACTGCCACTCGTGTCAGCGCAGCGTCAACAAGATCGAGGCGGTAGCACCGTTGCTCTCATTGTTCCACACACCCGTCAACAGTGGCGACACGGCGGTGTCCGTCTAGAACTTCGAATGCGGTTCTTGCGGTAGCGGATTTCTCGAAGAGTTGGACGGCGAGCCGCAGCCGTCGTCCGACGAAGCGGCGGCCGCGCATCCACTCGACGGCGGAAACGTCGCGAACCCCAACAACCTTGTGCGTGAGGAGGAGACCCAGGGGTCGCCGGTGCCGACCGTGGTCACGTTTAGCTAGAACAACTTTTCGGCATGTTTGGCGGCGGCCAGGGCATCGGGCCGTTTGTGCGCGACGCCGAGGCGCCCGTTCGAGGCCGACAGCAGCAGGGTGCCCGCCGCGGAGGCGCCCCCAGAGATCCGATGCAAATGTTGGTTCTGCGAACACCAGACTGGGTTCACTCAGCGTCGACGTGTTCGGGCCATGTTCAGGTTTCTGCAGCAGCTTGTCCAAAATCTGGGCGCCAACGGTGGAGGTTTGTCCCGCGCGCCGAGCGTCATAGGGTTTGCTCTGAGGCGTTCTCTTTAGATCTCCAGATACAGATCCAACAGGGGCCCGGAGGGACGTTCCACGTGGGGCCCATGTAAGTTGCGTGGCGACGAGCTTGCTTCGCAGTGCGTGTTGTTGGTGGATGCGCGCACGCGGTCGCGTTGCAGGCTGCACGGCAACCCCGACGACTACGCGTGGGGTCCGAACGGCCTGGACGAGGTCGTGACGCGGCTGCTCAACCAGTTCGAGGGCGGCGCGCAGCCCATGACGCAGGCCCAGATCCACGCCCTGCCCAGCGTCGCCGTCAGCCAGGCGCTCGTCGGTACGTTCTGACAGCGTGGCCTACACTCTCGCGCTCGCTGCCGTCTCGGACGCGCGGCTCCGCTTCAGACAAGAGCGCCCAGTGCGCCACTTGCTTCGAGGAGTTCGCGCTCGGCGAGCCCGTGTCGCAGCTGCCTTGCGAGCACGTCTACCACCGCGACTGCATCGTGCCCTGGCTCGAGATGGTTCGTCCCGCCCGCCGCCGGATTGGCATAGCGGCCCAGCGCGCTCGTGTCGTGTCGACCTGTGCTCGCGCGTTCAGCACAGCACGTGCCCCATCTGCAGAAAGGTCTTCAAGAGCGACGGCACGGTCGAGTCGCCCAAGGAGTCGGAGGCGGACGCGTCGGCGACCACGGCGGCCGGCGCCTTCCAGTCCATCTTTAGCAACATCGCGTCCGCCGTCGCCGGCTCCACGTCGTCGTCGGACGCCTCGCGCACCGCCTCGTCGACCGGCACCGCCAGCGCCTCCTCCACCGCCACCGCGAGGCCGCCGCCGCCAGCCGACACCACCTCTAGCTTGGATCAGATCGACGAGTTAGACTGATCGGCTCATTTGCTCGCGTGTCGTTTTCTCGGACGAGTTCACACGAGTATTTCGTAACTAGGCGCCGTCAGCTCGTGGCGGCTTCCTTCTCTTTTACTTGTTTATGCTCGGAAGTAGGACCAGAATAAGGGTGTGAAATCACATCACGCGCGCGGGGATGAATCATCGCCCCGATCATCATGACGACATAGTAGTAGTAGTGGGTGGCGCTCAAACGTCGAACGTTCCCAGCTTCTTGCGGTCGGCAAAAATGTTCTGGAGTCGGAGCATCCGACTGTCGATGGCTCCGCGCTCGTGGCCAAGCGACGGGTGGGAACGAACCGCCAGCGCGACCACTTGCTGATACTCCAGCTCCGAGAACCTAAAGGGCGCGCGGTGTTGTCGGTCGCACGCTTGGGTGTGGGACATTGGGCGGTTGCGCGTGCCTGGGGCCCTTGTCGACGATGGAGGCGAGAATGTCGTCTGGCGGCCGGTAGAGGAGCTCGTAGAAGCGGCGGGCGCGGTCGAGCTGGGCTTCGCGCGAGGCGTTGATCCGGCCCAGACACTGCTGCAGTGCGACCAGGTCGCGGCAGAGGCGCTTCTTGCCGTTGTCGTTGACCTTCGTCAGGTGCGCGGCGCCGCTGATGAAAATTTCCGCGCAGAGCTGGCCCAGGCCCTCGAAGACGTAGCGCACCTTGCGCTCCTGTCAACGTCACGTCAGCGCACCGGTGCCGCATGGAGTTGGCAGCGCGCGGCTCGCGACCCATGCAGCAGACCTGAAGGTGGGCTTTGATGAGTTGATGGAGCTGCACGAGGTCGCGGTTGAGCGCCGAGACGCGCGGATGGGCGTCTTGGGACTGGGCGGCCGTCAGGACGTGCGCTGTTCGCTGGCGGAAGAGCGGCAGTAGGTGGAAGAAGCAGTGGACGCGCAGCTCCAGGTGGAGCATGAGCAGACAGGTCGCCGACATCTCCTCCAGACTCCGCAGCCGCGACTCCAGGCCCGTCGAGATCGTCTCCCGCGTCGGCGCCGAGTACGACTGCCCGCCGCCGTCGTTGCCTTCGGCCGCGTCGCTCGTGTGCACCTGCGCGCAAGGGAATCAAATCGGGGCCCTCTTCTGTCTCACTCTCGCCCTCGTGCCACTGCCCGCCGGCCGCCGGCGCGAACCTCGACGTGCGCCTTGCGGAAGCGGTAGAGCGTCTGCGGAGGCAGAGCGACGAGGTTCTCGCGCACGGAGGCGACGAACCACTCGAGCGACTCGTGGATGTCGGCCAGCGAGAGGATGTGCTTCGTGTCAGTGATCACCTCCCACTCGGCGATCTGCTTCTGCATGCCTGCAATGGCACGACGAAACAAGGTACTGTGCTCTGCTGTAGAGCAGCAGGCAGACGCGAAACGCACCCAGGTTGCCAATGAGGATTTCGCTTTCGCGCTCGTTGCGCTTGCTGATCTCATCGCTCGACAGGGCCGGCGACGAGCCTCCAAAGGGGCCGTCTTTGGCCGTGGTGGGCGTTTCACCGGAAGCAGCCGAGAGGCGCTTCGCAGCGATGTCGGCCACGAGAGACGTCCAATTGGGAAGCGACTTGAGCAGACGACTGATGTCTTCGTCGATGGCCCAGGCGGCGCTGATCTTGCGCCAGTCCGTCATGTCCACGTTCTCCGGCCGCTGATTCGCCGACCTGGGCGTACGGGGTGGGATTCGGTTGCTTTGTGTGGACTGACGAGAGGCGGGCAGGCTCACCGCGTCGCCTCGTCATAGACGGTCTTGGCGCAGCGCATGTACTCCGTGAGGATAAGGATCCAGAAGGCGGCGAGACTCTCGGCGAACGAGGCCAGTCGATGTATGAGTCGGCCCACGTACGTGCAGAGGTCGAACGTCTGCGCGCTGCTCAGCAGCACCGCGACGGGAGCGGACAGCTCCTTCTGTCGCTCGGCGGTCACGAGAATGCGCCAGCTGTCGAGCGAGAGCAGCGCCTCGTCGGCGCGGCGTCTGCAAGCACGCGACGACGCTGCCGATCCTTCGTCAACGGCAGTGCGGCACCCACTTGAGCTCGGCGTGCACAAGAGGCAGGAAGGTCTGTTGGACGTGCGCGTCGAGGAACTGGCGCAGAGCACACGCCCCAACAGGCTCGGGGCCCTCGAGTTCGCTCGCGAAACGAGCCAATGGCCGGTAGAGCGCAGTGATATTGGACGGAGAGGCCGGTGACACGAGTTCGGGCGACGCCACGAGCGCCGGAGTCGACGGTAGGCGGCAACTCCAGTCGACGGCTTTCGTAGTCGGCACGGAATCGGCATTTGACTGAACGCAGTTGCGTAGTTCCGCGACGCGGCTGCAGGCTCGATACCTTTGATTCGACGGCGTGCGCGGTCGCCTCGAACTTGAAGAGTGCGCGCAACGCGTGCCTTTCGCGCGCCGGTCGCTTTTTGGCGAAGTGGCCGGACAGCGAGTTTGGGGCCGTGGCGGTGGCGGACTGGCGTCCTCCGAGTCGAGCGGCGAACGAGGAGGCCGAGTCCGATTGGAGACGACGCGGCGCGCTGTCCGCATCCGCGACGGTGCAGTGGTCGCGCACGAGCTGGCAGAGCGCCGACTGGATCGCGTCGCGGACGTCGGCGGCGGTGGGCGGCGCTGTGGCGCTGTCGACGCGCCTCAGACGCATCGCCCTCTCTAGTTGGCCGGCCACGAGCGCGTGCAGTGTCGCCGAGACGGAGAACTGCGTCGTGAGCATCTGCGTCAACTCCTCCAGCTGGTCAGTGCCCAGCACCGGGCTCTGCAGCGGCGACAACTCCGTCGCCGAGCCGCCGGCGCTGTTCGACAGCGCCAGCGGCGACGACGACAGCCGTCGAATGCGCTTGTACAGCACCACGGACGTGCGGATCTGAAATGGTCGGGTCTCTGAGTCTCCGCGTGCTTCCGTCTACGGACGACACGGAGGGAGTGAGGTACCTGCGCCGCGAGGCCCCGTCCGAGGTCGACCTTGAGCTGGGCCGCGGCGAAGGGCAGTTTCTTGAGCAGACCCAGACTGTCGGCAAGCACGGCGATGAACTGCGCCGGCTTCCGGCGAGGCTCGTCCTCGTCTGACTCCAGAGCGACGCCGCTCTCCGAATACTCTACGGCCGCGTCGGCCGTCAGCTTCAGACAAGCGCCTGCAACGGGGTCAGCGCGCCCGATTGGGACACCAAACGGCAAGGCAAAGCAAATCGGCACCGTCGCTGGCTACGCCTGTATCGAAGGTGCCGTCCGCTGCTATCGACGCTTGATCGTTCAAACGCCGGCTAAGCTCGAACATTTGTTCTTCTGCGGGCCGGCGATACAACAATTCGTTCAGATCTGTCAAGATCCGCGAACAAACGTGCTGCAAAAGTACGGTGCGCAACGCTGGACGAAAGAAATACTGACTCAGCCGACCTCAGCCTGTTGTTCCATCGACGAGCGCAACTCCATGAGGCCGTCCACGTCCGACAGGCTGCCTTGCAAGCTGACAACTGGAACACGGAGGCTCTATCGCCACCATAGCACTTGGATTGACAGGCAGGGTAACTCAACACGAGTCGAGAAGCATCTCGGACGCCTTTAGGTACTTGCGGCGCTGCACGAGCTCCCCAATCGACTGACTCATCGTTCGGATGCGGTCACTGCAACGAACCCAACCGTGAGAGCACGACCCCAAATCCCACGCCACCCCCCCCCCCCGCAGACGCGGACGCACATGTCCGTCAGCAATTGCACAGCGCATCTCTGCTCGGCGCTCTGCAGCCACAGCTTCTTGAGGTCGTCGCGCCGACACTGCAGCAGCAGCTTGCACGAGGTGAGACTGTCGCGAACGTTCCTCAGTCTCTCCCTAGCGCCTAAATCCTTGCTTCAGCCGTGCGTCTACCACTGACCGCCGCAAGGAGCGAACATCGCCTCTCCCTGCCCCACCTGTGATACGCGTCGACACCTGCCGGAACGTCTGCAGGGACTGCGTCAACTCGGCCTGGTGCTCTGCAGAACGCGCTCACGTGGTCACCATGGCAGCTACGGTGGTGCGACGCGACAAGCGGCTCACCGACAACGAGGCTGTCGATCTTCTGAGTCGTCTCCTTAAAGCCGCGCTCGAGGCGACTCTTCTCCACTTCCCGTTGTTCCACTGATCCGCTGAAACCACGACCACAACTCGAAAAGTGATGTCGGAACTGTACTCCCAGAAACGGTTTGCGTACCGTGTCGTCAGAACGCGAATAACGTTGACGAGAAAGCCGGAAGATGACGCAGCCTATACACAAGAACGTGCACACTTGAGGGCCGGAAGGCGTGCGGCAAGCACACACCAGAGGTCGGCCGGTAGTGGGCGCGGGCTTGCTTTTGGCCGAAGCCAGGTTCGCTCTGCCGGACACTCTGTTGCCCACGGAATGATGGTGGTGACTCTCCAGCTCATCTCGGCGTCTCGACGGCCTCATCGGCTTTACCGGCTCGGCCGCATCGCCAGCGGCATCCTTCTCTGACACGAGTGCCCCGTTTGCCATCGCAGCGCTTGGCGACGACGACATTTTTGTTGTCGAAACCCGATCCAATACGACAGAACGGAACAGCAGTTCGAGATTCAACGTACAGTATAATAGTTCATTTTTCTTTTAAAATACGCATCGGCATCGGTCTCATAATGAACTGCAACAACAATACAGTAAGCAAATGCAACAAGATCGGCGCAACGGTTTCGATCAGCAGTCGCGATCGACCGTTTGGACTGTTGGACGAATAGGAAGAGGCGGCGTACTAATAGACATCAACAACTCATAACTCATAACGCACAACGCAACACACATCATCCGAGCTATGCACAATCAGTTGGTTGCGAGTGGCTAATCAAATTCTGGAGTTGTTCGCGAAACTTTTGTAGAATGTGAGCATTAGCCGAGAACTTGCTCCTGGCCGTCTCCAGCAGCAATCGTAGAAAGGAGCGCATCGGCTCGGAGCTCCAGTCCAACTCGAAACCGGGACGACGCAACGGCGTCTGCATGCCGACCGTGGAGGCGCGCAGGGCCACCGTGACGCGTCCTCCGTTCGAGAGCGTCAGGCCGCTGTTCTTGCAGCCCGCCGCCTGCGCGGCCCCCAAGAGGCGGCGCGCCGCCGCCACGCTCCGGCACTGCACGTGCAAGACGAACGCCTCGAACTTGAGCGTCAACTCGGCGCTGCCGTCGGCTTCGGCTTCGGCGACCAATGCCGACAGTCTGCAAGTCAGCTCGTCGTCCTCATCGGCCGGCGGCGGCGCGTGCGACGAGTAGAGCCAGTCGCAGCGCCTGCTTGAACTGCCGGCTGTCGCAGTGAGCAAGAGGCGGCCAGAGCAAGAACTACTCGTGAAATAGTCAGCCTCCTCGTTAATCGAGCTGACGAGATCGACGATCGCCGCATCGACTTCGCCTTTCCTACTGAGATCGACCTTTTTTAGTGCGTCACGCTTCTGCGTATCGAAGTGCCGATTCAAGCCGTCAGCGACCTGCATCTTCCCGCCGCGTCCCTCTATAAATGCTTCAACCGTACCAAACTACATTGGCACTGTGGTAGCGACTCCAAAGCGAGTACTGTGTAGTAGGATTGCGCGCAGACACAACACAAGCGTTTATTTGTAATGTAAGTACAAGTAAATAGACAAACGACGATACAAATGCACAGCGGCATGCGACAAGCAGATGGCGCTGTCTGTAGCATCTCAGTTGGCGTCGTGCAGATGCTTGTTGAAGACGGTCAAACCGGTTTCCAAATCGAAAAGCATCTGGCGAGCCTGCTCTTCCGACAGCTCCTCCGACGCGCGCATCTCGTTGAAAGTGGCGTTCCTGAAGAGGGGCCGAGCGTCGCCACGCTTGTGGGCAGCTGTCGCTGCCATTGGGCGTCGAAAAAGAAAACGGAGAGAATGAACAGACGCACGCACGCACGCACCACTGGAGCATCTTGTGCTTGGGCTCGAAGTCGTTGGGCAGGGAGCTCATGCGCTGCATGCTGTCGACCAGGTCGCGGAGGTCGGGGTGGAGGTCGTCGGCCGCACGCAGGTTCACCTTGAGGCGGTCCATGAGCGTGATGAAGATCTGCAAGCTGGCCAAGGTTGTCAACTCGCCGTCTGCGCGGTGCAAGACCCACCGTGACGATGTCGGCGATGCACTTCTTGTTGTTGCCCTTGTCGTCGCGGATCGTGATCGGTCGGTCCTCGTTGACGCGCTCCAGCGCCGCCGGGCAGTTCATCTGAGACGAGAGGGGTTGCCGCATTGCCGATGCGGCCATTAACTTTCTCCACCTGCTTACTCGGTACTTGCGCATAAACGCTTCGATGTCGGCGAAATCGGAGCCTCTGACGAGCTTGAAGGCGGCCTTCACCTGCACCAGCAGCTTCGAGCACGCACCCGTGTACCTGGAGGGAAATGTCAAGAGACAGACACACACACACACAGAAGGAACGGGCGCTCACTCATTGGCGGCGACACAGTCTCGAATGTAGGCCTTTTCGAGACACTCGAGCGTGTTGATCGTGGCGTAGAGCTCGGCCATGTTGTCGTAACGTTCTCGCTCGCGAGCGTTCGCGTAAAGGCGCACCTCCTGCATAGAGGCACAAGCTTCGTTTGCTTGCCCACCGACAAAAAAACGTGACAACACAACACCACCTCAAGCAGTTCAGGTTTGCTACTCATTTTTCTGTCAGGTTTCTGAACGTAGAACGCCGTTAGCTTTCATAGTTTTTTTCATTCATCAAGCAAACGAAGCGCGGGACTCGGTGGGAGGCGCGCGCGCGCGCGCGGTTCGCAAGCAGAGAGGCGCGAAGCAACAAAAGCGTCGTCTGTCAGTGGTTCTTGACACGGCTCGCGTTCAGCTTGGGCCCGGCGGCGTCGGCAGCGCGTTGGCGCGGCGCGCTGAGTCCGTAGTGGGCGTAGGCCTCTGCCGGCAGCGTGGCGGGCACGCTGCGCCGCTCGTGGGGCGCGTCTGGGCGGGGAGCGGAGACGAGGCGCCACCAGTAGACGAGCAGCGCGGCCGACTGCAGCAGGACGAAGCAGCCCAGCGAGACGCCGAGACGGGCCCAGGCCGACGACAGCAGCTGCGCCTCCGCCAGCCGCGACTCCAGCCCCCAAGGCGACGACGACGACGACGACATTCTCAGCCGGCGACAGACACGAAACGGAATATTTAGCCAACAACGACACACTGCGGCAAGCGACAATGCAACAGAGAAGCTAAGCAGCAAAGAGCGCGCCGAGAATTCGCCAAGTAGAATCCGTTCAGTCAAGGCACGGTACACGTACAGAGAAGAGCGTTTACTCTGTCTGACCGACACTCTACAAGCACAGCATACGGAGTCGACAGCGAGACGCGTTCGACGCGTCTCGGCGCCGAGAGGAGGAGGAAGGAGGGAGGGATGCCTAGGCGGCGGGCGACTTGAGCGGCTCCTCGGGGGGCTCGCGCTGCAGCTGGTCGAGTTCCTTGTCCCAGTCCTCCTGTATCTTGTCCCAGTGGTGGAGCAGCTGCTTCTTGCGGTGCTCGCGTCGATTGAAGTAGTAGGGGTACTGCTCGCGCGACACGTAGCTCCACGAGTCCAACTCCTACGCACCCACCACTCTCGGCTCGGCCCACAGTGCTGGCCCAACACAGCCACGGCCGGCCGACACTCACCACGTCCGGAAGCAGAGGGAAGCGCTTGTAGGCGACGCCACCCGGGTCTCCCGCAACTGAAGGCGACGTGACGCGCAAAGAACGAGAACGCGACGGAAGAGCACGCACAGCGCCAGGGATGCTCGTGTTTCTTGTCCCAGAGCTCGCGAAAGCCGTCGACGAGCATCAGAGTGGCGACGCGTACGTCCTTGATGTCCTTGGCCGCGTCGAACCGCGACCGCAGTACCACCTTGTGAAAACGGCACTCAAGCCTAGACGACCGCTGTGCCAATAGCGAGGGGGGGGGGGGGGGTACGGAGCTCATGCAATCCGAACCTTGATTGGGATTGAATGACTCACCAGTTCGGACCGTACCAATCGTCAACAGTTCGACAGGCGCGCTTGTACAGTCGCAGCACCTTCTGGCGATGCGACAACGCCTTCGTGAACATCCATGACGGCGCCTTCGGTATGAAGTGTACCATTCCGACTCCGAAGACTCACTTTGCAGAGAATGAAAAACCTAAACACAAAACCTAACGGTTACGCTTAAATGCAGCACACGTTAAATGCAGCACAGGTTGTATATGATAAAGAATGCAGGCAGGTAAAGTATGCAGGCAAGTCGACTTTCGCGGCCTAGCCTAAGACTAAGCCTAAGCTAGAGCCTAAGCAAAAACCTAAGCCTAAGCCTAAGCAAAGCTTAAGCCTAAGCAAAAACCTAAGCCCAAGCAAAGCCTAAGCCTAAGCAAAGCCTAAGCCCAACCTTAAGCCAAGAAAAAGCTTCAACTCAAGAGAACTCAAGAGAAAATTCAACTTGCTTGCATACATTACTTGCTTGCATGCCTGCATCCTTTATCACATCCGACGTGTGCTGCATTTAACGTGTGCTGCATTCAACTGACACCAACCTAACGGTTCCTGCAGAGAATCTACAGCCATTCTGGTGTCTTTTTCTGCTGCTGTGAATTATTGAACTTTTGTGTAACCTGCCTATATGCGTATTTTTTGCTGTCCTGTCTCGAGTACATATAGCGGGTTACGCTCTTGCTGCTGCACAGCGGAAGACAAGCTGCAACTGCAAGAGCTGCGACTATGCAGCAGAGAAACGGTAGGCTACGAACAACAGTAAGCGGGCGCGTCTCAATTGGGTGGTATGCAAATATCTAAAATTTGCATGCACCTCATCAACACAAAACAATACCGAATAAAATCTTCCCATCGCTTGACGCATTGTAGAGGCTGTTGAGTATCGAGGCCCGCTTCACAATCTCCAGTGAACGTTTTTTGCCTACATATGAACGATGAAATGTGTATATCAGTCTTTGTAGGGAGCAATGAGTCGAGTCGGCACCAGAATACCATACCGGAGAAAATACTGGGGGAGCAAGGAAGTATACGAGGGCGAGCTTCGAAGTTGGGCACGATGCCGTTTTTGCGCGGAACGGCTCCGGTTCGGCGAACTCTGCGGTACCTGAAAGAAAACCCAATTGTGTTGCGAGAGAAAATTCGAATTGTGGAACTGTCGGTTTCTGGCCAGCCGACATCAGCAGGGGCGCGGTAACTCGTAAAGCACTACCGTGCCGTGACACTTGGTGCACAGAATGGCGTCTCTTCTTTCAGCGACTTTTTATTCTGGAACTGGGCGCAGCTGCAGTACTCCAACCCAGACGTCCAGATGGTGAAGCGCCGCAGCGAGTTTCCACGGCCGTTCATTCGAGTCTACTATGGTGGGTGTCGTTTTACGTGACGACGACAGTCGCTGGCAACGCCACGACGGGGCATGGCTGCGCTACTGTAGACGACGTCGCCGACGACGGTTGCGCGCGGTCCTCTAGCCTCGTGATGGACGTGGACGGCCTGCAGAGGGAGGAGATCCTGCGCCGGCTGCGCGCCATTCTCGCGGAAACGCCGTCTGTTCCACCGAAACCATGAGCGACCGCCAGCGGAACTGTCAACGTTCTTTGTTGAGGGTGTCGAAGGCGGAGCGGGAGGCGGCACAGGCGCGTCTGACGTCGAGCTGTCACTTCGGCTCACAGCACAGCCGCCACTGCGTCTGCGAGGTGCAGGGCCAGCAGCCCTGTCCCACGCTCATCGCCTCGCCCTCTTACGTCAGGGGCTCCGGACGCCGCTTCGGCGTACACCAGCCCGAACAGTGACAATACAGGTCATTGATGTCGACGATGCGCTTCCACTCGAGCACGGGGAAATAGAAATGGAATTACCTCTGGACGTTGGTTTGCGCAGTGGTCGGCCGTTGCTATGTTACATCGCGAGGTTCTGACCACCATTCGATGCGCGATGAAAGTGCCCGAATGTAGCGACGATGGACATGGATTTGTACTCGATAACGTGCCTATACGGCCCGTCGGCGACGACCGACGAGTCGGACTCGTCGCTCGAGCAGCAGGACGAGCCCTCGACGTCCGTTCAAATCAGCACCGTCGCGCACTTGACCGACCGCGCCGCGACGCTGCTCGCCTTCTTCACGAGCGCAGGTGCGCTCGCCAACCATGTTTTACCCAGCGTCGTCTCGCCCCCTCCCTTCCCGCAGGGCAGTTGGTGATGGTGCACGGCCGGAGCGAGTGGTCGAAGGCTGGCTACAGTCCCTTCCTGAGCCGCAACTTCAGCTGGTGGCGCGAGCCAGAGGAGGAGGTCGCCTGTCTGGCCTTCAGTCCCTCCGGCAAGTGGCTCGCCTGCGTGCTCGCCAGCGGCCGCGTCACGGTCGTGCCCACCGTTCTCGTGCTCGTGAGTCGCTCTCCTCCACAGTTCCATCCACCCCTCACGCGCCTGCCCCGCGCTCTCCTCAGGGCCCCGTGTCGACGACGACGGTGGACGCGGGCGCCTCGCCCCTCTTCCCCGAGGACCAGTTGACGCACGTGGACGTCAACTATCGCCATGACGTGCTCAAGACGCCCACCTGCGCCCTCTGGTACGAGACCAAGTTCAGTCGGCGGCCCATGCTCATCTACAGCAATAAGGCTAGCCTTTGTTCGGCGTTGACCTAAGTCTGAGCTCTAGAGATGGCGCTTTGCAGGGAGGCGACGTCCTCCTTGTCGACCTTTTGATCCGCAAGCTGTCGGTCGCTTTGCAAGCGCCGCAGTCCATTCACAATATAGAAATTATTGAGGACACGCCGTCAGGTCCGACTCCGCCCGCCGTCAGCCGTCATGTCGAGCGTGTTCCACATGCTCGCCTCTCCGTTTAGGAGACGTTTACTTGTTGGTCACAGGTTTTGCAGGATCTCAATGGTTGATTCCCCTAGAGACTGATAGTCAGTCACTTAGAGGTGGGTGCTGTCAGCTTCAGTTCTGTGACGACAGGCAACGTCGCGATGCTTTTAGAGACACTGGCGAAAGTAGCTCCCACCGATCTGAAGCAAATCGGCAGCGACGGCGGCCTCCTAACTCGCGTTTTTTGTCGACAAAATCCCTGTATAGGAATCCTCAAATCGGACCAAAATGCCTATCAGGCAAGCGTAGCTATTATATCGCATGAGTGCGACGCGTTGAGTGTCGTCGACAGCCACTGTAGATTTTCAACACCGTCAACTTGCTGAACCCCGCGATGGACATTCGGCTACCGCCCGACACGACCGCTGTCCAGTTCACTGATCGCGTTGTCTTCTGCGCCTTTGGCAATCTGGACATCTTTCTGCAGCTCCAACTCGCCATACCGCTGGACGAGGTCGCTGCCGTCGCGTCAGAGACTCTCGTCACGGTCGAATGCGTCGCGCGTTGCAGCTGCAGTTCTACAGCGCCGTCGCCTCCGAGGAAGCGGCGACCGCCGAGTTCAGCCAGACGCTGACGTCGGCCGTGCTGGGCCAGGAGCTGCACGCGTTCGTGCCCGTCCGCTACTTGCTGGAGCCTGGCGAGCTGCCCATCTGCCTCGTCCTCACCGACGCCGCCCTCTACGTGCTCAAACCGACCGTGTGCGAGACTTTCAGCTGGACTTTCAACTGCTCCCACTGCTGCTGTGTTCTCGTCGTTGCAGGACGGCCGAGCAGCTGTTCGTGCGGAGTCTGCGCGAGTGGGACGGCTTCGCGGCCTGCCGGTCGCTGTGCGCCGCCTTCGAGCTGGACTTCGACGTCTACGTCAAGCGCTCCCTGCCGCTCGTCTTCGCCCGCGCCGACGCGCTCGGCGACCTCGACGCCCTCCACCTGGCGCTCACCGTCTGCGAGCGAGCGCAGGTGCGCCGCGCCACCTTTCCACCAACACAGTCGCTGTTTCGCGGAGTCGCGTCCGCGTCGACCAGATGCCGCTCGACCGCATCGTCGACACGTTCTGCTCTCACGGCCATTCGGCCTTCATTCTGCCCTTTCTCACGCGCTGGCTGTCGTCGAAGAGGGCGCTGAGCGCCTCCGACAAGCGCATCCTCTCCAAGATGGCCGTGCTGCTGCAGCTCGAGCTCATACAGACGTCGCGCGGCTACGAGACGCACGTACTCCGCTACAACTTCAGGCGAGTCCCCCGGCCGACCCACGCGCGCGCGTGTGAACCCAAGGACGCGTGCGCCTCTGCTGCAGACAGTTCGTTCTGCGCAACGCCTGGTACGACGCCGAGGAATGCCTCGTCGGCTGCGTACGTCAGGCGCTGTGGGACTGCTGCGCCGCCCTTCTCCGTCTCCACGACTGCGGCGAGCTCTTCGTCAGACTCCTACTCGACCTGCCCGCCTCACACTGGGACGAGAACGCCGCCGCCGGTGACACACACTCCGCTCATTCGAAACTGGTCGCACCTAGTGCACTGCTCATTCAGATGCTTTCGTGGACGCAGTGCTCTTCCCCAATCTGCGACACGTCTTGACGCAAGCGCCCACCTTGGCCGCGCCCTACGTCCGCCGCCTGGGCAACTTCTTTGCGAACTCCATGAGGCGCGAGCAGCTGCGCAAGCTGCTCGACTTGACGAGTCCGTCGGGCGTTGACGTCTTGCCAATGCTGAAGGAGGCGCGAGAAAAGGGGAAAGACAACGTTGGGTAAATGTCGCGCGCTGATTGCCGAGTGCCCCCCGTCGTTGTTTGTTCTGCTCCCACCAACGTTGTGCTTAGGCCTGTGGCGGACGTGCTGGGCGCGGTCGCCGACAGCTTCCTCTCGACGCTCGTCCACTTCCAGTACGACTTCGGTCCCGCGCAGCGACTCGTCGAACTGGACGCGGTGCTGAGCAGCGGCGACGACGAGCCGCCCGTTCCCGCCCGCGTCAAGGCGGCCCGTAGGCGCGCCACCACCGCCGCGCCCGTCGCCTGCGGGCCCTGGCACGGCGCCGCTCTGGCCAACGGCACGCTCTACACGTGGGGCAAGAACCGATCCCGTGAGCGCCAGTGAGTCGCGCGCAGCCCTGTCCACGCCGCCGCCGCAGCCGCTCTAGAGCACGTCTCGGCCGACACGGCGGCGCTGCTCGAGTCGCGCTACGGCGCCAACCGCTGCGTGCCCGCCTCCGTCGACTTGCCCTTCGGATGCGAAGCCGTACACACCATCTCTTGCGGCCAAGACAGCGTGCGTGCACCATCACCTAGGCTAAGCGCTTTTGTCGAGAAGGGCTAGCGTAGCCCCCGAGCTCTTGCTGTAGACGACGCTGTTGGCCAAGAACGGGCTCGTGTACGCGTGGGGCGACAACCGCTTCGGACAACTCGGACTCGGCCACCGAAACACCGTGGCGGCGCCGGAGCCCCTCAAGCAACTGGCGGCGAGCGGGTAGGAGGCAGGCGACCCCGCTTTCGTCGCCGTCGAGATGAGCGCAAGCGTCGCGTAGGGTGCTCGTGTTCAACCTCTCGTGCGGCTCCTTCCACTGCGCGGCGGTGTCTGAACGCGGCCGTCTCTTCACGTGGGGCTGGGCGGTGCACGGCCAGCTGGGCGTCGGCGGTCCCGCGAAGACGGACGACCGCCTCCAGCCGGTCGCCGTCCAGTCGGCCTGCTTCCGCCACCGCCGGATCGTTCAAGTCTGCTGCGGACACGCGCACACAGTCAGTGTTGGCCCACGCCCCCCTCAGCGCCCTCCAACGTGGCCACCTCGCGTCCGAAGGTGGCGTTGACGGCTGACGGCGCCGTCTACACCTTTGGCAACGGTTCCTACGGTCAGCTCGGCCGAGGCTATCCCCCAGAGAAAAGGACGACTCCTACCCAGATTGCGAAGGTTGGGTGGTGCATTGCGCTGTGTTGGCTCGGTGACACACGGCTGCGTTGGTGTTCAGCGTCACTTTGGCGGCGGAGCGGTGACGACGATCGCGTGCGGCACGTTCCACAGTCTGGCGCTGACGGCTGAGCCGCAGCAGCTCTACACGTGGGGCGCGACGCCGCAGGCGCTCAAGTTCAAGGCGCTCATGCAGCGGCGCAAGGGCGCGCCCCGCGTACTCGCCGCCATCGCCGCCAACTCCACCGCCGCTGTACCGTCGACGCGGGGCGCTGGCGCCACTCTGGAGGATCCCTTGGTGGCGCATCTGACGCCCTCCAGAGTGCACGACCTCACCCTCAGGGAGGGCGACACTGTCGTCCAGGTAGGTAGTGGCGACACTGCCGCCATGTCTCGTCTTCCAGAGGTCTAGTTGTCGTGCGGCCTAGTTGTCGTGCGGCAGCTGCCATTCGGCGGTCTTGACGGACTCGGGTCGTCTCTACACGTGGGGAAAGAACCTGGAGTTCCAGCTCGGTCACGGTGACAAGAAGGAGCGAGGCGCGCCCACGCTGCTGCCCAGCATGGGCGCCGCGACGTCCGACTCGCTCGAGCAGCGCTGGCGCTTTGTTGCCTGCGGCTCCGAGCACACGCTGGCAGTCGACGCGTCCGGCACCGTCTGGGCGTGGGGCCGCAACGAGTTCGGCCAAGTCGGATTCGTCGCCGACTCCGCCTCCAGACGCGTGCGTGCGTCGTCAGCCGCGTCCTGCCGGCAGCCGCGTCTACTCAGGCGCCCCCGCCCCTTCTAGTCGGGAAGACAGGAGCCGCGCACGATCACGATACAGCGCGGCTCCCGCGAGCCGCGCACCATCACGTTGCCCGCAGACGAGCGCGTCTTCGTGCCCAAGCCCACGCGACTCGTCGGTCTGCTCGTCGACACCGCCTTCTGGAAGAGCGGTTCAGTTCGCCCGTCCCCTGTGACGACGTTTTCACCGGCGCTTGTCGTCCTTTAGCGCCCGATGAAGCCGCCTCGATGGCGCAGTCGCCGCCCGACCCTTCTGGGAGCGCGTCGGCCGCCGTTCCGTTTGTGTACGAGACGGAGCGCTCGCTGCTGGAGGGAATGCGGCTCTTCGCCGGCCATTTCGACGCAGACGTCGTCGCGGCCGCCTGCGCTTCGCGGCGCGCCCACGGCGCCGCCGCCTACGCCCACTTGGTGAACGCCGACGTCGTGAAGGCGCTCAAGGCCCACTCCGCCCACCTCGTCGGCGGCAGCGTACGTTCCGTTCCTGCGTACCTGAGAGTGCACCGTGCGACGTCTCGCTTCTCTCTGAGCGTGGAATTGCAGGAAGAGCTCGCACGTGTTCTGGACTTCTACCGCCCATTTCTGGAGCGCGTCGTCACGGAACCGACTGCCTTGTGTTCCGCCATTGGAGTCCTTGTGGAGGAGCTGCCTTACTCGACGGAGGCCCTCGAGGCCTATCTCGACGCTCGACTCGGCCTCTGGACGCCGATCCTCGCCTGCGTGCTCAGGACCGACGCCGCAATTCTGGGCCGCTTCCGAGCGCGCTTCAAGCTACGCCTCATGGGAATGTTGGCGAAGAGGCAGACGGCCGTCCACTCGGTCGTGGAAGCTTCGGCCGACCGCGGAGAACGGAGCGCGGTGGTCGACTTGGCCGATCGCGTGGAGTTGGACTTGTCGGCGCTGCGGGAGGCGCTGCCGACGGGGGAGGGGCAGCGCGCGGTGACGCTCTACTGTTTCGGCGGCTGCGGACACGCGAGCAGCGAGGCGGGCCTCCAGACGGCGCTCGGCTCGCTCCAGACCAACTACCGACTGAACACGGCGCTGCCCCGCTCCGCCGCCGCCCTCCAGCGGCTCTTTGCGAGCGATGTCGGCGCCGCCGCCGCCGCGTCCAGCATCGGCGCCCTCGACTCCGCTCTCTGTCCCTCCTGCATCGGATCCGCTCTGACGAACGTCGCCGACGGTTTGGTCGCCTAGCCTGCTCGGCCAGGCCGAGCAGTGCTTAGCTCTTTGCTCTGCCAGTGCACTGGGTGGGCGTCGACTTGTAAAGTACTCATATTTTTACTATGCACAAGAGAAGATACTTAGACGTGCGGATAGCGAACCTCAGATAATATTGTGCCTTGTTTCATCTGATGCTTTGGGAATGAGGTTGTGGCAACCCGTTGCGCGGTGTCGGTGTTGGAGAAAGCTGTGCTTCAGTAGGTACTCAGTTACTGTCGTTTACAGCGAAAAAAGGATTGAATGGATTGGGCCCATTTTCCGATCTGTGTCGTCTTCTGCTGCCCTCCTTCACTCGTCGCCTTGCGACGGCTGCCTGCGGTGTCTTGGCCTAAACAACGTTTCTTGCGTAACGTTTCACAGAAGTTTGTCCTCGAAAACATACTGTAGTTACGGTATTGTATTGTACCTAGCGCCGCTTTTTTTTGTTTGTGAAGATTTCGCAAAAAAATTGAATACGAATGTTGTCTAATGAAGCCAGTCCATCTGCCCGACATTAATTCTACCTACACAAATGCCTCACTATGCTGTGGAGACAAAATTTAGAGTCGACGTCGACTGGGAAGGGATGCCATCGTATAATGTACTGTACCGTTAACGACGGCTGACTTACGCTCTCTCCACACTGTTCTCTCTTGTGGATTGTAGAACATGTACTGAGAAACGCTGTCCGGCGCTTTCTGGCTGTCGACTTGGTTGCCGAAAGGAAACTGAAAGCTACCGGCGAGGTGTCAGAAGAAAGCGGGAATAGAAATCCAGAAAAAAACTGGCTTCTTCATCCGAGATCCATGTGTCGCTATTAGGTACCAGAGACGGTTCCGAAGTCAGCCGCGCCGCTTTTTCACCTAATAGTCCAGTCAAGTGTTGCCTTTATGGAACAGACGTCAGTCTGCGCGTCGGCGCGGCGCGCCGATCGACTGCACCTGGCGACTTGTCTCGATCCAGCATTCTGCTTCCACGCTCTCCTGTTTCGTTCGGGGTGTATTCTGCTTTATTCCGTCGATTGTCAGTTGACGGTGAGGTCGCGCGTCCACCAGCCGACGATGGAGCAATGACGTTCTTTTTGGCGGATATGTCTTGACGGCAGCGTAACGACACCGCATAATACGGCCCTGCCATTGCATTGCCGCTTACCGGTCGCGTTGGACGGCCGTGCTGTGCGGTGCCTTGTGCGACTGTTGACTGCTCCCTCTTTTGGCGCAGCCGTCTTGCGGTTTACACGCACTACAACGACAGGGACGGAACCTTGTGCAGACTCGTTCCGCTACTGACTCGCCGAACGTTATTTTAGTCACTTACTCCTCTTTCGGCAACGAACTGTAAAAAGAAAGCCAACGGCGTAACGCTGACACAACACGTTGTGTAGCAAACGAGAAACAGCGGGTTGATCAACAACGGAACAGCAGACTGGGCGAGAAACGCCAACGAGGCGCCGAGGAAGGGAAAAACGCGGGGCCGCCCCTTTATCATGTGCGATCTCACAGCCAACGCCAGGACCGCGCGCGGCGCCTTCCATACATAGCACCTCGCCTTTGTCCACCTCCGCCACCCTTGCAAGGTCGTACCGCACGCACTTTGTACCAGACTGTTTCATGCGACCGCTGCCGCAGGCTGGGGACCTGTTGGGGTCCCCTCCCCCCCCCCCCCGCGCCGCGCCCCTCCAGAGCCGCCGGCCCCCCTCTAAAAAAAGTTTCCTCTCGCCCTAAACAGCGGGTTGATCAACAACGGAACAGCAGACTGGGCGAGTGAACGTCAACGTTGGCGCCTGAGGAATGGGAAAATACGCGCGGCCGCTCTTTTATCATGTGTCGAATCTCTACAGCAAGTGCATGTACAGCGCGTGACGCCTTCCATACATGTAGTACCTGCGTCTTTTGTGCACGCTCTGTCACTCTTGCAAGGTCGTACCGTACGCACTTTGTACCAGACTGTTTCAAGCGACCCTGGGCCCGTATGCTGACAACAATTGGTACTCGAATTAAATTAGAGCGCTCTAATTCAATCGGGGTTGGCAAACGATACGCCACTTGTATCCTTCAGCACGTAAGAATTAGAGCGGTATACGGTACTTGAAATAAAATTAGAGTGAGCCACTCGAATTAGAGTAGAGCGACGCACTTGAATTAGAGTGGCACACACGCATAAAATTAGAGTGCTCCTACCCACTCTAATTTGCCGATTGCGCTAGAATTGTTTGCACACTTGAAACACATCTTTGAAATTTGTTGGTTGTCATCATTCTATGGATGCAAAGCGAAAGAATTTAGAGAATTAAACAAAAACTGACTGATGAGGAACTGTGCCAGCGGTTCTTTTTGACCACGAGACAATCTATCTCACAGGTCACGGATGTAGAGTAATTGTTGAGCATTTTTGAGTGACATGTTGAAGAAACATGTGCGTATGGGACAGTGGACTTCCCCTCCCCTTGGTCGAATGTAAGTGCATGTTTAGACGCATGAGCATGGTAGTTGTGAGGTGTCATTTCACAAACATCTCGACAAGCCTTCACAACCACAAACAGTAGCAAGCCCAAATCACGTTCGAAAGGTGATCGATAGTCGCACATAGAAACTCGTCTCTTGCAGTCATTCAAAGGCGAAAATTGGAACAGTGGAAACGCGTTCTCGTTGCTGTCACTCCACAAAGCGGTAGACGTAGACGTAGAACGCAGGCCTTGGGCTGCGGAACGGCTGACACCGTAGTGCATGTCGCGTCGCCCGCCTCTAGCTGCGTCCCACACCACAACGACTCGCGTCGCCCTACAACAAAGAGTATTGATACACTCGATCAGGGAGGGGTTCAGTGGTTTAAATGTTGCTGGATTAGCGGTCACCGCCGAAAGGCTTCACAACCCCCCCCCCAGCACCTATTCCGGACATACACTGCCGGATCCAGGGGACCCCCCCCCCCCCCCCCCCCCGTGGCCAACGTGTATGGGGGGGGGGCAGATATACATGGTGGAAGGCAGGCATGGTGGAAGAGGGGGGGGGGGCAGTAGTAGAAGCCCTGGAAGAGGGTTCGCAGCGGGTGGATTTTTACCCGCTGATTAACGCACCATGTAGGGAGGGGGGGGGGGGAGCAAGAGCTAGTTTCGCCTAATTTTGGACAACAAACGCATAGACAAAAGAAGAGAAGAGAACGAAACATTCTCGTCTGCGGCGTGTTATTGTGAGCCAAAACCCGGCCAAAACGTGAAAAACGACTGCTTCCTATCTATTAAAATTCATGCGGTCTATTCTATTAAAATTCACCCCCCCCCACCCCGTCAGAAAATGTTGGAGCTGTCAGTGCAGAAATCCCACCTGCGCCGCTGGGAGGGGGGGGGGAAATACCCCTCACCTTGCAGACCCTGCCTATCCCAAAATAATTTCCCCCCCCAACCCCCCCCCCCCCCCCTATTTCCCATAGCTAAATTTTTTAGCGTAAACGCGACACAAGTTTTGCTTGTGGCGCTGCACCAAATATGTTACGAACAAAAATCCATCCCAAAACTCGCGATTTGTACGTCAATCCACTGGGCCACACCCCTCTTCGAAAAATTGTCGATTTTACCCTCCCTCTGGCCCAATTTTTGTGGGCCCTCACTTCATCCCCCCCCCAACCTTTTCACAAACAAATCAAACAGGACAGCTAGCAGTACCGAGTCGTCGATGAAGTGGTCGGTGCGGCGGCCGACGCAGTAGAGAGAGCGGCCTGTGCGTCGCTGTCGACGCGCTGACTGCTGGCGGTGACGATGCCGACGCAGCCGTCGAGGCCGCCGAAGTTGACGGAGTTTCCGAGTTTCTCGGCTATACGCAACTCGGCGCCGTCCATGCGGGTCGGCGGCGCGCCACCAGCTGTCTTCTCGCTTTCCCAACGTCGCAATAGCTTACAAAACGTCCAAAGTTCGGCAATAAAACGAGACGCTTAAGCTCAAAATTGATGACACACCTCCCACTCAACAGCATTCTTCTGGCTCGGTGCTGCCTTTACCTCCAGTTCCGCTTGCACAGCACTCGTCCAAGGAATAGCGCCGATCAGACGCGACGCGATGTCGACGTTGAACCGACTGACGACAGCTTCCCATGCGGGACCCAAAGAGAAACAGCTCTTGATCGCCAGTACGCTGTCGAGAATAACCCCGCTGAGGCCTTCTGCTGCTGCACCTGCCGCTCCCGCCACTGCTGCTCCTGTCATTCGACGACGATTTCTCCATTTTTCAGCGCTTTCCTCGAGTCGACGACAAAAAGTGAGCATGCAGAAAATTGAAATTTTCGGGCGAGTGGCGTATCGTCCTAACCCACTATAATTAGATTTAGAGCGCTCTAATTTTTTTGTCAGCATACGGGCCCCACTGATGGGGGGAGGAAGCCGTGCGGTGTAGGGGGGAGGAGGCGAAAGATACGAGAGGGCTGGTGCCCCCCCAAACAACCCCGCCGTCGACGGAGCAACCCCCGCAGCCAATCCTTTGCCCGCCACAGACCGGCGGGAAGAACCTGGCGGCCGTTCCTATAGAGACGGACCCCCCTGGTGCCTCCTTCGCTCGCCCAGAACGGAACGAAAAAAAAAAAGCCGGGGAGACGAAGGTCGGAGGGGGTAGGTACTACCGGCCTCCCCTATCCATTCGTACGCTGCACTCCATCGAAGGGAGGGCGCCGCCCCCTCCCCTCCCGCCCGGCGGACGAAACGAACGTTTTACCGCCCCGCCATCCTCCCCTCCAACCAACCGCCCCCCCTCCCAGCCGAGTTGGGGCCCGGGGAGCCGAAAACCAAGCCGCCCACCCCCTCTTTAAGGAGGGGACGAAAGAATATTTCGTTTCCACGGCAGCAATTTCCCGTCGCTAGGCAACAACTTCCAGTTCTCGACGTCAACTTGCCGTCTAGAAGCGGGAATTATTCTTTGCACTTTCCCGTCCCGTTAGTTATTACTCTTCGCTGCTCCGCCCTGCCCTCGCCCTCTGCTTTCCCCTCCTCCCCCTCCGCCGATAAGCACTTCCCTCGGTGCCACCCTCGCCCCCCACTCACTACCGCTGTATAGCTCCTCCCACGCGCCACGAAAGTCAGCGAATGATGTCATCCTCAGCCGTATAAACACTGTGTAAAACCGAGCTCAACTCCCAGGGCTTATGCCTGCCCGTTAATCTGCTTAAGGTTTATTTGTCCCCCAGCACAATGTGTATGACTGCGCCTGTCTGTCTGCAATGTACCTAGTCTATTGGTCACTTACGGTTGCCTGTTACAGTAGAGGACGAATTAAAATCGTGTTCACGTGCTCTCTCTTCTGCATGTGAACCTCTCGCTTGTTGTCATTATTACACAGTCGACCTCGAGCGTCACTTCCACTGCGCGGCGCGTCTCCTCCTATTCGTGGCGGTCGTCTGGGGTCTTTCTGCACCCGTACGCGTAGCGATCTGTAGTAGAGCGTGACCTTATCGCCAATCGATATATGGTCATCCGTTCGTTGTGCACAGAGAGCTTTCGGAATGCGGCAAAATCATCAAACCAACCGATCGATGGCAAGCGAAAACAAGAGTGCATTCGAACGTCTGGGGCTAATCAAGGAAGGCAACGTGCGAGAATGCTCCAGAGGTTTCGAGACCGATATCGCCATCATTGGTAAGTATGAGGCTCCAATTTGCCAGGCGTGTGAAGAAAACAGCCAAACTGCCCAAGTTGTTCAGGGAATGGTCCCAGCGGCATGGCGCTCTCGTCATTCCTATCCGGCTGGACGCCCTACTACGACACGACGAATCCGCATCCGAACAGGACAATCGCCGCTGGAATGGAAGAGGAGCCCGATCGATCGCTCTTCGACCACGTATGTACGTTGACGTGCGCCAACGTGCAGGCGCAACAATCGCTCTGATGGCAGGACCTGTCTTTTCTGGACGGCGCGGAGCTTCCGACCCTGTCGGGCAACTCGCAGCACCAGCTCGCCGTCCTATACGATTCGCTCGTGCGGCCCGACGCCGAGATCGGACACGACCACCCGAGCAGCCTCGAGTGGCGTCTCGAAGCGGAACGCCGCCTCCCACACGTCGTCGTCGGCGCCGGCAGACCCGGCGGCAGCTGGCACCAATTTCCTGACGAGGTTGGCGACGGTCGTGCCTGGGAGGACCATGAAGAAATGCGCACCAATATGTATTTGCTGCAGATGATGGCCCTGAGCTTGGGAGAGTGGCTGTCGCTACCGGCAGTGTCGATGGCCGACTGGCTTAAAGCGGAACCCGTCTGTCCGAGACTGCCGTGCGCTGCGGTTCGCCAGTACTACAGCGCCTATCCAAAGCTGTCGGGCACTCACCGAAATCACCTCTCACACACTGTCGTACATCGGCTCAAGGTAAGTCTGCTCGCAAAACTTTATTCCCGCAGCGTCGTCTCGTTACAATGTGACTGTCTCCAGAGAGAGACCGACGCAGACACTGGCGAATCCTACTGGCTGCTCGAAGGTCAACACAAAACCTTTGGAGCGGTGGTATTTCGGGCGAAACATGTGGTCATTGCCAGCGGAGCGACTAGTCCACGTATGCTAAAGGTGGGCCATGCGGCCACTACAATAGCTATTTCACTCCGCACTTTGAAGTGAGCCCTGCTCAATACAGCGTTCAATGCAGGGTGTGGCACAGTCTTCAACACATTCAAATTCCAGCCTCTTTTGGCCAACGGGATTGTGCGCAGGTGCCGGGCGAGAGGGACAACGAGCACGTTGTGCACGGCTTGGCGCGTCTCGAGGAGGCCTTTTCCTCTGCTTCTTCCGCCGCCCGACTACAGAGGCCAGTCGTCGTCGTGGGCGACGGCTTCAGCGCGGCCGACGTCGTTCTCTTCTGCCTCGAGCGGAGACTGCCCGTTGTACACGTGTTTCGCAAGAGTCGCAAGCACGTCAAAGGCACGTCCTGTGGCGGGCGGCACCGACTGCACGCGAGGCGGCCGAGGACGGCGCGCGCCAACGCGTCAATTTAGGCAGCACGATCGGCCGGCTTTCGGCGACGACCTATCCCGAGTACCAGGCGGTGGTGCGTCTCATGCTGGGCCGCGTCTCCGAGCCGCTCTACCAGTCGAAGCCGCAGGCCGACGTGCTCTCGTTCGACGAGGACGTGCTGACTCTGAAGTCGTCCGGCGAAGGCGTCGTCCGTCTTCCCTTCCGCAAGGCGGTCGTCTGCGTCGGCTTCGCGGCCAACGTCGACTATCTCGAGCCGGCCACTCGCGACCGCCTCCTCAACGACTCGGATGCGACGCTGGCCATCGACCCCGCCACCTACAGGGCCGACGACGACCGCGTCGCCGACCTCTTCGTCGTCGGCGCGCTCGCGGGCGACAAATTCGTTCGATTCGCCGTCGGCGGCTGCCTCGCGACTGCCAGAGAACTCTTCAGAATGAACACGAAGGCTTCCTTTGCGCAGCAAATTCAGTAACCGGTGTCCACTGGACTGGGTGAGAGAGATAATTAGACAATCGGGTTGTCGCTCCGCAACCCAAGACGCGGTAGTTCTTTTCCGTTGCGCTTGTCTGACGCGGCGAGTTTCTGTTGAACTGTATGAATACGAGACACCACTTAAATTCTTCTGCCACTGTTTCGTTCGCTACAAAATTATTTTTGAATGTCGCTGTAGTCGGTCGTGTTGTTGTTGTTGCGGTTGTAACGTTATTGTTGGCACACCGTGTAGTAGTTGCTCATGGTCCCGTGTACGATCGATGGTCCGTGACTTTCGGAACTTCGCTCGGATACCGGCGTCTGTATTATACACGCAAGTTGCGACTTGTGCACTTGTTTTCAGAAGACAGAGACAACTCGTTGCTCGGTGACTGCGAGAGGCGCTACAGTAGCAGCAAACAGTCACGCATAAGTAGAACCGTAATTTGTTGGATGTCACGAGTCATGTAATGTCCATAACATGGTCAGAGCTGTTGCTTGACCATGTTGACAAAGACGTGCTCGAGCGTCGTCTGCGACACGGAGAACTCTTCCACACCGCAGCTTTCCTTAATGCCGTGGATCAGCGAGTACAAGTCGGACAGTTGAATGTCCGACGCCGGGATCTGGACTTCCACGTAGCCGAGGTGCTGCTCTATCAGTTCCGTCCGCGGGAACTAGTCATTGCGAAATTAGACTGTAGTGACATGCCACCTTTACATCCGGTGCGAACCTGTTCAGAGATCGAGTTCGTGAGCTTCTGCCCGTCATGCTGCGGCTGAAGGCGAAACTTGGCGCTGTAGTTCTTGCCATACTTGTCTTTGAGATACTGCACACCTCCGATGCAGCGAAATTGTCCTACATTTGTGCGAGGATGGTCTTCCAACGGCGTGGCGCTCTCCTTCGACTTCAACGCGAACAACTCACCGTTGACCATGATGACGAGCCGATCGCAGAGCTCTTCGCACTCTTCCATGCTGTGGGACGTGATGATCGTCGCGCAGCCTCGTCGCATAGCCTGTCGCAGACACAGCCACGTTGCTCGGCGCGCTTTCGGGTCCTGGGCGGATTCGATGCGTTGGCTGTGCGCCGTCGGAGCAACAACGCGCACGACGGCACCGGTCGCACCATGCCCGTCGTCATCTCGTCGAGAAAGATGGCGTCTGGGAAGTCGACGATGGCGATGGCGAAGTTGAGCTTGCGCTTGTTGCCACCCGACAGCTCGCAGCTGAGCTTGCCCACGTGCGAGTCAAGGCCCACCTCCTGGATGAGCACGTCGACCAGGTCGTCGCGCGCCCCCGAGGGCACGCCTCGCAGACGGCCGTAGAAATGCAGGTGTTCGGACGGCGTCAGCGACTCGTACAGCACGTCCTCTTGTGGACAGTAGCTCATGTACTTGGCCACCTAAAGGTGCATCATCGGTTCGTATCGATGGCGTCTAGAGCAACTATCGCACGTACCCGCCGTTGCTCTCCGAATATACTCCAGCCGTTGACGAGAGCGTCACCTGTAGAGGGCTTGTGAAAGCCGGTGAGCATCTTGAACAAGGTCGTTTTGCCAGCGCCATTGACACCCAGCAGTCCGAAGCACTCTTGTCTGCCCACGCCAAAACTGACGTCGCGAACAGCCGCCTTTGCGCCTCTGCCCCTGCCGTACACTTTCCTTAGTTCTTTGACTCTCAACACCAGTGGTTTGTCTTTGACGATTGCATTTCGAATCTCTTTCTCCTCTTTTAGAACGTCGTCGTCCACCAACTGCTCGTCGTCGGGCGACTGGCCGACCCGCTTGCTGCGCTGCGATCGTCTTGCGCCCAGGAGGCAGCAGACTCTGTCGACGACGTCCAGTTCCAAGGCGACGACGAGCGCGAGCATCACCAGCGACCAGCTGGCGACGCAGGCGAACCGCTTGCCCAGCTTCTCCCACTCGTAGAGGGAGTCGTCGGCAGTGGAGGGCATGGCGCTCCAGAAGGACATGAGCGTGAGAGAGATGCTGATGAAGTAGGGAGGGAAGGCGGTGAGCGCCGAGTCGACGTTCGGGTACCAGGACTTGTCGCGCCACTGGAGCAGCACGAGTGCCGCGACCGAGAAGAACGGCGTCAGGATGAACTCGAGCAGAATGGCCGTGTGCGACTGACGGATGAGGAAGCTGACGACGTAGCTGGAGAGAATCATGCCCACGCCGAAGGACATGCAGATGCAGAAGAAGGCGAGCATGTCCTGCTTGAAGACGTCCTCAAAGAAGCTCATCAGCAGCATGACCAGCAGCAGAGACGTCGTGTAGAGCAGCAGGTCCCAGACAAAGTTCGAGGCCCAGTAGACGAGTGGGTCGAGGCCGACGAGGTACTGGAGCTGCTTGTTGCCCGAAGCCCTCTCCGTCGTCACCACCATCAGCGGCGTGAACGTTGGCATGATGAGAGCCATTGCGCTGAACATCCCCAAGATGATGCCGCTTACCGCGGCCACGACGCTGATGTCGTCTTTGCTCATCGATACTTCTTCCGTCGAGTAGGTGATGCCGTACGACATGGGCTCCCCTTTGTCGCTCGCGTTCACGACGGCTCTCAGTAGCGCGTTGAAGAACCCGTTCAAATAGGTGGCGCTGGCGTACTTGAGTCCCTGGACGCGCTTGCTCACACGCCGGCCTCGCGTGCGCCGCATGCCGGTCACCAGCAAGTAGACGTCCTCTGCGGGCCCAACGTCGAGCGAGCGCAGGTACGCGGCCAGCGCCAGCGCCTCCTCTGCAGCCTTCGACGGATCCACCGCTTGACGGCCGACTGCCGCCTCGAGCTGTTGTCGGCCCGCTGCGGCCTGGAGATTTTGTGGCCCGGCTCCGGCCTCGAGCTGCTTTGGTCCGGCTGCAGCGGCTGGCGGCATGCCCTCGAACAGTAAGTGGCTGTCCAGCTTGCCCAACACGCGTCGTTTGCTTATCCCAAACATAAAGTCGACGTTGTCCGTTGTCAGCAAATATTTTGTAACGTTCCGCCCCTGTAGATTCAGCACAGACCCGCCGGTCCGGAGTCGCGCCCTGCTCGCCTCACCAATCACATCCTGTCGACACTTTCTGCATTTGCACGGCTGCTCGTTGTCGGTGCTATTGTCGGATGGAGCAGGTAAGGACTGTACATCTGCCTGACACTCCAGGGAGTCTCCCGTCTTTGTTTTAAGCAGCGCGTTCTCCATGCAAATTGTGCCCAGTCCAAACTCTGACCAAGCTTGAACCACTCGCTCGTGTGCTGGTGCATCAAAGAAGAAAACTGGATGCTCGCTGTTATGATTCCATGGGTGCATGACTTCCCGCTCTCCACCGAAGCCGCCGTCTGCTATGACGTTGTTAAGAAAGAGTAGGACGACAGTGAACATCAAGGGCATGATGATTTGAAAGAAGGCGCCCATCTTACTTCGCTTCGTCAGGTGCAGACGCTTGATCCAGCACCCCGCGACTTGTTGAGTCGACAAACCAAGGCCGGAAATGTTGTCGTAGCTGACTTTGTCCAGTAGTCCCGCCGTACTCTCCTTGTTTTGCTTGGCCGTTGGCGAGGCGGACTGCGCGCCGCCGTCGCCGGCATCGTCGGCAGCCACCCGAAAGAAGACTTGCTCCATAGTCGACTCGGAGATGCCGAACGAGACAATACCAAATTTTTCACCGAACTGTTCAAGAAAACGCATGGCGTCGACCATTCGCTCAGACCTCGCAGAGTTGAGTGGAATGGAAAATGTCGTCTCTGTCGACGTCGTGGCCGCTAGAGTCACCGGGATGTACTCCTGCAGTTTGAGTTCGACTTCCTGAGTGGCGATTGGCAGGTGGTGGGCCAGCTTGAGGAAGAAGCCCGAGCCGTACTTGCTCTTGAGATACATGGGCGTGCCGAAGCTCTTGAGCTGACCGTGATTGACGATGGCGATGCGGTCGCCCAGGATGTCGGCCTCCTGCATGTAGTGCGTCGACACGAGCACGGTGCTCGCCTTGCGGAACTGCAGAATCACGTCCCAGATGGCGCGCCTCGAGAACGGGTCGATCGCGGACGTCGGCTCGTCCAGCACGATGGTCGTCGGCTTGTTGAGAAAGGAAATTGTGATGCTGAGCTTGCGCTTCATGCCGCCCGAGAGCGCGCCGGCCGGCGTCAGGAGCGCGTGCTCCATTTGCATCTGCTTAAACATGCCCATGGAGTACGTGTTGATCTCTTCTGGTTCCATGGCTTTGAGCGAGCCGTAGAAGTGCATGTGGTCCTTGACCGAGAGCTCGGGGTAGACGATGTCGTACTGAGGACAGAAGCCGAGCGTGCGCCGAATGGCGGCCATGTCATCGGTGACGTCCTTGCCGTCGACGAGCGCGCTGCCCGACGTCGACGCGATCATGCCCGTCAGCATGTTCATCGTCGTGCTCTTGCCCGCGCCGTTGTGGCCCAGCAGCGCCGTGATCTCGCCCTTGTAGAACGTCACCGACAGGTTGTCGACAGCTTTGAATCCGTTGCCGTATTGCTTCGTCAAGTTGACGAGTTGGACACCGGCAGATTTGTGCTCGGCCGCCTCTTCGACGTCGGCGTTTTGGGCGCCCTCCACCGCTTGGATCTTGCTCTCTGACAGCCGAGTTGCGCACCAGAATGACGGCAGCAGGGGAAAGTAGAAAGGCTGCTTGAAGCCGTACTTGCTAGGAGCCACGTAGTCGAAGTACCAGCTGAGAGTCATGAAAGCAACGCACTGAAAAGCCATGTGAACCATCGCCTCCATGACTCCGAGATACTGGTCGTCTTGGATGGGTGACTCCGCCAATTTTTCCCACTGGGCTCCGACCTCAGCTTTCTCCCATTCTAGTACGTACGCCCAGCAGATTTGGACGGCGACACTGGGGTGTAGGAGGCTGGCGAATCGGGCGAACGCGATGTTGGACGAGTCGTAGCCGACCTGGGGCAGGATTTGCGCCCAGTTCGGAGGCAGCCAGGCGCCGACGAGGCTGACGATGACGAGAATGCCCGCCCGTTGCGCGTTCTGCATGCAGCTACTGAAGAAGAAGCACATCGAGAGCAGAGAAAGCCCGAACAGCAGCTGGACAGCGCAGATCAGCTCAAAGCCCGTGTGCTCGATGATTAAGGGCGAAATGAACTTGAAAATGGCGCCGATCAGCAGCGTCACCGTCAGCAAGAACGTGCCGCCCCAAAGAATCCAAGCGAGCTTGACCGTCGCCCGGGACACGCCGGCAATAAACAGGAACTCGAGCAGTCCGGCCGCCTTCTCGAAGCAGATTTCGCTCGCCAGCGCGTGGCAGACGACGGACACGCCCAGACTCAACACGATCGCGTAGACCGCGAACGCCATGCCGTAGATGACGGGCTCCTTGTGACAGCGCTCCGGCAGTAGTTCTTCGGCCACGTGCAAGGCTACGGATTCGTCGGCGAGCGTCTCCACGACGGCCGCCTCGAGAAAACTCTGAACGAGACGCGCCAGTCGAAAACGTCGCGCGTGCGCTCTGCCGCTCGGCACCTGCAGCAAGAGTGTGCTCTGCTCCTGTCTGCGGTCGAAGTGGGAGATGACGGTGTACTTGAAATCGCTGCCGACGTCCTCAAACCAGACGATTCCCCAAACGGCGTCGACGCTGAAGTTCATCTGACGCGCGTAATCCAGGGCGGGCTCTCGGCCATCGAAGCCCCTAAGCCTCTCCCCCAGAGGCTTGTAGCACGCCGACAACATTGCTAGATCTGTCAGGCCCGATAGCAGACGACTGCTGTTCTTCATTGCGGCAAACATCATTCCTGCCCTGAATGTCCACAAAAGGTATGTACTATACATCCTACAGTATGCTCGTGGTTCGCTAGCAGTGCGATCTAATCATTAAGTACACTGTACAATGTACAATGTACATTCTGAAACCGATTCCTACTCAATATCGAAACAAATATAACAACGAACTTTGTAATCAAATGGTATTGACTGTTAAGCATTTTTGCTAGAGTTTGGTTTCTATTTGCAAAATGTCATGTCTTGTACCTGAACGATCGAATCACATCCATTTTTCTCGCAATAGTCTCCAGTACTCGTTCGGCAGTTTCAGACTTCGGGTAGTAAAGAAGGTGCCCGCGAAAAAATAAATCGATCGTCTTCAGGTTTCGATATTCTTGTATGCTAGTGTCTCTGGGAACGCAGCTCGAGAACTGTGCCAGTTGAAATAGCTTTTTGAACTCCGCTTCGTTCATTCCTGGACAGAGCGCACTGCTGCCACCGTCGACCAAGGAGTTGTTGCCACTGTCCCGCTGCAGATGATCGAACAGCTCGAAGGGACCTCGGTATCTGAAGTGAAATAAATGCAAGTTCAGCTGACATAGCGCTGAGGCAAGTCTGCAACACGCAGGCGCCAAGGTTTAGGTAGCTCACCCCTTGGACGAGTTGGCGCACTTCTGATCATTTGCGCAGACAATTGATTGGACGATGTAGAGCGGGTGACTTGGTGCGAGAGCGACTTGCTGGAATCGGCAGTCGGGCGCGTTTTCGACAGGCTGAAGGTAGACGATCAGAAGGAGGAAGCCGCAAAGCAGAACGGGAAACAAGTAGAACGTAAGAGTTTTAACGTAGTGACGACGGCACCACATGAAATTCTTCCATAGCAAAATCAAGAGGTGAGACGCCATGTTAGCAACGACGTGGGTGCGAAGTTCCGTCGGATTGTCAATAGGTTTCTTCCTGCCTTCCGCTAGTGATGGTCGCTAGACTGCGTTTCTATACCCTCCGGCTCGAGGTTGATAGGCGAGACTGACGGCGGACAAACGGCGGCGCATGGCTACGCTCGCCTAGCAACGGGCTAACACAATCGAAAGAACAAAGTCAGCCAAAGGAGAGTTAGTGGGTGGGTTGTCGCAGCGCATCGTTCTTGTGCTCTGAACAGCAGGAGGCTTGTCGCGACGGCTCGGCGAGTCGGCGCCCTCACTGGACGAGGTCGTCGTAAGGGTAGAGCTCGTGACGTCGGCCGTCGACGAGCAGCAGTCGCGCCACGGCCGCCGGCAGCTTGACGCGCCACCGAGGCCCCGTCGTGATGCCGTAGCTGAAGTGAACAATCAACAGCACGGTGCCGCCTCGCACGACTCTCGGCTGACGGCTGCACCTTTTCACCAAACCCAGCAGCAGCGACACGATGCCCACGGCCGCGACGCCGACGCTGAACACCAGCTCGCAGGCTGAGCCACACTCGTCCAGCACCATCCCTTCGCGTACAGATCCTGATTTATCGTTGCGGCAGCGTTTTTCACCTACCTATCTACGACGAGACAGAGTGTTCTTCAAGTGTATGACTCTGATGAGTTATTCTGACCTACTCTCAGATCTACCCAAATCTGACCTACTCTCATTCATTTATGCTGACTCCCTCAGCTGCTCTCGTGACTGTATTAACGCGCACAAAAAGTTTCGCACAGTGTAACTTGTAATAACAAATCAATTGTGTAACGATGTGCTGCTATGGCTGGCTGAAGAAGAGAAAGAAGCCAAAAACCAAGCCGATAGAGATCAGGAAAAAGAAACAAGAAACTCAAATCGAGGTTAAAGAAGAAACGCCCAACAAGACGTCTCAAAAGACGTTGAAAAAGTTGGCAGTAAACAAGAAACAACGCCGGAAACAAGGGAAAAAGAAGGTGTCTGGCGCGCGCCAGACACGAGTGTTGGAAAAAGAGATGGCCGGTGAGGCGGCGACGCCAGCGGCTTCAGCGAAGCGGTCGTCAAGAAGGCAAAGGACAAGAGAGGCCAAGAGAGACGACGATTCGGACAGCAGCAGTAGCAGTGGCGACCCTGTCGTCAAACGGCAAACACCGAAAGAGTCGACAAGTGGTCCCGGCTACGTCGAAGTAGTCAGGCTGGAGCCTAAGAAAAAGGAAAAAGGCGAAACCAAAACCCAAATCGACACGACGCAGGCGTACTCGAAGTCACGTGGGTGCGTGACTGCTTTTACACGTTTTGAATTTAAAATTTTGATTTGCCCCCGATTTGCAGGTCGGCTGCACGCTTGGAAAAGGAGCCGACGCCAGAAGCGAAAGAGGTTCTAGACGTCGAGGTGCAGCCGGCAGACGTTGCAGCTGCCGCAGTGGAAGGCCGCCACGGAAAAGAGGCGGAGAAAAAGTCTGAGGAGCGATCGTGCGGACGCGACGACTCTTCCGGGTATGCTTGCGGCGCGCTGCGAAAGGGTGCGAAACGGCGCCGCCATGTCTAGGATTGTGGGCAAGGAGACGGAGTTGTCGGACATCGGCTTCGCGGTGGCGGAAGTCGAGTACGCGACCGAGTGCCCCACGGGCGCCGTCGATGCGCCGCTCGATGAGGCGGAGTTGTTCGACAACGCGAGCGAGCAGGCGACGCACCGCCTGCAGCGCGTCATCGTCGACTTCGACGAGAACGACGACTGGCTCGGCGAGGACGGCGGCGTTGGAGGCGAGGACGGTGGCGGTGCCGACCTGCTCGCCTTCAGGCAGCGGACGCCGAGTCAGCGCAGCGTCTCCGACCAGAACACACTGGCGAATCTTCCCAGCGTCATGCAGCCCTACGACAGCTCGGACCGGGACGCCTCCACGGCGCCCACCTACTCGCGCATCACCTCCATTCAGCGGCACCGCAGGCGCAACGCCAACAAGCCGTCGGACTAACCGACATCTTTCCCGACACTTACCCCATACATACACCTGTGTGCGTAAATTCGCGGTCGTTCTCTACGAATCACCGGAACTAAGAAAAATTGTAGTAAAAAATGACGAACGGTAGTTTAGTAAATTGATCGTATTGCGCTAGCATGCTTCCGCTTCTTCGTATCGGCTACACAATCGGCGAAATCGGCAAAATCGGCAATGACCATACACTGTACGCTACATACCGTATTACGTACACGTACAAAACAGATGGAGATGGAGATGCGCTTCGACAGGCCAGACGACACCTTTGCTGGAGAAGCCGAGTCTAGACCGAGTTACAATTGTAAGTCATTTGTGTGCAGATGGTGGTCAAGTGTTGACAGTGACCGAGCGCTGACTGTGCTTTCTGACAAGGCGTTCCATGGCGAGATTACTCGGTTTGCAAACTAATTTGCGCGATAAAGTCGATTCTGCTTGCAATGGGCCAGTTTATGCTGGTGACCTCGAGTGTTTCTATTGGGGGCGTACGAAAAGAAGTCGGCTGGATCTAAGGCAATGTATACCTCGCATACGCCATGTAATGGGTATGTGAGGTGTACATGGACGCGCACGTACCTACATTGTACACGCATCGTACTTTGCGTGCACAATATACGTCAGTTGTGTGGTCTATGTCCATGTACACCTCACATACTCATTTACCTGATACATTGTACATCATTGAGTTCCACAAAATTCGTTGGGTGTAGGATTCGTCAATTCGTCAAAGTCATGCTTTGAATTCCAAGAATCACAGTCCGTCGACAGAGTAGACGTCATGGCGAAATCACAAGTAGTCTTGGCGCGAGGGTCCGTTGATGATGAGCACTTGGCTGGCAGGCGTCTTCTCGACGTAGACGGAAAGCGGAGGCGCGGCGTGTTGCTCCTGTTCCAGGTAGCGGACGAGACGTTGACCGGCGTCGAGCTTGCAAAGACTGGCCGCGTCGTTGTCGAAGAGCCACAGCTCGGTGATGGGGCCCCACTCGTGACCGGCCAGCTGCTCCGTGCCCACAGGCGAGGTGTCCTCGACAGGGGAAAAGGCCGCTTTGGCAGAGGCAGTCCTCACGTCTTCCTCGCGGTGGTCGAGCTCGTGCACGCGTCTGCAGCAGCCGCGCACGTTCTCTTCGTCGAGAAAGTGAACTGCCGGGCCCTCTGCGCCTTGCTTCCCAGTCGACCGCCGTCTTCGACGCCTGGCTTTTGTCGTCGGCCGAGATCGAAGCCGCTCCATGATGACCGTGTCGTGTGCCGGTTCCGACTGGAAGTGGTCGCAGGTGTGCATGTCGACCAGGTGGTGGCGCTTCAGCTCCACTTCGTCCAACCAACGCGAGTCGGTCGGCGGAAGGCCGGCCGCGGCGCGCTCCGTCGACTCGACGATACGTCGCACGAGGCGGCCCGCGTGTCGAGGCCCTGAGGAGCCGTGCAAAGCCGGTCGGCCATACGCCACTCGAGTCGTCAACGGCGCGAGATTCATCCGAGATGATGACGACGACTTCGGCATGCGCCTTCGGCCGCGAGAACGCTCGTCCAGGGTGTCGAGACTTGGTTCCATCGCGCATTCACCAAGCTACGCAACAAACGGTTTACACGAGTGACGCATGAATGCTACTTCGTGAGTCACGCCGTGTTTTATGTACTATTTCGGAAAATGTTAGTTGTCGTCAGTGAGATGCGTTTGTCGTTCACTTGCTGCTCAGGTCGGTGGCAGCAGGTCGGGGTAAACCTACTTGCGCGGGGCAATACGGTAGGAAGGGCACATTTGGGAGGGGCAGGCCAATTGATATCTACTTGGGAGGAGGCTTAAGCTGAAGTTTGGGCTTTTGCTTAGGCTTAGGCTCAGGCTTAGGCTTAGGCTTTTGCTTAGGCTTAGGCTAAGACGAGATCAGGCTTAGCTTGCCCCCCCCCCCTAAATCTGCCCCTCCTACCGTAGTGCCCCGCGCGAGTAGGTTTTCCCGCAGGTCGGTTCGGCAAGTGTGGTCGGATTACATGCAAATCGGAAGTTCAAATTTTTGCAGGTTCCCTCAACTTTCTTCCCCAAAGGTTTTCAGTTGGTAGACGTAACGCCACCAATTCTACAGTAGTTGTTCGCGCACTTAGATTAATCGGCGGCACGGAACAACACTAATTTGTAATCCTCTAAGCGGACACGTACTGTTACTGGGCGCGCATCGTGTAGAGGTATTTATCTGGCGCGTCGATCTGGCAGGGCGTTCTTGACTTGCGTAGGTGGGCTGACGCCTCTGGCTCGGCGTCATCTCGTCAGTGCGCACGTCCTTGGTAGCCGACCGGTACAACTGCTGCACAAAGCTTGTCCCTGGCGGCCGTGATTGCTGAATGGCTGTCATTAAGCGGATTCGGCGTCGCAACGGGACGGGAGCTTTCTCTCGGTTGTCAGCGACGGCGACGAAAGCCGCACTGCTGCTGGCCGAAGCACGACCATTGGCTTCTTGCTATGGTTTGCTCGAAAGGAGTTAACTTGCGCCATCTCGAGTGGCTGTGTTTGCCACACATCGGATAGGAGCAACGCAATATCGTTCGATCGAGTGTTCGTCCACAAATTGGCGCAGCAGGAAGACATACCATCCATTCATTTATTCATTCATACTTTTTTCCGCTAGTGTGGGTAGATGAGTCGGATAGATTACTATGTATGACTCCGTTTACTCTAACGATGAGACACGTACTGCAGATAATAGTAGCGTCACGTTCCCAAACCAAAAATCTTTGGGGAAGAAAGTTGAGGTCACGATTTTTGCATACTCTCGCTGTTGCATTTGTATTCAAACGCCGTTGTCGCATCATTCTACCATAAATAAACAACGCTGCACAGTTGGTATATGGAGGGCGGACTCGTTTTTACAACACATACGCTAGAGACGCCAATGGCATCTTTTTGTGGTAAACGCAAACTATACGTAAATGTGGTCTTTCTCGCGCCAGTGTTTTGTCGAGCAGTGGTTGGTTAGTGTAGCGCTGTGAATTACGAATATTTCGACAATCGAGGATTGACGCATCGCTAAACGCACACAAGCAAAGCACAACGTGCTCCTTGGGAGATAGAGACGGATTAGATGAGCGGAAGATCAGTGGGATTCGGTGCCTTCGGAAGGTAGTGGTCGTAGGGCCACCCTGAATGGTTGCGGCTGAAGGCTGCCGCCGAAGACGGGTGCCAAAGTGGGCGGCTGGGAGTCGGCAGGGCTGAGGGCGAATGTGAAGCCTTTGAGCATGCTCACAAGAACGATGAAGTGCTCGGTCTTGGCGAGCCTTTCTCCCAGGCAGCGTCGAGAGCCCAGACTGAAGGTGATCACCTTGCTGAGCAGCTCCTGACGTAGAGTAGTCGCGCCCGTCGACTCGTCAAGCCGCAAGAATCTTTCGGGACGAAACTCGTCGGCGTTTTCAAAAATGGACTCGTCAGAGAGCACATTGTATATCTGAGGGATGACAACGGCACCCTCCGGCAAAGTGCAGCCTCCGATCGTAACGTCTTTTGTTGTCCGTCTTTGCAGATTGATGGGAACAATGTTTGCTGAAAGCGCGCAACACGTCCACAACGCTGCGGCACATTTTGAACAACTCTAGCAGACCTTTGCGCCTGATCTCGTGCAAAACGGCCGTCGTGTATGGCATTAGCTTCTCATCAGCCGCTTCAGGAAGGCGAGAGCCGATGACCGCTCTGATTTCTCGGCGAACCTTGTCCTGCACTCGAGGATAGGTGATCATGAAGAGGATGGACCACTTGATCATCGTAGTGGACGTCTCAAATCCGGCGCCCCACAAATCGTGCGCGACCATCATGAGCTGGTGCTGACTGGAAGCGAGAAGCGCAATAGGAAGCGCAATACTGTAGCCGGGGTGGTGCTGTGGCGCGCGCGCGTACCTGAAGAAGCCGGGGTTGGCGCCGGCGCTGCGCCGCTTCGTCATCTCCTGCAGGTAGCGCGAGACGAAGTCGTCGGGCGCGCCGCCTCTGCCGAGCGCGTGCTCGTCGAGGCGCGCCTGGACGAACGCTTGCAGCGAGGTGACGCCCCGCACAAACGCCTTCAAGCCCAGCTGCTCGCTGAGCCAGGGCACGTGCAGCAGCCACGGGTAGTTGTCGTAGATCAGCACGCCCGGCTGCCGAAACAGGCGCTGCGACTCCGCGAAGATCGTACGCAGCTGGCCAAAGCATTTCAAATTATTCTGAACGAGACTTTAGAACTTCACGAGAGGGACACGTTGCGGCGAGCCATACCTCGAACGTTTCTCCGAACACAATCGAGTTGACAACGTTCGCAATACATTCCTCGACTGCGAAGTCGACACTGACACCCGCTGTGCTCGCGTTCCGCTTTTTGGACAAAACCTGGAGAGTATGCATGACGCTGAGTTACACTCGTGCGTGTAATGGCAGCAGTCAATCTATACCCAAAGGCGTTTCATGAGAATCCCGGCCGCATTGTTGATCAGCAGTTCCATGCGCTCCTTTCCGAAGCCGAGGTTCCGCAAGAGTGTTATGGCGAAGCGACGCTGCTCTTTCCACTTGGGGCCGGACGCGAAGATGACGCCGTCGTGCTTGGGGCCGGCGACGAGCCGGCTGATGGGGCAGGGATCTCGCGACTGGAACGCGTCCGCTGCAACGCCCGGAGCGCAGTCGACGACCTGGCGCGTTCGCAAGCGCGCGTGCGCCGCCGCCGCACCGTTGTCAAGGAGCGCGGCGCGCAGCTCGTCGTAGCCCGTGATGAAGACCCACGGGCGCGGCAAGTAGACCGTGAAGATGGGCCCGTAGCGGTCGCCCCACTCCTTGAGCGTCTTCTGCGGCGCCGCCGTGTCGAGCTGATGGAAATTGCCGATGATTGGCAGGGGACGTGGCCCCGCCGGGTACTTCTTCAGGGCCAGCAGCCACGAGTACAGCCATCGCAAGGCGACGACCGCGCACACCAAGAGGACAACGACGACACCCATTCCCTCTGTCGAGTCAATACGGACACTTTGGACAACAACTGCTTTTTTTTTGACAAGGAAGTAACGTGCTCTCGCATGACTTTTGTACCAACCACCCTTCTTCTGATAAGAGTGATGCGTCCAAATTACTGAGTGCAAGTGGCGGCGTTTGTTCGACTGTCAATCAACTGTACCGCACTTTGCCCGATCCGCAAAAAACTCGACGCCGCGGTGCAGATCAAAGCTGGTGCAATGGTTATATTGGCTGCTGTAGTTTGTCTAGTGAGAATTCTTTGGATTCCTTGGCCATTTGCACGGCAACAGGCAGACATGCATGCAACAAGGAAGTGTTTTTGCTTTGCAGAGAAGCGCAGAGCCACCAGACCAGGCTCTTATCACGCAGGCGCCGAGCCGCCGACGGTTGCATAAACGAAAGTGAGCTGCCCCGACTAACGGCGCTCAGTCGAGTCGAGCGAAGCAGTTTCATACCGTCGCCCTCCCCAAGCCCAGACCTGCGGCGGGCACGGCGACGTTAATTGCCTGAGTGAGTACTCTTCTATACTTACGGCGGCTTCGGCGCCTAGCACTCGCCAGATAAGAAGACACTACCGTACCCCAGCCATCGCAACACGCATAACAATAACAACGACTTCAAAGTAATTGTAGCTCTAAGCTGTACATATTCAGTAAAAGTTGTACACACTCACGCAGCAAATCGAAGTATACACACATACAAACACGCGCACGCATGCACCAAACTCTTGCTCGCGTACGCGCGAAAACGAGTGTGCGCGTGCGAATACGAATGCTGCGTAAGTGCGTGTGTAGAAATTGACTGGGCTCCTTGTCATCGGCAATGCAGCAGCAGCAGCAGCAGAACAATCTTGTGTTTCCTGGTTACTCAAAGGCCGCTGAAGCGGCAGAGTAAGCGGAGCCGGCCTTTAAGCGGCTACCGGCGCTCTTTGCTGCCGGCTCTGTGGCGACTCTGAAATCAATGCGTGATACTCTATCGCCGTCCGTCCACAGTATCGGCCTTCGAAGAAGCGCCGCGCCGGCGGCAGGGCAACGGACCAGCCGCCTCCGTAATGCCGACTAGGAGCCCAAGCTGCCAGCCGACCAAAGGGGCCGCGTCGGAAACGGAAAAACGATCGCAGCCGCGCCTCCATCGAAGGGCCGATTAAAAGCGCGGCGGCTCTGCCCCCAAGCCAACAACGACTCGCTAGCTCCCTGGGTACCCGACGTCCAGCATTTCGATCTGCCAATTTAAAGATTTGTACTTGTCTCCCATTCCTCCTTCTGTCTTCAGAGCAACGCGGCCTCCGCTAGAGCGCGTTTCCCAGCCCGGCCGACAGCGACCCAAAAAGTGGTGTGCCTCCGGTTCAGTAATTGGGCGGCCGGGTGGTACACACAGCCGCAATTTTACGGCATTCAAAATGGAGGCCCTAATGCCTTGCGACGTCTCGTCGCGCCATTCCGAGCGGTGGCTAAGCGGCCGCCAGCCGACGATGGAGCGACTGTCTGTCTTCGTGGTGGCCGGCCGCGGCGCTTGGATTTCGCACGTCGGACAGCAGCGGACCGCCTGATGAGTTCCACACTAGACGAAGTCGAGCATGAGGAGGAACTGTCGTCGGCGCGCACCTCCGCATCCGACCTGACGACCACGGGTCACGAGGCCGACCACCTCAAGTACTGCTGCAACGGCGCGGTACACATCACCCGCTGCATGCTCCTGATCGCCGCTCTCTTCGCCCTCTGGTGCGCCGCATGTAAGCGCGTTCCCGACGCACTGCGCCCGCACACGCAGCCACGACGCCAGCTCCACGACTTTCAGCGTTGTTCGTGTACATCCGCTTCGCTTGGCTCGTCGGCACCGTGTCCGTCGCCTACTTCGTCGTGCGCGTCTGCCTCTGGGCGTACGCGTTCTTCTCGCTCATCTTCCTCGTGCTGGCGCTCAGCTCCGAGAAGACGCACCTACTCATCCCCTTCCTCTTCTGCCAGGCAAGGGCCGCTACTCGCAGTACTCATGATCGTGTCGCGTCATCGGCAGCGGCACGCACGCCTCTCTCTAGCTGGCGAGCGCGGCCACGAACGTCTACGGCACGGTACTCATGCTCGTGCGCAGGCACGCTGTCGAGCAGTTCGTCGAGGCGCGACGCCAGCGCGGCAGCAGCGCCCAAGGCAGCGCCGTCAAAAGCTGGGTGCCGCCCCTGAACTGGCACTGGTACCTCTACCTCCTGCTCGCCACGGCCGCCGCCGAACTACCGCTCAATCTACTCTGCATCGGCTGCGCCGTCATCTGCAGGCGCTACTTCCGCCGCAAAGCGGCGTTTCTCTCGCGCGAGCGCGGCATCGGCCAGCTGGCGACGCGCATGGCCGGCCTCTACGCCGGATTCATGCCCAACGCCGCGTCGCGCAGCAGCGGATTGGGCCAGACCAGCGCCGGAGCGCCGCTGGCGCCCAACGCCGCAGTCGTGTTCGCGAACAGCCAAGCGCCACGCGTCGGCACACTCCGTGGACAGACCACTGCCCTGTAGTCCGACGGCAGTGGGCGCGGCGTGCAAGACGAGGACGACACGCGCGCGGTGTCGAGAGCGACAGTGGACCTTAGTCACCGAGTAGCATCGCGTCGCGTAGGACGCCTCGCTAATGGCGCTGTGGTGATAAGACGCGGGGTACTGTACTGTGGTTTCCACACGACACGACCCACTCTTCTAATGGCGCCTCAGCGAGCGCCTGCTGTACACGAGAAAGGAACCAACAGCGACCGTACTCACGCCGCGGCCGGAGTCACATGGCCAACAATTATGCGCGTCTACCGGGAACAACAATAACACGGAACTTTTTTCGCGTCTGCCAGCTGCGTGGCGCCAGAGAAGATAAGGGGACGCGAGGGGGCCGACGCTAGGCTCTGAGCAGAGCGGCGAGAAGCAGCAGAAAAGTCGTCAAGCCGAGCGGAGACGCTCGGCAGACGAAACGCGGCGTCGTTGCGGAAGTCTCTTGAAGGGAGGAGGAGCCTTCTCCTGCAGGCAGCGGTTGAGGAACGTCCACGCAGCGGCCACTGCCGTCCATCTCATAGCCGAAGCCGCAAACACACTTGTAGGAGCCAAACGTGTTCAAACAAGTCTTGCCGTGCCCTGTGTGCCGAAAGCTCGTCGCCGTCAGCCACAAGTCATCGAGAGCACAGCAGGAGAAGTGTGCGCTGTGCTGCGCCGACTACCTGTGCAAGCGGCGACGCCGAGACGACACTCGTCCCTGTCGACGCAGGCGCCCGCCACCGAGTCGTAGTGCTCGTGCGCCCGCGGACAGAGGCAGGACACGTTCCAGCGGTTCCGAACGATGTCGGCAAAGTGGCGATTGTGGCGAGCGTCCAGTCGACACGGCGTCTCCGCCACGGTGGAGGCGGTCCAGCGGTCGCCGAGACTGTCGCACTGCGAAGGACAGGGCTCCTGTCGCGAAGCCGCCCAGTCCGCCGTCTTGCGTCCGCAGCAAGGGTCCGGACAAAAACTGAATGGACGAAGGCAGCTGGCCAGGGATGGAAGCGAGGGCCAGCTGCCGCTCGGCCGACCTATAGAAGGCGCAGTCGAACGCAGGGCCGCTGAGCTCATCGAGAAGAGGCCTGCGACTCGTGTAGTTGTCGAGAACGAACGCGGCGTTCTCCCCGCCGCCCGTCTCGGCGCTCGTCACGAAGTAGTCGCGCAGATTGTAGAGCCAGGGCCACTGAAATGGCCGGCGGGACGCGTCGACAACGGCGCCAGCGACGCGGCGCGCCAGCAGCCGGCCTCGAATTGGGCGCGGTCCTTGGCGAACGCGCAGTAGGGCAGTCGTGCGAGCAGGGGCGCGCGTATGGCGGTCAGCCAGCAGAAGTAGTAGGCGAGCGAGAGGTCGAAGGTGGCGCGAGGCCTGTGGAACGTCTGGTAGTTGCGCGCGCTCAGCAACGTGTAGGAGTCGAGGCCGGCGCGCTTGCCCTCCTTGCCGACCAGGAAGCGCGCGCCCGAGAAGCCGTAGAAGGTGCGCACCTGCGGCGGGAGGGAGGCCCGCTCAGCCGCCGCTACTCACCGTCTGGCGTCGTCGTCCACTCCTCACGCACGCGATCATAAGCGGCGTCGACGCAGGCGAAGACGCTGCGCGAGCACGCCTCCTCCAGTTCCGCGTCCACCTTCTTCAGGTAGGGCTCGGGAAAGCTCTTGAAGCGGTCCGCGCCCTTGAGGTGCTTCTCGGCCTCGAGGTCGGCAGGCCACCGCCAGCCGTCCACCTCGGCCCAGTGCTTGGCGACGCGCGAGTAGAGGGCGATGTGTCCCACGCGGATGAGATACTCCTCTCTGACGCGAACGCTCGCGTTCCACAGCTCCGCGGCCGACTTCGACAGGACGAGTCGCTCGGACGGTGACTTGAAGTAGAGCTGGTCGTACAACTCGTCCATCTTCGAGCGCGCGCGCTCCTTCCAGGCGTGAAGACGAGCGCGCTCGCGCTTCGTCATCTCCAGCGTCAGACCGCAACTGACCTCCTCTGGCCAACTCATCCACAAGAGGCCAACGAGCGTCAACACTGCCGACGCTGCTGCACGGCTGAGGAACATACTCTTTTGTTAGTCCACACTCCACAACAAGGAAAACAAAACAAAATAGCTGCTCATTACACCGGTCATGTAAATTGGGAATACCCGATCCATGTGAACCATGTGAACCATGTGAACCATGTGAACGAGAGCATCGTTATTTCGGTGCGACATTTTTCCTACGGTCTCTCCGTCGAAGGCTTTTAGTAATAATACTGATTTTGTTTTGCGTCTGTTCTTTATATCAATTGTTAATTAAATTAATTATATATTGTTTAATTTTTAGCATCGTCTGGTTTTATTATTTTAATTGTAGCGTTTCCTGTGAACTACCATGTGAACGATCCCATCCCTGCTCTATTTAGCAGATCGCATCACTTGCCTAAAGAAAAACCCCAAAGTTGGCGCGGATTTTTTTCGCAGTGCGACAGCTCATGAAGTACTCATGAAGTAGGGATAGCGCACAACGACGCAACTATAGCGACAGTGCAGCAACATGTCGCGGAGTGGCGCTTCTCGGGGGGAATAGAGAAGCGCTCGCGGTGCACCACCACGAGATCTTCATTGTCATGTCGCTGGCAACTCAATCTGAACTATCGTGGTATCAAACACATATTTTGGTTCACAATTTTTACATTCTGGACATGGCTTCGCTTTCGCTTAGGCTTTGGCTTTCGCTTAGGCTTAAGCTTAGGCTTAGGCACGCACGCACTCACGCAAGCGCGCACGCGCATGCGTGCACGCTCACGCACGTTCACGCACAGGCACGTGCACGCGCGCACGCGTGCACGCACACGTACACGTGCGTGAGCGTGCATTCGTGCGCGTGCGTGCGTGCCTAAGCCTAAGCCTAAGCCTAAGCGAAGCCTAAGCGAAGCCTAAGCGAAGCCTAAGCGAAGCCTAAGCGAAGCCTAAGCGAAGCCTAAGCGAAGCCTAAGCCTAAGCGAAAGCCTAAGCCTAAGCACGCACGTGCACACGCGCGCACGCACAGGCACGTGCACGCGCGCACGGACAGACAGACAGATAAAATTGGCGGTTTCCTTTTGTTACCCGATAACCTTTCCACCCCCCCCCCCCCCCCGGTTTAGAGATATGCGAGACGGGGAGACAAGAAATAAAAATATCACACCGAAATAACGAAGCTCTCGTTCACATGGTTCACATGGTTCACATGGTTCACATGGATCGGGTATTCCCTGTCAATTTAACTCGCGTACAGTAATTCTGTACAGTATACGCACTCATGCAAATTCCAGTCAACATGACATTGGTTGAGGACGGCAGAACGGTTGGCACCTGTCGAGAACGCAATCAGTGTATGCGCGCGAGCGATCGAGAATCAGAAATGATGGGATTGGAAGCAGTGGGGTGTGTACCGTGTGTGGCGTCGAGTGGTCGTCTAGTGGCCGGCGGCGGCGGCAGCCTGGAGGCGCTGTTGCTCCTCGAAGAGCAGGCGGTTGCGTTGCTCCTTGCCGAGGACAAAGGCGGTGACGAGCAGCTCGCCGGCCAGACGGCCGCGGCCTGGAGGAGTAGAGCGGCCCCGCGGCGTTGGCCTTGGGCGCCGGCCTCGCGAGGCACGCACGGCCACGCGAGGCCGACGCCCAAAGGCGTAGAGCACCGCGGTGCCTACGAGCGTCTCGACGAGGTAGTAGAAGGAACGGCTGCTGAGCGCCAAGCTGACCATGGCCGGCGGCGAGGTGGCCAGAGAGGACTCCGAGAGCCATGGAGGCAGCGAGGAAGTCCTGCAGTTCGGCCGCGCAGAGAGTGACTAGCTTGCGATGGAGCTCGTCGACGGCGCTCTCGAACTTCTCCGCGACGATGGCCGCGTGCCGCTGTAGGGCGTCGACGTTGAGCAGGACGCTCTTCTGAACCGTCTCCGCCGATGACTGCAGCTCCGCCGCGCACCGCTGGCTTGCCGACCTTAGCCACTCCACGTTCACCATCTTTCTTTGACTTGCAGAAACAGTTAAAGTTAAGCAACTTGTAGTTCGTGCAGGAATGAAGCAACGGTCATGAATCTCACTGATGCTGTTCAATACATCATGAAAAAAAAACCAATTCAAAGGTTTTGAATTCAAATGCGATCCTGTGTTTGGGCCACATGCTCTACATGTACAGTCTGGCGAACAATTAATCTACACGTACTCCGAATCTATTGTGCGCCGTTGTCCAGTACCTCAACTGTCCGTTTAGTCCTGTGCAAGTTGTACATACCGGTATGCCCTGTCCTGTGTATGATGTACGTTCGCTACCTATGTACATGTCCCTGCAAAATCCGTACATTTGTTTACGTTTGTGAACAGCGAAGATCATAAATCAAAATGTTAGCACGCACATTGACTACGTTGTATATTTGAATACCTATCAGACAGCTTGTCAATTGTTTAACAAACATGTGGTGACGCACCACAAATACGGTATACCTAACCTGACCTGCTATGCGATGACGATGTAGCATTCCGTTTCGCTACGGAGAAGACGGAGACGAGAAATACAGCGACGAGCAAATGACATTATCGCTACATGGTGTTATGCGGGTACAATGACGAAACGGCCAATTGCTAACAGTCACTGCTGACTCGCACCTACGGTGGTTTGGTTGACCGTGCCTACCTACGACAACACGCGCTTGGCAAACAACACGTACCCATGACCGCTAGCGACAACTGACAACATTCGACAACTGACTATTCTTTTGTATAGTCAGCCTAGTGACACCGTCACATGATGGAGCAGCACACTTTTGCCCTCGATTCTGGGGCCTCGTTGTAAACCAGGCCCGTGTAGGTGGGCTGGCGGGAGAAGCGCTGACGCCACAGTCGCTTGACGCGCTCCAGCTGCGACGCGGGCCCCTCCACGCGGCCCTCCTCGACCGCCGGCTCTTCCTCGTCGTTGCTATCGCTGGCGCTCAGCTCCTAGGACGCGTCCAGCGATACCACCTCGCTCTGCCAGCCACACCGCCAGCTTGACTGGCCCGTCCAGCACCCCCCCCCCAGACTGACGCCCCCAGAGGGGCCAAATCCGGGCTGCAGATCTGCAGAATGTAGATCTGAGTGCGACGGTTCCAGCACACACGACGAGCACCTCGAGGTCAACGAAGGCGTTGGTCCGGATGTTCATGCTGAGCGGCTGTCCTCGACGGTCGAAAAGGCGGTCGGTGGTCCGCGCGTAGACGAGAGGTGGGGCGACGCTGTCGGCAGGTGCACAGGCTGCCCTCGACTCACTTTTGGAATTGACTGGTATGTGTACAGGAGCGCGCGCGCTCGCCAACTGCTGACGAAGGAACGAATCGGCACCGTCTTCCCAGAATTCCTCGTCATTTGAATATTCGTTTTGAGCGAGTTCAGACGACACCTCAATGTTTGTTCCGCTACGATTTTGTGACGCTGAGAGTGAGGTGTATATGCGTGTAAACGCACCTGGCCAACGGAAAAGTCGGTGTTTGCGTTACGATCGTGGGTTGCTCTAGAATGGGTTGCGTCGTCGATGTTGAGTTCAGAAATCTGCAACGATAGCTCATTTCCTGTGCAACTACAGTAAAACTAAGACGTAAGGAATGGGCTAGTGCGAGGAGGGTGCATGAGCTTAGCTAATACTCCTTATTATGGCGCCAACTAATCGCACCCTTGCGTGGATTACGGGATTTATCCGTCATGCAGATTACGGTAGGTCGAATTCAGATAGATAGTGTCCTTCGTTCGGAACGAGGTAAAACGAATGCTCACGTACCAGGAATTGCTCCCACATACGGCGGTTGGCGTCACTTAGGTCTGGGCAGGATCCCGTCTCGTGGACGGTCGGCGCTGTCGGCGAAGTGGACTGACTATATGTCAGCCGTCGATGTGGGCCCAGCTGCTCGGCGGCATGCGCAACAAGTCCGCCTTCGATGACCGCGGATGTCGCCATTCCCGTCTCTTCGTCTTCGTAAAATTCCTCGGCCGACCACTCGTGCTCGAGGATGCTGTCCGCGGTCGACTTCGACGAATTCGTTGCCGACTGGTTCACGTTCATCTCTTCCCGCCTCGCCACTGCTGCAGTACCATGGAGTTGACGAGCTTCGTCCGCATTGTCGCGAGTCTGAAATATTTTTAAGCGATTCGCCAGAGACTTGTAACGACACTGAAACTGGCTGACAAATTCCGCTGGCGAGCTTGAGTTGGCCGCGACTCTTTTGCGCCTTCGGCGCCGCCGCTTCTTCGGAGCTGTGGACGTCAGTGACGCTGAAATGACGCCACATTGCATCGCAAAGCTGCACGTCCACAGAGAAGGCTAACTCGTGCGCTAACTCAGGTTGTGATACACGGCGTTGTAAAGATTGGGACTGCCCAAGAAAGGCCGAAGCTGTGCCTGCTGTGCCATTCTCAGCTGGAGCAGTGGCATCGTTTCCGGCAAAGCCGGAAGCAGTGCTGCAGCTGCAGGTCCCAATTGTCCTGGTATTGGTAAGCCTAAACATTTGTATACAAGTATTACAAATCTCGGTAACGCAATCCAGCAGACGCACCTGACAGAGCAATCGGAAAATGGGAGATCGTAGCGTTTGCTTGAGGTGCTACGACACTGCTGTCGATCTGTTTGGATTTCGGTACAAATTCAGGAGCTTTACACCATGCTGAAAATTGAAGAAGCGTCAGGCGAAAAAAGCGACTATAATTTTTGACTCCGACCCGCAGGATCTTTGGTGATATCTTTTTTTGAATTCGACAATGTGTTGAGAGACTGGAAATAGGCGGATGGCGGCTTGTCTTCTGCGTCAAATCGGATTCGACCGACGGTCGACATTCTAGCGGCCCACAAGCCACGGCCCAAGAGCGCACCGAGCTTCGAGTGGCGTTGACGCGTCGGTCTCGCTGCCGACGCGTCGACTCCGCGGAGCGCTGCTGTCGACTCGCACTGGCGAAGCAGCGCGCGAGTGCGGGCGCGCCGCCGCGGCCGATGCGGCCAGCTGCTCGACAGGAGTCTATGGGAGGATTCGGGCGCTTCGGCACCGCTGCGGCTTCTCGCTGCTTGCTGCATCCAGCCGCGTCCGCCCGACGCGTTGTTGCACTCGCTGACTAACTCAACTGCGCACCGATTGGTGAATTTCTACTCCGATGGGAGAGAGTGAGTGAGGCTCAGCGCACCAAGAATTCTACGGTGCCAGTTGTTGTACCCAGCCCACGGCATCGATTGTCATCGACATGTAGGTGACGCACAGAAAGAGAGCATTAACACAATCCATTGCATCACTTGATTTGCGCATATATCCACGGCAGATAGTCGGTAACTTTTGTGTAGATACCCGGGCGATTCTTCTCGGCGCAGCCATCGCCCCAGCTTATCACACCCATCAGGACAAAGAAACCTGCAACAATCATTCGTTGCAATTTACGCGCGCTCCATCACGTGCGCAATGAAGTCATGAAATCAATGAAGTCGCGCACCGTTTGTCTGGCAAGCAAAAGGCCCGCCCGAGTCTCCCTGGCAGGAGTCGATGCCTCCCCTGAGAAAGCCAGCGCAGAACGCGTGTTCACCCAGCACCTTGTCGTAGACTGTCGGATGCGCGCACTTGGCCCGCGACAGAACGGGCAGCGAGGCCGCCTGCAGTCGACTCGGAAAATCTGAACGAATACTCCAACACCGTAGGTGGCGCCGCAGTCGCGCCCAGCTGGGGGACGGACTTAGACCGACGCTGCCCCAGCCCGAGACGATGCAACGCATGCCGTCCTTGTACTGCGCGGCTGGTGGAGGCAGGCAGATGGGCTGCACCTGCTCCGTGTACGTCGCCGCGCTCGCGACCACCCTGCCGCCCCGTCGCAAGCCGAGTCGCACCACCGCCAGGTCGTCGGCCAGCACGTCTGCCACGAGCGACGACGCTTTGCGACAGCACGCTGCCTCGTCACCGCGCAGTACTCTTGTAGTGCGGATGGATCGTGAGCTTTTGTATCTCAAAGACTTGCTCGGATCCATCGAACGCCGAATTGTCGTAGTCTCCGAGGACCACGAGATAGCGACTGATGTTTCGCTCTTCGCTGTGTCAAAGGCGCAACTACGTCTACTGTAGGTGCCTGCATGCGGACGCAATGAAATGACGGTTGAGGCCTACTCGAAGCAGTGGGCAGCGGTGAGCACGTGAGATCGGTCAATGAGGGCGGCTCCGCAGTGGTGCTTGGACGGCTTCAGACGGATCACAGCCGTCCAAGGAAACGCACCACGTGGCGCCTCGAAGCCGCCTACAACGCGTCCCAAGCGTCGCTTCCGCGGGTCTCTCGCTGTTCCGATCACAAACTGACGGCCGCAGACATCTGAAAGCGGTCGTCATTGCTTTGTTATTGTTTTGCGGCCACCCTGAAAGACAACCGTCGGATGGGTTTTCCCGTGACTGGCGTCCGTCGATCTGATTGCATGATAAATGGACGTCTTCTGGGTGCATGCAGTCGTGTCGTCCATAGTCAGCTCTTGGGCACGTGGACAACGATGGTTCCGTGCCGACGCAGTTGAGCTCGTCGAGCCAGATTGGCAAGCGGCTGACTTCGACAGGTACGTCGGCGGCGCTCTCCGTCCAGCTCTTCTCGGCCGACGGGAAGCCCATCATTCGGCAAGCGACGGCCGCGTCGTTCTCGTCGAACGCGTCGGAGCAGACGGTGCCCCACGTGTCGTAGAAGCGGACTTGAAGCCGGCCAGAGGAGGAGCTCGCGCCGCCGACGAGGCGGGCTAGGAGACGATCGCTTCTGCAGAAGGCGCCCTTCTCGTCGCTGCCGTCCTCGCAGTCGGCCTCGTCGTCGCAAAGCCACGCCGCGTCGATACACTCGCCGGAGTCGCAGCGAAACTGCTTGTACGTGCACTCTGAACGCGACCAAGCGCGAAACGTAGAGGGCTAAACGCGCGCAAGTGCAAGCAGACGCACCGTTCTCTCGCGGAGCGCAAATGACGCCGGCCTTTCGCCCGACGGAACAAGTGGTCGCTGCTTGGAACGGGCAGCTAATCACCGAACGCTCGTTGCCCATGCAGCCGACCCGCGTCATCGAGAACGGCAGCTCCGACGGCGGCAGTCCAAATTTCCGGTCGGCGTCGGTTATCGCCATGTGCGCGGCTCTGGAACAGACGCCATGTCTAGTGGGCGTCGACCTGCTTTGATAGAAATCTCACGAAAAGCCGAGTTGTGCACAGACGACGGTCGCATCGGCCATGTCCCATCGGTCGGCGCAAATGACGCCCCAGCTGCCGAAGTAACGCACCTCAACGCGTCCTTGACTGTCCGTCTCGCCGTCGGCTAACCGCAGAGCAAAGCGACCTATTCGGAACGTAGACTATTTAGGCGCATACGGTGGTTGTACCGGCTGAGCTGGGTCATAGACTGTGTGACGTACTGCAGCTGAGCTCGTCGCTGCCGTCGGCGCAGTCGCGTATGCCGTCGCATGCCGAAGTCAGACTAACACACTGGCCGTCGGCGCAGCGGAAGGATCCCGGCTCATCGCAGCCTGACGAAGAGTTGTCTCAGTGCAACGCGCGCCGACAACGTCATTGGTCGACGAGCGCGACGCACGCTTGTCAGGTGTGGGCGTGGTGGCGGTCTCGCGTGTCGCGGTCGAATGCAAACGCGGTCGCAGCTCAAAGTAGTCGGCGCGACTGCTGTCGGCGAGCGGTACAGAGGTCCGCCGATCGAGGTCTGACAGGCGACAAGTTCCACGCTGGTCATTCGCTGTCTTCTCAAAGCTGAACGACCGGCAGGTGAACTCGCGGCTTTCGAGACATCTCCGAGCGCACTAGAAGCAGCACATGATATCACTCGCGGGCACGCAGCAACATCATCGTAGTCGCAATGACACGCACTCCCTGTTCATGAGGAATAAACGTCCACGTCTCGCGAACGCCACCCACGAGGTTTCGCCTCGGTGCCTTCATAAAGCTGCCGGCCCAATCGGCTGAAGCATCAGTTGTGTTGCAAAGAAGAGACAAACCAAAGTGCGGCTTACGGCAATCGCGCTCGTCGAACCCGTTCCTGCAGTCGCGGTCGTAGTCGCAGACGAACACTTTACTGACGCACTGGTCCGTGCCTTCACATTGGATCTCATCCGTCTGGCAGCGTGTCGTTTCTAAACGCGCTACTTCCTATCTACACGAGCATCAGCGAGACGCGAAGGCTGGTGATCCATGGAAGTGGGAGTCGCACGTGAGTATTCTCTGCAGTCGGGTATGTCGCACAGGTCGAACTGGTGCGCGTTGACCATGCACCAGGGCGCCGCGTCTCCGTCCATGTTGCGACAGAAGTTGTGGTCGATGGCGCGCTGCTCGCTGAAGACGACGCCCCGACGCAGCACCTCCTCCGCGTTCCAGCGCACGCAGGCGAAGCCGAGACGCGTGCTGTTCGCCGAGCCGGCGTACGTCCGTCCAGAGCCTGCGCGGCTACGCACTTCTCGAACCCCAAGTCGTACACGAGCCCTCCACGCACCTTCGACGCAGCCGACGTCCTTGGGAGGCGCCTGACAGATGTAGGGTCGGCGATGGTCGCAAGCGACGGCGTCCCAGTAGAAGTAGTCGCGCTCCACCATGTTCGCGTGGTCGTGTCGAAAGGCCAGACAGCCGCGCCGCGACAACGCCGTCCGCCTGAAGCCTGCAACACTGTGCGGTGATTCGGCGCAGTGTACAGAGTACAATTGGCAGACCTGGCCTCCACTTGTTGAACGTGGATGACACTCGGCGTCTCGTCCGCCACGTCCACTTGCGGCCCACCCTGCGACCCGCCGTGTACCACACGCCCCGACTGATCACTGCAATCGATTGCGACCAACAAATAGCCATGCTAAGCAACAAAGCGCTTACGAAATTTTGCAAAGATGGCTTCGGATAGAAAGTCGTTTTCTTTTTGAGTGAGCACGACGGCTAAGGAGCCACCCTGGTAGCGATTCTCGCAGCTTGCCCTTTGAATCATCGAAACCTTGTGACCTTACCACTGTACGCTCCTAAATGGGCTTACCTTGCCCTGTCAAAAGTCGCTTCGTCAGTGTGAAAATAGTAGCACCGGTCGTTATAAAGCACTCCTCCGGCGTTACATTGAGAAGCTGCAATGGGGGCGGGCATCATTCAACATGTATAGCTTGCTTGGCTGGTAGTACGTACGTACGCGTCTACGTACTAGGTCGACTATGTACGTACCGTGATTGGGGAGGCAGACAACGCCAGCGGCCTCGGTTTTGTAGGCGCAGTCGGCAGGGCCCGACGCTCTCGCGCACTCGAACACGGAACTCTCCGAGCCGTCGCATCGCAGGTCGTCGAGCGCGAAGCGATTGAGGCCGCCGAATCCGTACGACGACTCGCTCTTCACTTGCCGAGCGCCGCTAACGTTGGCGGCCCATGTCGAAACCGCGAAATGAATTGCGAGCAAACACTACCGGTGAAATCCAAGCTGCCGACAAATGACATCGGCATCTTTGATGTCGAATAGATCGTCACAGACCAGGCCCCACTGACCGGCGTAAAAAACCTCGACACGACCTTCTCCGACCCACTTGTTCCGACCGCCACGGAGGCTGCAAGGCTCTCACGTTCGCCAGCATTCGACTTTATTGGGGCACCATACGTGTTTTACCAGCCAGCGAGCGAGCGAACGTACCGAATTCGTTGGCCGCTGTTGTGGAGCGCCGTTCTTTGGCGACCTCTCGTAGGTGGCGGCGGTATTTCATTAGGTCCTAACTAAATTTACAGTCATGCGACTTTGGCAGACTCTGATAGACTTTCCTGCCTGGAAGGTGGACGGAAGAAAGGTCGGTAGAGCGGCAAAGAGGAGCAGGGCCGCTGCTTTAGTCATGCTGGGCGCCGACAACGGAGCGGTCGAGCACTGCAGGCTTGCGCATCGTTCGCCCGTTGATTCTCTAATGTTGAAGTCGCAACGTCGTCATTACGCGTGTCGGTGGTTTGAAGAAACCTGAAACCGCCTGTGTTTTCAACAAAGGCGCGCGTGCGGGCGCAGCAGTCAGCCGGCCGCAAGAAGAGCACAAAGACAGAGGGCAACACAAGCGAGCACCACCAATCGCAACGTATCAAAGGAGAGTAATTTCACGGTCTCTATGTCGTCTGTCGCCGCGCGCCAGCCGACGACACGACAGCACACACAAACAGGCGGCAGACAACCACTGGCTACATCCGTACCGACACAGAGGAGCGTCCGTACGGCATTCGACGAGTCGGAGGGACAAAGCAGAACCGGTCCCGAAAAGCTGGTGACAAAAACTGGACGTTTCGTATTGTTTGTAGAAAAATGTTGTGGCGCCGCGCGACTACGGAGACGGCGGGTGCGGCACGCGGTGCCAGGACGCCACCGGCAGTATGTACCGTCGCTGTCAGTGTCCTCCAGTGCGCAAGTACGTGCCGGAGGTGTGCCATTTGTTGCTACTATGACGACGGAAGTATACAACGCACTCTGCCGCTAATCGAAACTGTGTTCATCAGCCATGTTGCGCTGTTCTTTTCTCACAACTCGAGACGACTTCTCAAATGTCCGATCATAGGCACCCTGCCGACGTCAGTGTCCATGCATGAACAAGCGAGACACCACCTGCCGGACAGTCGACAGAAGAGCACGTGAACGGCGGCGGCGCTAGCGACGAGCGCGGCGAACAGAAGAGTCAGAGAAAACAGAAGGCGTCGCGCCGAGTCGCAGTCGCGGTGACGAAGCTCCGACGACAGAGAGCGTCTGTCGTCGACGAGAACGGTTGCCGTCACCAGAGCGACGGCCCTACCTTGTTCGGACGCGCGTCGGCGCAACCGCCGACGTCTGCGCTTCTCGCACGATGCAGTCGACTGCAAGATGAAGGCACATACGCCGCCACGAAGGCGTAACAGTGGAACTTGGGACGCACGTCAGCGGCTGCAGCGACGCCTTTGAGTAGGGCGCACTGGACGTGTAGGCCGCTCGTTCCGGCAAATCGAAAGGTCGACCGCAACCTCGCCACCGCCGCGCCCTCCGCGTTGTACGTGAACTCGGATAAGAGGTCCGCGTTGACCGTACAACTACAAGGGCGCACAGCTGGTATCGGTGTAGGAAACCTTCCTTCCACACCGCGTAAAACCACACCCTTGTCGCGTCGTGAGCTGCACACTGCCATTTCGGCCTCCAAAAGCGTAGCATGACGACAGCTTGAACGGCTGAGCGTTTCTACTTTTGACGGCCACCGTGTACTCCTTTCCGAAGGTGAGCAGCGAGCGACTTCGCGACTCTCCGCCTTCCGAGAACGACAGCACTGCAAACGGCGGCGGTCTAAACGGAACGGAACGGTATTTGTTAGCAACATACCGTACGTCACAGGCGCACGCACATTCGCCCAAGTAAATTGGCTATGCTGTCAGGTCCACCGAGCGGCGCAGCTCCATGGCAGGACACATTGTAGAACGAGTCCCTCTTCAGAATCAACAGCGGATGCTCGCGGATGTAGATGGCGACGTGGTAGAACTCGATGCTCTAACTTGTCAGATTTTTCCAAAGCAGCGATGTTCCCAACGCATCGAGCGCTCACGGGATCGTAGTGAATGCCGCACTGCTCGTAGAGGGTCAAGGGCAGGTCGTATTTGGTCCTCAGCTGCCCCGTTCCTCGCAGCGAGCAGGCGCCGTCGGGAGGGAGGGCGGAGGGATAGGCGACGCCCAGGAAGGGCGAGCTCGTGCTGATGGAGACGCTGAGGAAGCCATTCGCGCAGGCGCTCGCCACTGCAAACGCAGGCGCCTGTAGTCGTAGCCGCAGCAGACGACGGTGCGAGTCCACCCCCGCAAGCCTAGCGTCGATCCGTCCAAGGAGGAGAACGGAACGACGACGTACCCGACGGTTGGAAGTCCTGCGCGGCGGCCAGCCGCGACGTCAGCAGCGCCAATGCGCCCACCACCGCCTGGCTAGTCATGATCATATGGAATCAAGACGAAGGCGCCCCGTGTGAACTCATGGACTACAGGGCGCTACCGAGAGGGGCAGAGAGGAAGGGAAGTGGGAGCGGACAATAGCGGCGAGCGCAATGAACTGACGCCGGATACAGAGTCTATGACGGCCTTGGCGACGGTCGGCCGGCAGCATCTCTGCCGCGCGCACGACCGACAGCGATGCTGAGAAGGACCGGACGAGCCAAAGCGTCACCCTTCTCAACTGCATACACGACAAACAAAACGAACGCGCAGAGTTGCGATGCGATGACGACGCAATCCGATAGAAATAACCCGTGTTGAATTGAGAACGGAACGGAAGGCGGTTGCAAGTCGTGTGCCATCTGTTCGTCGTTCCAGAAAGTGGGCCACAAGTGTGACAAGAAGTAACGTAGTGGACAAAAGGCTCCGACAAGAATGCTGCAACGCGGCAAACGCAGAAGCAGCTCCCGTTTCAGGCATGTGCGCGTTTCACGGCCCTTCTGCACACAAGGCGAGATCGCTGGAGTGAGACGCGAGCAGCCTCAGTCCCAGGTCACCTCGCCGACGCGCTCCACTCTCCGCGACAAGAGCAGGCGCTCGGCGGCGTCCCTGCAAGGTGGAGACGCCCCTTCCTCTCGCCCACTCGTCAGGCAGCTCACAGTCTGCCGACGGCGGCCTCGAAGTGGTCGAGCTTCCACTTGTCGACGTAGTCGGCATGGCTGAGCTCGGCGAAAATGGAGCGCCCGTCCACGTACTCGGTGCCGTCGGCGTGCAGCCAACCTAACGACTTCGCAGACGGTCACGAGTCGTCAGCAGCTGCGTCGAATGACCGCGCACCGTTGTCCAAGTCTCGTTCGAAGCGAGCACCCGCGGCGTTGTAGAAGACGCTGTGGAAGGCGTTCCGCGGCAGTCTCAACAAAACCTCTGGTCGACGCACACACAACTGAGCGCAATCAGCCCATTCACTACCACACCTAACTGAGCCGGCCATCGTGTCCGGCTTTTGGCTGCGCTCGGTCGCCAGCTCGACATCTGAGAGTTCGCGAGAGCTCTCCTGGTCGATGGGCGGCAGGAGGGCGAGCAGCTCCCTTTGCTGCTCCGTTGTCAGCTTGTGATTGAACGTGTGGTGATTGCAACAGTCCTGTAGATAGACAACTCGCTTTTCTAATGGGACGCAACGAGCAAGGGACTTACGGTCACGGCTTCTTCCTTCAGCAGCTTCGCAAGCTTGGTCTTGTAGAGGGGCTTGTTGACGAAGGCCTTCAGCGACTTGACCACCACCTTTTTCTGCTGGCGCGACGACGCGTCGCCCTCGAGCGCCTGGCGACGTCTGGCGTCGCCGAGGAGGCGGCGACTCTCCTTCGCCGCCTCTTTGGCCGCGAGCAGACGCGGGTCGTCGGGTCCGGTGGCGACTTCGCGGCTCGTGCACGTCTTCTTGATCTTGCAGCCGTGACACCACCGGCCCGGCTCGTCCTTGTTGCTCGCCCGGCACGTACGGCCGATGTACAGCGTCTCCTGGCCCGACGGGCCCACGCGCTGCCGCTTTCGCTTCGGCTCAGAGCCCGCGCTGTCGGCCCCAGCCTTGAGCAACTTGCCCCCACCCTTGGGCGACTTGCCCCCGCCCTTTGCAGACTTTGGCGGCATTGCTCAGCGGCGCGCGTTCACCAGACCGCGCCCAAGAGGCGACGACACTGGAAAACCACACGTCACGTGCGTGGGGCTGATAGCAAACGCGCACTGCAGACTCTAAGGCCACTCGTTAGGCGCCGAGTTGGCGAAATGGAACCTGACCATTGTTTACTGGTTTGCGGTAAAGCGGCGTCGCTTCAGAAAGAATCGTTGACGACACGCGCGACTGAGATGAAACGAACGGTAGTGCAATCAATCTCTCAAGTATTCTCGACACGCGGCTCGCGCAGGGCAGCAACGAACAGGGGCGCAGTCACTGAGGAGAGGGACTAACAACAGTGCAGCAGTGCGAACGCAGGTACCAAAAGACACGTCTCAAAAGTGGTTGTGGTCCGTCTCGGCTCCAACGCTCCGAACAATTATTACTGGCAAAACGGGACGGAACGGGCACACCGGAATTACAATGGACGATGAGTACACATGCTGCTGCTACTACTCAATGTCCAGCGGTGCCATTTGACACGAGACACCGTTTTCCACGTCGGACGGCCGGCTACGACGGAAGTCGACAATCTCATTCCAGATTTGTCCTGAAGCACGCGCGCACGTGACCGAGTTGCCCCAGCCTCCTTCCTCCTCCCGTTCGCGACGCACGTTTCCAGTCGAGCGCCGACCGGTGGCCGGCGTCGTCCAGCTCGACGCCCGCCTCCATGGTCGGCTCGTCGTCTTCGACGTGGAACCGACTGAGGTACGGCTGCGCAATCGCCTCCTCCACCGACAGCCTGTGCCAGCGCACCAGTCCCTTGGGGTTGGGAGGCGGGCAGCGGGTTGGGGGCACGCACCTGTGCTCTGGGTCGAGCACGAGCAGCTTCTCGAGCAGCTCGACGGCGTCAGGGGGCGCGTCGGAGAAGTGTTGGGCGAAGTCGACGCGCTCGTGGCGCTCCATCGTCTCGACCATCTCGCGCGTGCTGCGACTCGTCGAGCGCTCGACCTTGTCCAACAGCGCCAGGTCGGGACTGCCGCAGATCCGCGTGATCAGGTTGAACTGGTCCAGCTCTGTGGCGACAACAAGGACACAATGCAGCTGATGTAAGGATGAATACCCCCACGAGCACGTACGGTTCTTGCCGCGAAAGAGAACCTTGCCAGTGAGCATTTCCCCCAAGATGCAACCGACGGACCAGACGTCAGCTAAAGAACGCTACCGGTAGACATCTCGGTGCGACGCTGAGGTGCAACCAGCGGTTGGTCGAACCTTTGACGTCGTAGACGCCGTTCCAGTAGATCACTTCTGGCGCTCTGTAGTGGCGCGTAACCACGTATTCGGTCATGAAGTCGCTGCACCACTTTCGCGCCAGGCCGAAATCCAGAACCTAGAGGCAACGGCCGTCGCAGTCCTGACGACGCAGCGAAGGGGGTGGGGGGGGCAGGCAGGGGCGATTCGGTGCGTGCTCACCGTCAGATCACAGGTGTTGGAGAGAGCGACGTTGGAGGGCTTCAGGTCCTGCAAAAGACGGCGCTGCGCTCTACGCCGACATGTGTGGCACACCACGCATGCACCCTGTGGATGACGCCGCCCGAGTGTATGTACTTGAGCGCGCGCAGTATCTGGTAGACGACGAAGCGGATGTGGTCGTCGTTGAGCGCCTGCTTCTCGATGCACTGCTTCAGAGTGAGGCCCGCGTACGAGGTGACGAGGTAACTGAGGCGGCAAGGAGTCTGCCTGTAGACGCGGCTCGCAGGGAGCAAGCGGGAGGAAGGAACGCACAACGTCTGCATCTGGACGGGCGCGGAGGCGCTCGTGTAGACGTCGACGAGCTCGAGAATGTTGTCGTGCTCCAGGATCCGCAACAGGCGCAGCTCCCGGTAGGCGCGCCGCGACCGCTCCGCGTCCTGGAAGGGATCCTTCATCTTTTTCACGGCCAACACGTTGCCCGACCTCCTGTCCGTCACATGGCTGCAACGCGAGCGTGCGTGCGCACAACCTGGCAGGCACGACGCGCACAACAAGGCGGAGCCAGCCACCGACCAGACAAAGCCGTACGCCCCGCTACCCAGCAAACTGGGCTCGACGTAACAAGAGGGCAGTTGAAAGGTGATCCTTCCAACAGGCGTCGACAAGACGCGTTCAATGAGCGCTGGCGACATGGGCACTGGAGACGATTCGGTTGGCGACGTCCCGTTCGAAGTCATAGCGGCCGACTTCGACTGCCGCGGGCCCATACGGTCCACGACCACCGGCCGAGTATGCCCCGCCAGGGTGGCTCCAAAGGAAGAAAGAACGGAAAAAGCGTAGCGACAGTGGTAAAACCGAGAATGCGATCCCAGTAAGCTCAATAGTTTATCATCACTCTCTCAAGGTCAAGGCAGTGAACCTCAATGTAGACTGGGAGAGGTTTTTCGAACCTCAGATTACGACGCTGAAATACAGTGCTGAATTTCAGCACTGAATTCCGACGCACCAAAATCGGGTCTTTCGAAAGGTCTGAATTTGGGCGTGGTTCTGAATCGGTCTGAATCACCGTTTGCGTGGGGAATATCTACCAGCGGGAGGCGCGGGGGGCGCGGGGGGCGGGGGCGTCGGGGGCGGGCACCAATCCGCTGCGTGCAATCAAAACCAAATCTCAAATAAAGCTTATAATTAACAAGTAGAGGCGCTTGTTTAACAATGGAGCATTGAATTCGACGTCCCCCACTCTTAGAGCGATTGATGCACAGCTGCAAGGCCACTGTTTTCTTTGTTTTGTCAACTTTCAGTGGGTAAACCCTACTGAATTTTATAACGTTACAAATTCAGTAGCGGAATTACGACGTCTGAATCTCAAATATTCGAAAGACCGAAATAATAATTCCGTGCTTAATTTTCTGCTGAATCTGAGGCGGAATCTCAATTCCGTGCGGTGGCTTCGAAAGACCAAACTTTGGAATTCAGCGCTGAAATTCAGCACTTAAATTAAATCTGACGTTCGAAAAACCTCTCCTCCATAAAAGTTGAGAAACAGTAGTTGGAAGACCGAACTTCGAAGTTGTAAAAAGACGTACCAAAATGTTTCATATAATGAGGGACCGCAATGTTATCGAGTCTATACTACCGTGTACTTACGGAAAAAGATCGTAAATTTACATTTTGTTAAGATTTAAAAGTAATTTACTTATTTACATATCCTGTGAATTTTACATTTGCAGTGCAACCTCTGGAACAGGTATAAAAATACAACGTGAAAGCGTTGGTTATACGTGCTCGGAGCGGAGCGGAATATGGTAACGAGACAACGTACGCACCTATTTCGACTCCACTTATACTGTTACACCACGAGTTGCAGCGAAACAAGCTGCAAGCGTTCATCAGTGCACGTACAAGAGTAGAGAATTCAAAACAGCTACCAACAAGCGGCGCAACGCTGATATCCGGTAGCACTGTATAAACAACACACACACGGATAAAACTAATACCGATTATTGAGAAGCACTTGAGGACAGATCAATCGATGAGTGAAGTCGACGCGCGTTCGGAAGATTAGTATCATGCAAACTCTTTCTGCATAGCTTGCAAGTCGCTCAGCATCGTATTGAGATTCTCGACTTGTGTGTTCAGCTCCTCCGTGCTGAAGGACATCTGAAATGTGGAGGGAACGTCATGGCGCGCCCACAGCGGCCGAGGGCGGTCAGCTGGCTCGCCTGCAAGTCGGCCAAGTCGCCCACGCTGCCCTTGCCGTGCGACGGGGCCGGAGAGAGGCCCGCGCAGGTCGTCATCCTCAGCTGCTGCTGCTGCGCCGGCGCCACAGCGCCGCTGGGCGCGCCGTTGCGCAACACGGCCGCCATTCCCACTTTGCTGCCGACCACGACGCCCGTCGGCTTGTCGGCGCCACCACCGCCGCCGGTCGTCGGCGCGTGTCTGCTGAAGGGCGGCGACATGGCCGCGTGAGCCTGCGGCAGCGGCCGGACGATGTGCGCGACTGGGGGCGGCGGCGGCTGGTGGGGCGGGGGAGGGGCGCCGGCCAGGTTGAACGACTTCAGCGGATGCTGCTGCCGACCCAGCGTGCCTGTCAGCTGAGGCGGCGGCGCCGGAGGCGGCGTGCCGTGCGCGCTGATCGAGGGCGAGCCCAGCGACGGCTCGAAGTCGACGCGAGCGCCCTGGTGCTGACGCGGTCCCGTGTAGACGACGTGCGGCGTGCCGCGCGCCGCCCGGACGGGGCCCTCGAGGCTGTTCGTCGACGACTGATGGAAGCTGCGCGACAGACTTCCACCGGCGCCTAAACCGAGGGGATGGGAACCCTGTCGTCACCCAAATCTACCTGGTGTACGCGCACGCGCACAACCACAGAAGCAAGCAAGACACCAACGTTCGAGACGAGCTTCCGCCTCCTCCTCCATTCTGTCATCGGAGTCCTTTTCATAGTCGGCGTGCTGGACGCGATACGTGGTCGTCACGCTCTTGCCGTCCGCCGACAGGACACTCTGCGTCAGAGCTGCGCGACCGCCACTTGAGCGACCACTCCGAAGGCGATACTCCGCAGGCGCTCCCCCTCCTCCTCGACCTATTGCGAACGAGCAACAACTACATGACCACCACGGACACTAACAAACGCAAGCGAGAACATGTACCGCGTGTACAGCAATGTAAGCAACAAACGAGACTGCGTGCACAAGCTGACGGTTCTGCACTGTACTTACAGCTACAGCTACAGTACAGTGCGCCAAGACCAACCTCCAAGTGACTGGTATCTGGGCGGCTCCAAACGGCCGTGTCGGTCGAGGCCGTAGGTGAGGGGCTGGACGGTCTTGTCGTCCAGTGAGTCGCTGCTCTCTAAAGGCGGCGATTGAGAGTTCGGCGTAGGTGGCGCGATGCCAAGCGCCGACCCACGCACCTCGACCGTTGCGCAGACGGGGCGGGGGTTGGTTGATCCAAAGGTCGGGCGCGGCCGGTGTGGCGCCCACCGTCTTCCGACCGGCCCTGTAACCCTTGGCGTCGGGCCGTCCGTCGGCGTTGGCCCTCATGCGGCAGCAGCAGTAAAAGCAGATGAGCAGAAGAACAAAGACAGCTATGAAGGTGGCCACGATGGCGGCGAGGGCGATGAGCTGCTGACGACTGAACTCGAACAGCCTCTCCTCGGCCGTGTCGACGTTGGCAGGCGACTTGGTGCTTCGTCGGCCGCCAGCTGGCCGAGTGCGCGGCGGCGAAAAGGCGAGCGGTGCGGAAAAAGGCCCCGTTCCCTGCGAATTCTCCGCCTGAATCTTGAAGTAGTAGCGCGCGTCGGCGACCGGCATATGGAGGACGGTGCTGAGTTGGTTGCCGTCGACGGGACTCTCCCAGGTCCAGTCGATGTCGGCCAGCGAGGGGTCGTGCGTCGAGACGATCTGGTACTTGGTGACCTGGCCGTTGGTGAACTTGGGCCTTTGCCAGCTGAGCAGCACCTCCTTGGGATTGTTGGTCGGTAGGGAGGCGGTGAGGTCGCGCGGCGCAGAGCTGGGCGCCGACTCGTGCGTGGAGGCCGACTCGGTGAGGCTCCAGCCCGTCGCGCGGCCCTCTCCCAGCAGCTCGCGCACCGCAAACTCGTACTCGGCGTTCGGCTTCAGCTCCGTCAGCCGGGTCCACGAGTCGGCCGCGAACGCGTATAAGTACGCCGCCGAGGAGGACGAGGAGCCCGGCGCCGCTTTCTCGCGGTAGCGCACCTTGTACCGGCGCGACCCCCGCCAGCGTTCGCCGCGCGGCCCTCGCTCCGCGTCGCCTTCCCAGCTCAGCTGGATCGAGTCTCGGCCTTCGGCGACCGCCGTCAGGCCCATAGGCGGGTCGCGACTGCTGTCGACCACGTCGGCCGTCTGCTCCGGCGCGTAGTCGTCGAACTGCTCCTGCTGCCGACGACGACCTCCGGCTGCACCGGCCAGGTGTCCTCCTCGGCGCGGCGCTCGGCCCTCCTCGTCGTCCAAGCGAATCTCGACGTAGACGACGAAGCCGAGGCCGTGCTTGTTGAAGCCCCTCAGACTCATGACGTACTTCTTGTCGGGGAGCATGCCCTCGATGACGTAGCTGTTGACGTGCGGTCCCAGACGCACGTCGTTGCCGGCCGTGGGCACTCCGATGCCCCACTTGAGCAGGTAGCCGCGTATGCGGACGCCGTCCCTTCCCGGCTGCCTCCAGCTGACGACCGCGCTCGTGGGGCCGGCGCGCCGTGCGGCGAAGTGCAGCGGCACGCCGGGCGCTTGCGTCTCGATCTTGGGGTTGGCGGGCGTCTGGCAGGAGGTCCACGCCGACCAGGGCCCCGTCCCGTTGGCCGTGTCGGCGGCCATGCGCACTTCATACGTGGCGCCCGAGTCCAAGTCGACTAGCTCTTTCGTCAACGTGTCCGCGTCGGAGAGAGCGACAAAAGACGCCGAGCCGCGTCGGCTCTTCTTGTATTGGAGGCGGTAGCGGAGAAGGGGCCCGTTGCGGTGTTCAGGCAGCGGAGGCAGCCAGGAGACCCTGACGCGGTCGTGGTCCATCGCGTAGGCGGACACGTCGACCGGCGGGCCCGAGGGCGCGTCCGCGTAAGTGCGCAGTTGCACGGAGTCGGACGACAAGCCGGGTCCGTTCTTGCCGAACGCCTCGACGCGGAGCGAGTAGTTGGTGTAGGGCTCGAGTCCGTGCAGCGTGTACGAGAGCGCCGTCACTTCGATCTGGAGCTCCTGGGCGCCGGCCGTCCGCTCGTCTTGGTAGAAGAGTCGGTAGTGGCTGACGTCTTGCGCCAGACGGCGCGGAGGAGTCCACTCGGCCAGCGCGCTGCGCGAGTCGACGGCCGACGCGCGGAAGGAGGCGACCTCGTCCGGCACGCTGCCTGCAGAAGAGACGCAACAGGGCGCGTTCGCCGGTCGACTAAGTGGGGCGGCGACGACGCCGGCTCACGTTCGTCCTTGGTGTGGACGGTGATGGCGCTGGAGCTGGCGCCCTCGCCTTCCGCGTTAGAGGCGACCACGCGGAACTCGTATGCGGTGTCCGGCTGCAGGCCCGTCACCGTCTGCTGCTCCTCCGTCGTGTTCAGCTGCCTCTCGCTAGAACAGGCGGGCACGCGTGGAACGTCCGTTGCCCCGCTTAGAACGTTCGTCGCGGACACTCGGCACACCGTTCTTGGGAGCGCCGACGAAAGTAGAGCGTGTAGAGAAGCGGCTGCGCAGTGGTGGAGCCGGCGCGCTCGGGAGGGGCCCAGCTGAGGGTCACGTAACGACTCGTCACCGAAGACGGCCTCAGCCCCACCGGCTCCGACGGCAGCGCCGACTGCAACGCTTCCGCTCTGCCCATCGACATGCCTGAAACACCGTTCGCAAACACGACGTTCGTTCGCCATTCGAGCAAGAAGCGGCGCAGACACGCACCGCTTCTCTCGACGATCAGCTGAGCGTGCGCCTGCACTGAGCCGGCAGAGTTGTCGCCCACGCATTGGTACATGCCCTCGTCTCGCATCAACAAGTCGCGCACAACCAAACGGTCGCCGGACACCTGCAGCGAGTGCGGTACGCACGTCGCAATGCCTAGAACGTTCCTTGTCAAAGACTCGCCTGAAAGTAAGAGGACTGTCGAATGCGTTCCGCGTTCTTGAACCAAGTGATCCGTGGACGTGGAATACCCTCCATGGGGCAAAGAAACTCGGCGTCGAACGCCACCTTCGCCCGTCGACTTGTCGGCTGACGAATGTTCGTAAGTGTCGGCGGCACTAGAGGAGGCACACGCGCGTCGACGTCACAGACAGGCGAGAAAAGGGGATGTGGAGCCTTGGACCGACCATGAACGTCGACGGAGGCGGCAGCGGACGCGCGCCATTGCCCAGCAGAGTAGAGCTCGCAGACGTAGACGCCGGCGTCGTTTGCGGCGACGCGCTGGACGAGAAGGCTCGCTTGTCCCACCAAGGCGTGCCTGCCGACCGCTGACGACAGCCGCAGGACGCGTCCGTCTTTCTTCCAGCGGACCGAGGGCGACGCGGAGCCGCCGACGGTGCACTCGAGCAGCAAAGCGGTGGCCGGTGTCGACGCGACGACCGTCTGGTTGACGGGCTCGCGGAGAAAACGGACTCGGCCGCGAGAGGAAGACGACGCCGACACCGTCAAGACGGCCGCTTCGCTACTGCCCCGGCCCGCCACATTGGATGCGCGGCAGCGATAGCGGCCCGCGTCTCCCGTGCGCGCCTCCAGGATTTCAAGCGCGCCGCTGCCCGGCAGCACTTTCAGCCTGGAGTCGGTACGAATGAGGCGGTCATCCTTCGTCCAGACGATTTCGGCCGCGGGCGTCGCCGATACAGTGCACGACAGCACGACGACACCGCCCACTTCGACAGTCGAGTCAGCGGGCCCCGTGACGACAGTCGGTGGTACTGAAATGCCCTTGTGAGTGGGAGAAGAACAACCAAACCGTGCAACGTTCATGGCGCACGCACCGGCGGTGCGAACGTGGGCCACTCGGCTGAGGAGTCTGAAGCGCCGGCCAGAAGAAGAGTCGACGCTGACGACGCACTCGTAGCGACCAGCGTCCGAGGATGCAAACCGCTCCACGGTAAGAGTCGACAGGCTTGCATTCGTCGTTCTAGAATTCAAAATTCGATCGTACACACGGATTTACTCAACTTTCAGTCGCCATCGTTTTGTTTACACCGCCACCCCCACCCCCCAGCCGTGCCTGACGCCTCTCGGCGCCGCCGAATCTTGTACGCATCTGTTCGCGCGCGAGGGCCAACAACGCCCCCACGCCCCCCCCCCCCCCCTTAATTCTGCGGCGGCGCGAAATGGTCGATGGCGGCGCGCTGTCTGCGCTGCTCTCGGCTGCGCGTCTTTCTCTGAGCAGACAGACGCGACCGACTGGGCGCGCTGACGACGCGCGTACGTACGCACGCACGCGCCAACGACAAGACGGCAAAACCAGTCGCGCAAGCGCATCGGCGCGGGTCAAAAACCGCGGCCTACACCACCACATCGGCTGCTGCGCGGGTGAATAGAAGCGCCAGGAGCAGCAGACGCCGAGGAGAGTGGGCCCTCTCCCCCTTGAAAAGCAAAATTGTATGCAGACGACGTACATTCTCTCATCCGCTCCAATTTGAATACGGTGGCCGTCTTTGAGCCAGTTCACGGCGGCGACGAGCGCGGACGTGTCGGCAACGCAATCGAGTCGCAGTCGGCCGCCTTCCCTGACGACAGTCGACGCAGGCTCGGACGCGAAACGAAACGGAAGGAAACCTGGAATTCACACAAACACGTTGTACGTTCACACTCGTTTGCAGGAATTGATCTGCGTGTGTGGGTGCCTGTGTCGTGGTGCGTATGACATGGCAGTTAACGCTAGCAGAGCTGCATGGACCCGCAGTGTGGTTCTTGCTCTGCTTGTTCACTCTTGCATTGCACTTGACTTGATTCAGGGGTTTACGTATTCATAACTGGGCGGGTTTACGTAAGCGGCGCTGAGAGAGCGCGGTAAGGGACAATCGACTGGGCTGAATCACGTCCCGGCAATCCCGGACTAAAAACGGCAATCCAATGAAATCGAGCGAAAGCCCAGAGCGGAGAGCGTAGCGCGCCCCTCGTCGTACGGCGCGCTCGCAAGGGAAGACGAATTCATTTGCCTTGGGGTGTACCAGCCAGTAGTCGGTCGTCCCCTCGCTGCCGCCTCCGACCATATGACTCAGTGCGGCGGGGATGGCGCGGCACGGCGGCGGCGGGGCCGTAGGCTGCGCACTCTCACTCACTCCCCGCGGCCCCACGCGGCCGCCGTCCACCGCGGCGGAGTCGCCAGCGCGGCGGCGGACGGCAGCTCCGAGCTTCGCCGGCGGCCGCTCCAAGCACTCCCTGCGCTGCCGGGGCCAGCTGGATGGCCCCCAGCGGCACTGCGCCCCTCCCCGCCCCCCTCTCAGAGGCGTCGTCCCAGAAGACCGATTGCCCACGGTCGGCTCTGGCAGCAGCAGCGAGATAGGCGGCTGGCCTCCGACTGATTGAGCGCGGCCGCCACCGCTCCAACTAGAATTCCATTTGACTTCGGTTCGCTTCACATGCCGCTTGACTGCCAGTTCAATTCGGCGCTGCATCATGCGCCCGCGGCGCCATCCAGCCAACACGGCATCGCCCGCCACCGCCCACACTTCTGGGTGGCTGGACGTTGGCACCCAAAACAGCAAGGCGGACCGCCATTGAGTTGAGTGTGCCACCAGCTCGAGAGCAAACAGCGCGAGCGGCGTATGCACGCGTCACCACACGACTACTACTCCGTCAACTATACCCATGCATTCCCTGAGAAAATCGCCCGACCGAGCTTCGTCGACACTGAGACCGCGCAAGAACCCATAAGAAAGCACGCCGTAATAAAACCAGATGTTCTCGATGTGACACCTTACAAATTACAATGCAAATACTTGGGGCGGTTTCTACATGTAAGACTTTTGACGCGCATTCAGCACAACGTGATGAATTCGGGTTTGGCAAAGGCGAAAGGTTGTAGCGAAATAATCGTCCCCTCCCAATCAGCGTCGGAGGAGACAGTTAACCAAAAAGCCTCATAGATACAAGAAACGTCAGAGCTTACTATTACCACGAATCGAGGCCGTCTGAAGTCTACAAATTGGGCGGTCCTCGAATTCTGTAGAAAGGAAGAGAACTGGGATAATGCTCTTAAGCCTGTAGAAATTTGCGTCCTGTCGTGACTCGTCAACGGCCGTGGCTGTTCAAGGCAGTTACGGAAGCATTTACCAATCAAGAAAATTAATTATCACAGCTCCTAAAGCTCCTGACTTTGCCATAAAGCAACCTCCTAAAGTGTTGCCTAATGTCTATTGCGCAATTCAATCACTGTTAGAGGCAAAAATTAGAAAGTAGCGGATGAAGGGCAAGACACCGAACAGGTGTCGCAGAGGATCCGGTCAAGAGTCATACAAAAGAATTAGGAGTGGACGTTATACGCGTAGACGCCATCGGCAATACACACCGGTACTCGAGCAGAACGTTGTGCATGCAGCGCACTGTATTTGTCAATGTCGCGCAAAGGTTTCTGTACAGTAGAGTGCAGAGAAGGAAGCGCATACCGACGCCATGGGCAGCAGGAAGGTGAAGCAGCAGCGCGGCGTAGGTCCACCGCAGCCACGCGTCCATAAGGTCGCGATCAGCGCTGTCGACTGATCAGAGAGGCGAGAGAGTGCCACCGCCGTTCCGTTCACGGTGCCATACTCTCGTGGATTCGCCAGCAAAATCCTTCCGTTCTTCGAGTGTTCCAAAAGGACGACCGCCACCCGATCTCTCCTTACCGCACAATGTTTAGACTATGAATGTTGCGTGCCGAGAATATTGCTTCAGCTGTTACGCTTTCAATATACTACTGTATGTCAACGATTTGTAGTTTTTAAGCATATTTGTATAGTAATTTAAAGAACCTTTGTCGACGCCTTTGTATTTTAAGACGGCAGACGAAGCGCTGAGTAAATGCTTGAATAGAAAAGAATTAAACTAGAGTAATGCGTATAGACCGGCTAGCACCACCCCACGGCGTTCCCATCCACACTCTCGACACCGCCCACCGAACACCGACACACAAACCACCACAGACCCACCGGCCAACGCCGAACCACACCCACAGCGCGCGCCCGCCGACACCCGCCCGCCCTACCCGACGACGCCACAGCCACACGCGCAAGCCCGCCGACACCCGCCCGCCCTACCCGACGCAGCCGCAGCCACGCCCCCCGCCCCCCGGCCCCCCCCCCCCCCCGCCCCCCCCAACCCCGCCAGCCGCCCAGCCCGCCCCCGCGCCACCCAAGCCACCCCCGACGAGCCCCCCCAGCCCGCCAGCCACCGCCCACGCGCGCCAACGCGCCCACCGCCCCCCCTTCGACGAGGTAGAAACGAGCAAGTAGCCTGTCGACAAGCGCCAGCGGTCGCCGAGGCCGCCGACGAGTCGAAACGAGCAAGCCTGTCGACAAGCGCCCGCGGTCGCCGAGGCCGCCGACGAGCCGAAACGAGCAAGCCTGTCGACAAGCGCCCGCCCCCGCCGCGCCCCCCCACGAGCCCACAAGCACCCACCCCCCCAACCCCCCCGGCCCCCGCCCCCCACCCCAACCACCACCCCTCGCCACGCGCCCCCGCGCGCCCCGACCCCCCCCACGACCCGCGCGCGCCCCCTCGCCACGCGCCCCCGCGCGCCCCGACCCCCCCCACGCCACAACCGACCAGCCACACGCGCCGCCGCGCACCCCACCCCCCCCCCACAACAGAGCCTGTCGACAAGCGCCTGCGGTCGCCGAGGCCGCCGACGAGTCGAAACGAGCAAGCCTGTCGACAAGCGCCCGCGGTCGCCGAGGCCGCCGACGAGTCGAAACGAGCAAGCCTGTCGACAAGCGCCCGCGGTCGCCGAGGCCGCCGACGAGTCGAAACGAGCAAGCCTGCCGACAAGCCCCCGCGGCCGCCGAGGCCGCCGACGAGTCGAAACGAACCAACCCTCCACAAACCCCCCCCGCCCCCCCGCCCGCCCACCAGACAAGACGAGCCCACCCCTCCACACGCCCCCGCGGCCACCAGACCGCCGACGACAATAAACTACCACCCCTGTCCACACTACCCTAACATCACGACCACTAACACTCAAATCCCCTTACCCCACCACCCTACCACCGCACTCCCGCAAACACACTACCCCACCTCTCAAACTCTCATCTCCCCACTCCCCCCCAACCCAGATATCACTGCCCTACCCCCCTCTCCCTAACACCCTCCCTCCCCCAAACAACAAACACTTTCCCCCCCCCTTTTTCCCCCCCCCCAAAACCCCCTTAGTTGGTTTTGAACTGTTGTATATATCAGAACACTAGCGACAGTATACTCATACTGATTCATTCACTGCTCGGCGGCTCGGATTCGCAGCTCGGCTAGAAAAAAGTAAAACACTGGCGTTGAAAAGGATGAACCGTGCTACCAGCGACAAATGGATCTTCCAAGATTACACGCAATAATGCCCCCGGCCCAGTCTGTTAAACGATGAAATGTTGCACGAACAAATGAGCCGATGGTTCCTCTTTTTTTGAGTAACGTGCGCATCTGCTATGCATTCGAAGCGCTTTCGCCCGCCTTCTTTGCCTTTCGCCTACAATATTCGCCTTCTTGCATTCGACTGCAGTCGGTTAGTTCAGCTCAGCGGCTGACCTCATTTATGGATTTGCCTTGCCGTATGCTGATCATATAAATTTCACGACTCAGAAGAGTACACACAACGAAACAGCATGTTACATGAGTAGGATCGTGAGATGGGTTAGCAGGTGAAACGTTGCCCAATACGAAGCGACAGAAAGAGAGAACTGTACACCAGACAAAGATATCGCGACGTTCATCTGTCAAGTTCGTCTCTGCGTCGGCATCTAGCTCCAGACGGCCACGGGGGTGCGCGTGTCGGCGTGCTGCGCTTGAGGCGGCGGCTGGCGCTTGTCGCTGACGACCGTCTCGCGTCGGCTCCGGCAGCTGGGCGCCGGCAGCTGCGAGGTGGCGGTCGAGCGCCTCGACCGGCCCAGCCTCTCGGCCACCAAGGGCAGACTGTGCATGCGCCGCCAGTGGCGCCGAGCGGCCCTGCCGCCCCCGCCGTCAGTGCAGGCCACGTCGCCCGCCCCCGCCGCGTCCGACGTTCGCCGCAGCACGCGCGAGTTCTGACACACGTTCGCTGCAGCCCATTTCGCAAGAGCTGCATACACCTGCTTTTCCAACCACATTTACACCAAGGCCAGGCACAAGGTTGCACTTTGTTAGGGGTGTGCGCGTTAAAAAAAACGGTGCACTGTAGCTTGCATTGAACGAGCTTTTTGGAATGCTCCTGTTACTTGCGAAATGAGCACAGGGTATTTCTTGGCAGAAGAGGAGTCCTTTGAGGCCGTGTCGAATTTCGGCGTGCCGAACTAAGAGAATGACGAAGTTGGAGATGGCGTTGACCTGAACGGGCGAGGTGGGCGCGTGGCTCATGGAGGGGGCAGGAAAGGGGAAGGGGGCAGGGCGCATGCTTTGATGAGGAGGAAGCAGTAGGGCGAGATGCTGTCGAGCAGGTTGAGCCAGGGCCCGTAGTCGAGGCCGCGCTGGCCGCCGCCGTGCGTCGCCATGCCCATGGCGCGCGGAATGGAGTCGAAGAAGAGCGTGCAGAAGGAGCTGAGTCCGAACGTGACCGTGACCTTGCGCTGCGCCGACAGCTGACTGTCCACCGTGCGCTCGTCGCAGCCGTAGTCGCGGCGCAGCGACTGGACGCGTCGGCGCAGCAGCACGACGACCACGGCGTAGAGGAGGACGCTGAGCAGCGAGGTCAGCGCCGTCGTGTAGAAGGTGTAGAGCATGTAGCGCGGCGCCACGTTCGCCGCGTCGCACCACGCCTGCACCGTCAGCTCCGACTTCCGCCACGCCTCCAGCGGCTCCACCCAGGCGAAGACGGAGCTCAGCAGCGCGTAGATGTAGACGACCAGCGTCATCTTGATCGCGTATCCGGCCTGCGCGTGCATCAAAGGGTGACCTGGCCCATAGATGTCAACGGAGCCTTACTTCAAGACGGTAGTACAAGACAGGGCAGGAGACGGCGACGAATCGGTCGACGCTGAGCGCGAGCAGCATGAAGCTGGTCGTGAGTCCGCTCCAGTGGAAGATCAGGTTGAACGGCAGCACGGCGCAGCTGATCGGCAGCACGCGCGTCTTCCACCAGCCGCCGTAGTAGGCCTTGAAGTAGTGGACGCCGGCCAGCACCGAGGCCAGTCCCTCGACGCTGTCCGCCACCGCCAGGCCGCACATCACCACGAACGCCTTGCGACGCCGCAACGGTCCGTGCACCGACAGAGTCAGCGCGATCAACACGTTCGTCAAGCACGCGACCGCTCCAAATGGAACGTAAAGCAACATCGGCAGAACTCCTCCTGGCGGGCTTTGGACACCGAGCAGCAAATTGTTGCGTTTCATTAAGCCTCGAAGATCTCGGACACGCGAACTCGATCGCTAGTATTGTCCCGTCCAAAGACCAAAGTGACCAAAGACCCGCCTGTAAATGTCTTGTTGAGGCCGCGGTCTGCGGATGTCGAGTTGTGGAGCACGGTCATGGCTTCTGAGCTGTCGTTTTCCGGCGACTCTCAGCGGCTGCGTTCGGTCAGAGTCGATAAGCAGACCGCAAAAGGAGTCCGACCGACGGGGTGTGATGTGCCGACTGGGCCAGCTGACGGCCTGCGATCAAGGCAGACGGGAACACGTCGCTGAGCGAGGTGGCGACACTGCGCAGTGCGTCTCGAGCACTCGAGCACTCGAGCACGCAAGCAAAGGTCACGCGCACGCACGCCCACTACATTCGAGCTCTCCTCCCACTAGCCCAGCAGATACGTATACAGACGAAGGCACATTACATGCTGCGTCTGTGATGCCAATTTCATCATCCAGCTAATTATCTCTACGAACTTGAGTTTATGGAGCATGCACTGCTTTTGACAAAAAAATACTAAAGAAACATTTGGAGTTGCATTGTACTTGCGCTCAGGCAGCTCAAGAAAACGAACTCGAGAGCACAATGTGGCAGTGCAGCGGGAACGTTTCCGAAATTTACGCGCACAAATTAATTATGTCGTAGTTTTATTAACTCAAACTCGATGAAGTGTAGTCGATGCGTGGATGCGACCGAAATAGGTTTTTTTCGAAACTAGAGCAGCACCGAGGGACGAGGGTTCAGTAAGGAGCGACAGGAAGATTGGTGGACGAGAGCGCACCTGTTATGTGGTCCGTGTCGTCGTCGGCTCCTTGTTCTTCGAGCGAGATTCATAAATCCGACGATGCGTCGCTTCGCGTTCCATCTGTGGGAATCCGGTGTCGGCGGCTCTAATCACGCGGCGGCGGCTCCATTGTCGCCGCGTGACGCAGCTCTTTTTAACTATTGATGGGGCCGCGAGGCGACGAGCGGCTCGAATTCACTGCGCGGACCTTGTGTCGTGTCGCGGACACGCTTATTGGCGCCACGAGATCTCTGCAACACGAATGGTAATTGCTTGCTCAATTAACAAAGAAGCCGATCGCTTAATTGGCCGGAAGCGGGACCGTACGCGTGGAGCGAGAGGGTTGTGGCCGCCGCCTACTAGAGGGCGCTGCTGCAAATGCGATTCCGTCGACGGCCTAGCTGGTCAGCGGAGACGGCCTCCGGCAACTCAACGCGACCCAAAGCATACACGTTCGCCCGAGCAACGCGAGACCTTCTCGCGTCGCACGTGCGTTCCCTGCGCACTTCTCCTGTCCGTGTCTTTCGAGCAAACTGACGCACGACGTCAGCAGCAGCGCATCGCACAACAGCATGTACATGACGTTGAACAGGTGCGGCTTCTCGCTCACAGCCGTGTCGTCGGGTACGACGCTAATTGGCTAATTGCTTAGAAAAGAAAGAACCTTCCAGTTGGCGTTGCACTCGATCACCAGGTCTTTTGAATGATCGCGTAGGATCGCGTACATGGATGGAATCCGCCGTGGCGCGTTTCGTGCGGTCGAAGCGGCCGTTACACGGGCCTGGTTTCGTCAAGACGAGGACAAGACCCAGTCAAGGAAGGCAAATATTGGCTCGTCAATTAGAGGGGCCAGGCCTGCCGTACGCCGACTTGCAGACCTGGGCGACGGACGGCAACCCGGTTCTCTCCGCCCCGCAGCTTCGACGGGGCCGCCTCACAGCTATCAGAAAGGTACACAACTGGCAACAGCACGCAATACTACGTCTGCTGGGCGATGAGAAAGGCGCCGCCAGAGCATAAAACGCTGCCAGGCACCCGCGTTCAGATTGCTGGCCGAAATTGTCGTGGCGCGACGAATTTCCTAGCCAACCCCTCAAACACTCGAAGTCAAGATGGACTGTGATGAACTGACGACTTCCTAGATAGCGACTCTGCGTCATAACTCCAGTCATATAAGGCTGTCTGTTTCCCGGTAACGATGCGCAACGCGAATGTTTTCACACGTGCGTCAAATGCGCTTTTTGCGGAACTTGAATCAGTGTACCTACACATTTATTTATGAGAATAACATACCGTGAGCGCCAAACTGTTTAGCGCCTTCTCTAATGGCGCTCTTTTCTCTGGCCCGAGAAGGTTGAGTTTGTTGTGCCACATGTGTACTTTTAGAGGATTTCGGAGTCCTGACACAGAAGAACACATCGCGATCAAAAGCTAACTGCATTGTATGCTTGAGTTGCGCTCGCGCGGTGTGTGCAGGTACGGCTGTAGTAGGACCGACGCGGGCCGATAAGCGCAATCTTTCCTTGTTTGCCGAGCCGACGGACTGGCTGCAGCGCTCTCACGTGAACCGTCGCTTGCGGCCTCTCTGTGCACGTTGAGCAACGCGACAACCAACACAGCTGCCGCTTCCACTACCCTTACCAATTCGGACCAATTATGAATTTTCTTAAACTCTACATGGTATGTGAAACAATGTTACTCAGTACGCCGTCCCGACCAGCTGTGGTCGAGCCAGCCAACGCGGCCTACGTACCTAGGACTGGCGTCCCACGAGCCAGGTCTACGCCTCCACGTCGCAACTCCGCTGGTCCACCTCCGACGCTCCGGGACGCCAGGGAGCTAACGAATCACGCTTTCCAAACCGGATCCACGTACGACGCGCAATGAGTACTCGTTGCGGTTCGAATCTTCATGGCTTTCCGTAGAAGTCGGCCGTGGAAAAGCGGGAAAGACGAGGCGCCAACTTCGAAGTTGGACATCTCGACTCGATTCTAATACCGACGTCAGCGCGGACGACACAACAGCGCGTGGCCGCTTCCCAGACGGAGCGCGATGAATCGCCGAAGTTGCACTACGTTCCGACGGAGGAGCAGATGACGAAGGTTCGATGAGCCAACGGTTGCGGAAAGTGCCGCTGTATTGGGTTTACAGTTAGACAAAGTCTGCGAAGACTGGGATAGTCGGCCACCAATGAAACGACTCTTCTCTCCGTTAGACAAAGCGTTTGCCGCCGAGAATAAAGATCGACTCGTCGAATTGCTACGACGGCTAGAGCGCGAATTCATGGTTTGTTGCAGGCCGTTTTACTTTCTTGCAACTGAAGACGTTCACAACGTTTCCGTCAGGACGACAGTCCGGTCAAGTACTACCGATTCAATCCGCTCGGCTTCTCGTGCACAGCGCTCGACGCCTCCTCCAGCAGCTGCATCGATGGCGCAGCCGCCATCGTACAGCTCGTCTGCAAGTCAATCGCGCGCACGCTCCTCCGACAGGGCGTCGTCGCGTGCACCGCCCACGCCCACGTCAACATTTCAGCCAGCTGCAGAGTGTCGACACGTTGCTCGAATCGATCGCGCTGCTGCGCGTTCACGTACGGCCCATGAGGCGTATCATGTCCTTTCTCGAGTCGGCGAGTTACCGAGAAGGTGCGTGCGCCTCCGCTCCGCCCCTCTCCACTTCCAAAAACGCACGCTCCCCCTTCAGTGGTGGGTCTCGTGGCCGATCCCTGGTCCCGACAGGCGGGCGAGCGCCAGCTGGAGCGAGTCGGCCTCGAGTGCCCTACGAGCGGATTCTATCGATCGAGCTTCACTGGCGATGAACACGCAACAGTTCAGGCGAGTCGTGTTCGTCGACACTTCGTCGTCGTCGTCGAACGTGAACATGTGTGACACATGCGTCGAACGGTTGCACCACTTCCATCCACGGCCGTGCGTCGCGGCAGGACGATCGGTATCGCCGCTGTAGGGCCTGTCTCTGTCGGTGGCCGACTACTCGAAGCGACTGGCCATCGTCCGCGGAGTGTACGGCCAGCAGCGAAAGGCGCGCCGTGAGGCCATGCTCAAAGTCGGCGCGATCTCCGCGAACTGGCCCTGCGCGCCCAACGCCGGTCCGGTGCCCTTTCTCGGCGAGACTTTGAACTTCTGGATGGCGGGCGGTCTGTTGGTTCAGAGTTCTCCGCGACTTCTGGCGCAGCTGAACTGGCGCAGCCTGTGTCGCCCACCGTCCTCAGGCGTCTTTCAAACGCGCAGCCCACCACCATCACTCAACGTACCCCAACTCCATCGGCGGTTAAAACGTCCGTTATCCAGAAAAGGATCGTCTCTTGGCCTGACGAAGGTGCTCTTCTTTGTATACCTATCAAACGCGCGAGTAGGCGCACGTACATGTACACGTTCGCTTGTAGGCATGTACATGTATGCGCCTGTACTTGCATGCGCAGGTACATGTATGAGCATGTACGCGCATGTATTTACATGTAAGCGCATGTACGTGTATGAGCATGTACATGTATACGCACGCACATGTATGTGCATGTACATGTATGCGCCTGTACGTGTATGAACATGTACATGGTATGCGCCTGTATGTGTAAGAGGATGTACATGTATGCGCCTGTACATGTATGTACATGTACATGTATGCGCATGTACGTGTATGAGCATGTACATGTATGTGCATGTACGTGTATGAGCATGTACATGTATGTGCATGTACATGTACATGCATGTGCATGCACATATATGTGCATGTACATGTACATGGTATGCACCTGTATGTGTAAGAGGATGTACATGTATGCGCCTGTACATGTATGTACATGTATATGTATGACCATGTATGCCCATGTGCGTGTATGAGCATGTACATGTATGCGCATGTACGTGTATGCGCATGTATGCGCCTGTACATCTACACGCATGCACATGTATGAGCATGTACATGTATACAAATGTACATGTATGCACATGTACATGTATGCGCCTGTAATGTATGCGCATGTACGTGTATGAGCATGTACATGTATGTGCATGTACGTGTATGAGCATGTACATGTATGTGCATGTACATGTACATGTATGTGCATGCACATGTATGCGCATGTACATGTACATGTATGTGCATGCACATGTATGCGCATGTACATGTACACTGCAGATTTCCGGGTAAACGCACACAGTACATGTTTCTACGGCAAATGGATCATGTCGAAACCCGCTCATATTTAAGCTAATTCCCCGGATGACTATCAGCCGAACATGGAGAAGAATGGCGAGACGACACTGACGAGTTTCTACTTCGAGGTGGAGCCGGAAGCGCGGTCATCGACAGTGTTGCTTGCCAGCTCATTGGCTGAGCCCATACCGACATTGTCCGCAACGCCGCCACCACCACCACCACCACCACCACCACCACCGCCGCCGCAGCCGCAGCCGCTCTTGACCGTCACTGCGGTTTCGCAAACAAATGCCACGAAAGCGGACAACAGATGTGTAAGCCGCCAACCAGTACGAGGAAATGCCGTCAGCCGACCTGACGACGCAATCGCTTCTATTCAGCCTTCAGCAAGCGAACCGCTCGAGTCAGCCCCAGTCCACCAGACCGCCGTGCCGCCTCAGCGAACGTTTTGCCAGCATCTGAAAGCGGAGCAAAATCGGAGGCTGTCACTAAACGTATTGGAAAGCACCTTGCGCGTGTTACTTTGATTTGCTCGTACGTGTCGCCTCTCTCTAGAAAGGATTGACGCGGCTGGAGCAGCTCTTGCCGACCGGCTGCAAGCTGAAAAAGGCCGAAGTGCTGCTGAAGGGCGCAGAGCACATCAGGTCATTAGTGCGCGCCATGGACGGACAGGCTGTTGAACTGCAGCGCCTGACACGCATCGTCAACTGCGTCGAAGAGAAACTCGAGTGGGGCGACATGCCTGCCCCGGGTGACGTCGTCGTATAGACGTCAACGGCGCTTTTAGACGGTTGAAGAGGCAGCGAACTCTGTCGTCACCGCCCACCGACCACTGGCAGGCGAGGACGGCGACCGCAGTGCCGTGCGAGCTGCAACAATACGCCAAGCGGCGCAGCTACCAGACGTGGCGCTTCTGGATTGTCTGTTCCGACCCCATGCCCACAGTGACGTGCGTATAGCCAGCGCAGTGACCACCATTGTAGCTGTACAAACTGTCGGAGGGGAGCATCCGCCGCTTCGACACCCAAGTCGACGCGTCCGCGACAGAGGCGAGCATCGTCGCCGCCGGCGCAATCAACTGGGCTCGTCAGCGCTGCTCCAGGGAGCGCTGCTCGAATGGTGCCTGGAGTACAATGCGGTGTCATCAACTGCTCCAGCTCACTCGTTCCAATTTCAGATTTCTACAGACAGTTTCTCTGCCTTTGTGCCGAGGCGGCGGCTTTTGAGTCGCTTCAGCAGTACGCTATCGAGTCGAGAGTGATCGAGTGAGCGACGGCCGACAACGAATTTGACCTGAAATTCAAAATTTACTCTCTGCCGCACGAATTCGAGTACGGTATGTCTGTAGCTGAACAATCAAGAACGGCTTCCTCGGTTTGTCACCCACTGCGCGGAGCGGCACCGTTTCTACTTCGTTTACTGTTCATCAGCTGCTCTTAAGAAATCAAACGGTACGGATTGGAGTTATTGCCCGCGAGATAACGAGATTGTATTGTTTCAGTAGTCTCCGCCGAGCGCGCGCGGGCGCATAGCTTCTCTCTATAGCGGCGGCACGACAGGTACAATTGTGGTTCGCTGCACAGTTGCACGGCGTGTTGTCATGAGCGCAGACATTTGGTTGCTAGACGAAGTAGTGTCTGCAGAGAGCGAGCAGGAAGGAGCGGGCCATTCGGCGTCGCGCCAGCTCCACTCGTCCGCCGGCGTTGTTGCGATTCAGCTCGGGTCGCGACAGCTGCTTCAACTGCAGCGACGGGCGCACTCAGTGAGGGGGGGGGGGGGGGGGGGGGGGGGGGTCCGTACCAGCAGCTCCACCTTCCTCGAGTCGCCGGCGCGGTCTAGCGCGTCGACCAGGTACTCCAGCAGGTTCGTGTCCCACACGACGTGGAAATACTCCGTGCCCGCGTCCGCAGAGGGCGACTGCGCGATCGCCTTCGCCTGAACGAGAGCAGTAGGCGGTAGAGGCGAATAGAGCGCCCAGAGCAGCAGGGACCGCGATCAGGTAGGCGTCGGAGGGGTCGAGCATCAGCTGCGGAATGAGCGCCTGTTGAGTGAAGCAGCCCAGCTTGGCCGAGCACTTCATCATGTTGGCGAACATCTGAGAAGGACGCACTGTGAGCGACGCTCGGCGCAGCCCGTGCGCGGCACTGACGGCGTCGTCGACGACGTTGTCGGGGAAGGGGAAGAGGCGCGCAAAGCCGTCCGTGCAGCAGTAGAGGCACTGGAGGTAGTAGCGCATCGCCGACCACTGCCTCTCGGCACCGAGACGGAACTCGGCCATGGAGCGGAGCCAGAACGCGTTCGCTGGGTTCACGGCCAGCGCGTTCTCCAGCAGCGTCGCGATCGTCTCCTCCAGGAAGCGCTCGTTCACCGCGGACGCGCTCAAAGCAGCGCCGGAGCCCCTTCGCATGGAAGCCTCCGCTCGCAGTCAGGTTCACTCACTCCCTGTAGACGGCGGGCCAGAGGGAGCTGTGCTCGGTGAAGAGCCGGAGCAGGCCGGAGTGCTTGCAGTCGAACAGCTTCCCGGCGAAGCTCAGCAGCACCGACAGCGTCGAGGGCTCCTTACGAACGAACGGTGCTGCCTGCGGTCGTCGGCGCTCAGGCACAAGGAGACCGACCTTCACAAGCCGCAGAAAAGCGGACAGCTGAGGCCGCGTGAGTAGCTGCTTGGCAAGCGCCTCCGACGACGGCTGCTGCTTCGAGTCGGCTCCGGAGCGCTTGCCCGCCGACGGCTGATCTTCGAAAGTGGGAAGCATGACGCTGAAGAAGGTCGACGAGACCTTGGACAGCGTCGACCGGTCGCGCTGCTCCAGCGCGTGCCGAAACGCGGCCAGCATTCTCGCCAACTAGAAGACGCTGCGAATTGAGAGCAGTGCCAGTGCTCCAGGCTTAATTCACATCGACAAAGCGGCTCTTGACGCTGTCGCAGCCGGTCACCAAGTAGTCCCAGTCCTCCGTGTTGACGAGAAAGGCGGCCAGCAGTGGCGCCAGCCGCCCCGCCGCCTCGAAGCCGCCGCTCGTCTTCTGCATCGTCTCCACGTAGTTGCGCACCTAAAGGAGAGCTCGAACGAAAGGCTGTCGGCATCGGGCGAACGGAGTCAGCCTCGCACCTCTCCGGCCAGCGTTTTCGTCAGCCTCGCAAAGGCCACCGAGTGCGAAGAACGCAGCAGCTGCCGGTGCCACTGCTCAAGCTGTGTGTGTCACACAAATCGCGATGTCGGGAGGGGGGGGGGGCCGGGGGACGGGGGAACGGAGCTAGGGACGCAGACCTCGACGCGCAGACCCTCGCAGGTGAGCGTGATCTGCAGGTCGGCCGGCACGGCCGCCTTCTCGCGCGACGAAGAGGGCAGCAGGTGCGTCGCGAGACGCGTCCACTCGGAAAAGTCCTGGAAAGGGACACGCGCACAGCTCGCTGCGGCCCCACAACTCCTGCTCGAACCCAAGACAGTACCTGGCCCTCGGCGACCTGTTTCATCTTGCCCAGAATCAAGCTATAGTAGAGCGAGGCTTGGGGCGAAGCGCGCGGCGTCGCCTTGAGAATGCGCTCGGCGCCTTCGGGCACTTTGTACTACGAGCGATCGAGAACCTCCTCTATCGGCCGCGACAAACTTCGAAGTGAACAAACACCAGATTGGGCAGTGGAAACGGTCGGCAGGTATCCAGCGTGGCTTTCAACTGAGCACCGTCGAAGGTCGTGAAAATCTGCCAGAGTGGGTCCTTCTGCTTCATGAACACTAGAATGCCTGTTCCTCGAACACCGAATACAGAGTACAACGCGGGAAAGCGTTGCCAAAATACTCGCCGTCCAAATCCGCCGATGTGGGCGGTCGCGGCACCGGCGGTGGTTTCGTCGGCTCGACAAGGGGCGGCGCCGATTCGCTGAGCGCCGACTTGGGCTGTGTGGGGGCGAAGTGGTGCCGCGAAGGCGCAGTCGACGACGAGGCGACGAGTCCAAGAGCAACGGAGTAGCCCTGTAGCTCGGCTGCGTCGAGAACCGCAGCCACCTCGGCCGCCGGATCAGTCTGCAGCAGGCGTCCCAGTGCCTCCAGCTGCGCCACGGCCGCGCCCATGCGCTGCTCCGAGAACTCGTACGCCAGCAACGTCGCGCGCATCTGTGTCGGCGCGTCCAAGTGGATCGCGGTGTCTAGCTCCATTGCTCCCAACCTGGTACAGAAGTTGCGAGCGAGGCTTGCGAACGAGACATTCGGCGTGGAGGCGCAGACGCAGACTGGCGCCGTCCACGGTGACGCTGTCGTCTTTTGGCGGCAGGAAGCAGTCGAAGGAGGGCAGAAGCCAGTAGTCCTGTTGGCCGGCGAGCTCGCAGCGCGCGACCAGCTGGCGCAGAATGGCGGCGCAGACGGGAGCGTTGCAGCGCGCCTAGGAGGGGGCGCTCTTTCCAGCCGAACGGTCCATACTCGTCACCGAGAAGAATTGCCGCACACACCTCGGCAACGGCCGAAGCGTCCGCGGCGTGCTTCTCCTGCGCCGAGTCGCGTTGCAAAATGCTGCAACAGGCAAACCGAGACGAGTATCGCGCGCTACTGTCTTTCCGCGGCTTCGTCAAACGCACGGATTGGAGACGGTCGGTCTAGGCGGCGGAGGCGGGCAGTGGGCGGTCACGTCGACGTTGAGGCACCAGCGACAGTAAAGCAGAACGGCAAAGGAGAGGAACTGGGCGCTGGCGCTCTTCTCCTCGCCCCACGCGAACTCTTCCGAGCCGGCCGTCGCCAAGTGGAAGTTCGTCCTTCCATCGGCAGCCGCCGCTTCTGCTCGACGAAAGGACAGAGCGGCTCCTTTCATCCGGCACACTGCACGCGCTCTCTCACCAGAAAGCAACTTCGAGAGCATCTGCGACAGCAGCAGGCGGCCGAGCCTAGCCTCGAGTGCCTTGAGATTCCAGTCGAGCAGAGCGGCCGCGGCAAAGCTGAGCAGCCACAGCTTTCGAGTCTTCAGCTCCGACAACGGTTGTCCTGTCCGTCGACGCATAGATTCGTATTTTGGAATACGCCGCTAGAGTACGAGTAGAGCTAGAGCGCGTACCTTCGTCCGGCTCGGAACCTTTGCGCCTCAGCAGGAATGCTTCTTCCATCGCGGCTCGCTCGCAAAACTCGGCCGTGAGCGCGTCCAGCGGAGGCGGCGCTGTACAGCAACGAGCGAACGTAGAGACCACCACCTCGGTACAACCGATCAATGAACGCCACCACCTCGGTCTCGCAACGCGCCATTGCCATGTGACCTCAGTAACTCTGGATCGACGTAGAAATCCAGCCAGTTCATCAACGGCTTCTGATAGATGAAGTTTAAGGCGTCCATTATGCGCAGCGATCGAAAACCGAATGCCAATGGTTTGCGATTTTTCCACACTTCGGTTTCCACTCCTACTGCGGACGGACAAGTCGGCAGATGAGCGCTCAAATAAAATTGCACCGTAACGTAACAACCGCCAAAAACCAAACTCAAAACTACTGTAAGACTGTATTTGAAAAAAGCAAAGCTACAATACGCTTCAACATAAGGCATCAAATGTGGCTACGGAACCTTTACAGTTGAATGTTTGGCATGTTGTTCCATTCCATTCCTAAAGCCATTTGAGAGACGTCATTTTAAAAATACTCTCTGCCCTTGTCGATTTCCAGCGCCGTAAAACCGACAGAGTAAGTGAACAGCGAACGAATACGCGGCGCGGAAACATCCTTTCTGAGATTTTTCGACCATGAATGATCACTGTGCGACTTTGGAGAAATGAACGAGCAGTCCCCAGTGATCGCTGGGAAAGCAAAGCGGCGCGCGCAGTCGTTCCATGCCGACGAGCTCGAAGGCGTCGGCGCGGAAGGGCGCGTCGGCGGAGACGTAGAGGCGGTCGAAGCGGCAGCGCGGCTTGAAGTTGTCGAAGCGCTTGTTGTCGTTCTTGAGACAGTCCCACGTGTAGCGCGTCCGCTCCTCGGCGCCGCAGGCGCTCCAGGCGTCGACGAGCGAGGCGGGCGCGCCGCCTGCCGCCTCGACGTCCGCGTCTCTCGCGTTCAGGTCGCCGCCGCACACGACCGTCGCGCCCGCGGCCGCCTCCACCGAGGAAGCCGCCTGCTCGAAGAGGCGCCTCAGCTGGCGCCGCCGCTCGGCCGCGTGCTCCTTCGTGCTCTCCAGGTGGCTCGTGAGCAGCAGCAGCGGATGCCTGCCGCCCAGCTTCGCCTGCACAACTCACTTGCCCTTGCAGCTGACGCGCATATGGATGCCCAGGACGAACGACAACGCACCTCGATCTTGAGCAACGTCCTGCCCATGGTGCTCCCAGAGTAGGACTCGAGTGAGGAGCGCACCAGCTCTACAGACGACTTCTTGAGCAGGGCAGCGGTGAAATAGTGGAGCGCGTCATCACCCCGTCCACTGACAAAGTGATAGCGGTCCTCGAGCTTCAGTCTCAATTCGGCGTCGTTGGCGGGCACCAATTCTTGAAGAAAGACGACGTCTGGCGAGCCGCTGCAAAGCAGCAAAGCCGACGGGACCATGGAAACATTGCGCACAACGATTTAGTGGCAAAACCGTTCAATGAGACTGATGACTGCAGCGGTGCGGGCCGGCAGCGACTTCTCGTCCAGTCCGTCAACATTCCACGAGAGGACGACGAACTGGTCGACGTCGTCGTCGTGCCGCTCGCTCTGCTGTCCTGCCGACGCCGCCTCTGCCGACGGCAACGCCGGTGCCGACGCGGCCGCTCCTCCAGCAGTACTGGCGGCAGACTGCGCCGCGTAGAAGTTGTCGAGCGCCGCCTTCAAGAAACGTAACAGCTTTGCCAACGGCTCTCAACCACCAATCAAATAGTGGCGAACGTCAAGGCTCCACTCGCAGTCTTGCAGAAAGAAGTGACCGCACGCCTCGTCGGTGCCGGTAATTTCGGCGAAGCGCTTCGTCTTCTCGTCGCACTCTGTAGCGTCCATCACTGTAAATTCTCACTATGAAACTTGCTGACGCTGAGATTCTCTTTCTGAAAGGCCAAAAAGAGGAACATCCGTGTTTTTCAAAATGTTCAGAGAAAAAATTCAAAAACGAAATGTACCGTGCTTTGTCAATTTGAATTTGAATCACTTCGTCAAACTACAGTGTACTATGTAGGCAGCCTTGTAAATTTTTGCATTCGGTAGAGTGGGGAACAAACTGTTGAAATGAGTTAGTAATTCAAATATAGCCTAGGCAATAGGAATCCTATACGTACCTATATGGATGTACATACAAACAGGGCAATAGGATAAGCTATCTTAAAATCAAGCAATGATATCACAAGAGAACACGGTACACCATGCATTTATAGAAAGAAAATAAATTATGCAAATCAAAAAACGTAAACTTCACAGTAATCTGTATGCAAATAGATGGTCCTTACATGTATGTATGTATGCAAATGTTGCATAAGGTGCAAATAGCGCACAATAAATAAAAATAAACATAGTTGTACGCAACGAGGAACATGGTGAAGTGTTCTTGGCTGTACATGTTCTTGCTTGGAGCGACAGTGGTGCACTGGGAGTGGCGGCGTGGTTGTGCCGGAGTCCGGCTGTCGGAGCTGCTTGGCGGAGAAGAAGTCTGTGACGAGGAGGACATGGAGGAGCTGGCCGAGGAGTGCTCGTCTGCGCGCGTTGTCTCGAACGAGTCGACGTCGACCGACAGTCCGTCTTCCACGACGCGGCCACAGCCGGCGCGGAGGTCGCTGCTGAGCCGGCTCAAGAGCAAGGTGACGAAGCGCCTGTTCGGCCTACGCTTCATCACGTACGAGCTGGACACGGAAGCGGGCCCCGTGCGACGGCACCGTCTCATCGAGGGCATGGTCTTGCGACTCGTCTGCGCGGCCGCCGCCAACGCGAGCGGCCCCATCGAGTGGCGCTACGGCGGTCTGGGCATGCGCTTCGACTTCGCAAGCAGGCGCGTTCGACAGGACATCTACGGCCGGCTGCGCATCATGCCCCTGTTGCCGGTCGACAGCGGCCACTACGCCTGCTTCTCGGAGACGCGGCCGCTTGGCTCCGTCTCCATCAAAGTCTTGACCTTTTGGCGCGTCTTCGTCCGCGGAGCCGCCAACTTTGGACTCGCGGCGTGCGTGTCGAGCGCAGTCGCCCTCCTCGTCCTCGTCTACCGCGTGCTCAGCGGTCGCGTCGCTGAGCTCGGCGACGACACCGACGACGACGGCACCGTGGGCTTCTTTGAAAAGCACCTCGACGTCGTGGACCAAGATCAACAGGTTGTACTCGGCTAAGCGTACACCATTAACACCGCTAATTGTTCTTGGCGGGCGGGGCTTGGCTCAGCTCCTACAGCCCCGAGGAAATGATAGTGGTAAGCTTAGGTTAGGCTTTTAAGCTGGACAAGCCGGGGGGGGGGGGGCTGATCCAGGAAGGTCATCAACATACTGTTAAACAAACTGCTCTTGATTATTCTGTCGGTGTGGGTAGGGGAGGGGGGGGGGGTGAGAGTTGCAAAACCCTGACGGGGTCTGGTTTTATTGTAGCCTCATTCCTAATCCACTTGTTGTCTTGTCTCTGAGCTGTGTGGGGCTCGTATGGCCATGGCCAAATGGTGGCAACGGTGTCTGTGGCCGCACAGGAGGAGCTGGCCGCCTTCTCGAGCGTTCACGATGGTGCAGCCACAGCACCGAAGACGGGTTTCAGCAGCAGGACGGTCGACTGTACCAGAGCTCTGCTCTCGGCACTCGTCGAAGTGGACAGGCACACAGACGCCACCGTCGCCAGCAGCTTCAACCACGCCACGTTCCGACGACAGGCGAGACTCGAGGCACACGCGCCAGAAGCGACGCCCTCCTCTACCCCAACGCCAATCGCCTCTCCAGACCAGGCTTAACTCGTCAGTTCATGTAATCCAGCCTACATAACGCGTTTGCGTTTGTTGTACTGTACAGCGTGGAGTGCGTCGTTGATTCAGAGGGATATTTCGAAGTCAAACGAGAATACAGTGCTTGTTATCGCAAACTAGGAAGTGAAAAGCGCACATGAGGTACTGAACGGCACACGACGGACTACGCTACGTGGCGCGCACTAGGCGGCACAGCGCCTCGAACCTTCAAAATGTCTATGGCTGTCAATGACGTAGCCGAACTAACAACTAACGGAGTAAACCGGCAAGTTGGGTTCTTAGGCATAGGCAGTGTTAGCACAGGGAGGAGTTCTACTCGCAGGATTCGTCCGTGCTCTCGGTCCTACTGGCTCGGCTTCGGACCGTCTCACTCTGAAATACTGGTCAACATGGCACCCCGACCTGACCTGACCATTACGTCAATGTTCCACAAGCTGTCGTGCCCGCAGTCCTCGTGGTCGGCGGCGCGGCCCGCCGCCGCTAAACGCCGCGCCTCGGACGCCCGGCCCGCTCCGTCCGGCCCTGGCGTTGCGCTGGCGCTCGACACGGAAGCCGGCTGCACTCCTCTGCGCCTCATCAGTCGCCCCGGGACGGCGGTCGGGCAGCGACTCCACCCAAGCGGCTTCGAAGTTCGACCGGAGTCGATGCTTCTTCAGCTTCTGCAACGTAACCTTCTTCAAGGGCTTCCGTGGGGGTAGGAGGGAAGAAGAAGAGGGACCTTCTCGTGCCGAAAGGCGAGGTAGCGCACGCTGTTGCCGACGTGGAGAGTGCCGAGCGGGCCCGAGAAGACCTCGTTGTAGAAGAAGACGTACTCGTCCGCGTCCCGCAGGATGGAGCAGCGCCGGCCCACCGACCAGACCTCGCCCACTCCGCACGCCTGGTAGCCACTCCCACCGCCCCGCCGCCAATGCCTCCGCTCCGCGCGCACGCCGCCGCCAGCCTTGCCGTTGACGGCCGCGCTGGGCGCGCACACCGACGAGCAGACGCGCCCACGAACGACAGGGGACGCGTCGTCGACACTGGCGCGGCTCGCGATCTGGCGTCGCTCGCTCGACTCGCGACTGTCAAATGAACCGCACAGGCAGCGCTGAATCACTGATGCGCCGATGCGCTTGAAACCGCAAGTCACCTTGCATTGGCGGGATTCGACTGCCCGTCGCGGTTGTCGTCCACGCAGCCAACATGGGACGACGAACGAGACCGCGATTGCGAATCTTCCAGACAAGCAGTTTTCTCCGGTGGGGGACTAGAAACGAGAGCCAGTTAGGTCATTCCCGAGTTGGACAACACTGAACTTGAACATGGGTAAAGCCACAAGTGTGGGGTGTTGTGAGGTATATATAGGCCTCAATCGCGAGTCCCAATCTGGGAGAGGATTCCGGAAGGGGAGGGAGGGAACCCAGGGTCTCGGTATGCCGCTATTCTTCATTAAAAAACCTCAGCTCACCTCACACCAATTTTCTTCGCAAAAAAAAAATTTGCCCGCAGCGCTGTATTAGTAGATAGATTACAAGGACCACCATACGTCAATTCAACAACGTTACATGTTGTCCCTTCGCGATCTCGAAACAACCACAGTCCCCCAAATCCCCCCCCCCCCCAAGGGGAAGGTATGTAAAGATAGCAACACAACAAGGAAGTGGGTAATGCGAAAAGGGGAGGGAACGAGTTTTGGACAAGTGCAAAACGGAAAACCTTGCGTCGGGAGAAGAGGAGCGACTGGTGGCACTACCGGAGCTCGACTCGGACGGACAGGGCTGCCGGGGGGCGGAGGGCGTGGGCGTTCGGCTCCTGGCGGGCGACACGGGGCTGGGCGCTGCCTTGCCGTCGACGTCGTCGTCGCCGCTGCCGACTGCTTCGTCGACGGTCTCAAAGGAGTCGGCAGTCCAGTAGACGCGGTCGAGGCCGTCGTCGCGGTCGAAGGTGGCGGCCGTGAAGAGGACCCACTGGCCGGGTTGGTGGTCGCGGAAGCGGCCCTTGACGCAGACCAGGCCGCGAGTGCAGACGTCGGCGATCATGACGTGGTTGAGACCGACCGACGCGATCCGCCCCAGCCCCGACAGGCGCGCGTGCCCCAGCAGCGCCTCCTGCAGCCTCGCGCTCTCCTTCACCTCCTCCATCCGCTGCTACGCTCCTTGATAACAACACCTCCTCATGTATAGTCCCAGCGCCCTACGTCGGACACTCGTAGTCGTACAAGAATGATTCGTTGCTTTTTAAAAAGACGAGCGGATGCGCTGTTGGCAAGTGCCAGTGCCGCAAGGAGCATACCAAAATAAGGTGTTTACGGTCACGAACTTACGACGACGCGTATTTATTCCTATCATTAGCCAGTTTTATTTGCGTTCGAGGCCCATTGATTGCTTCGTGGACATGTTCGTTATTGGAATGTGTGCCGCACGCATGTCGCATGATACCTGCGTTCGAAGCTTGGATGCAACATAGAGACGGAACAGAATTGTGCTATACATAGACGCGAACACTTGTACATACGTCACCAGCGCCCTACGCTCACCTAGCCCCATGGATGGAGCTCCCTTCTCTTCCACTGAGAATCCACATTTTTGCCGATTTATGCCCAGGGGCGTAAAACTTCTACTAATCGTGTCAGACTCATGAAGCGACACGTACATGTACCTAGTGTCTGTGCATTGCTGTTTAGCCCAGCCCAGTATCTGCTCATCTGTGCTACCGCTCATCATCTGTCCATTTGAACGATATCCTGCGTCGCGTCGCGTTCCAGTAGACATCAGTCAGACAGGTCCGCGACCATCGTTTTAAGCCCTACGATCTTGGAAGGATACTTGTTTTGGCGGAAGGTAAGCCAGATGAACGCTAGGCGTCGGAGTGCGTCATAGAATCCCAGCTGTCTGTCGCCAAGAGACATTTGCAAACGTCCAGCGGATGGAATATGTCGTCAGGAGGGGGAGGAGTGACGAAAACGAGCGGCGGGAACGCGCGGCCGAACTTCCATGTCGACAGCGCGCACTCGAGGCGAAGACTTTTTTCGATCGGTCGCTAACCGATTAACACCTACTTCGGCGGCAATATACTAATCAAATGGGCGTCGCCCCGAGCGCCGCCGTCTCCATGGCAACGCTCTGCCGGCGTCGATTCCATTACACCGCCGGCCGACCGAAGTAGCGCCGTCGTCGCCGCCATAGACGTCCGAGCGCCATACAAAGGCGTCGGCCGCTCCGTGGTGACGCCGTTCGTCGCGACAGCCGCCGCCGCTGCCATGACAAACAACTGACTGACTGCCTCACTGCCTACTGGGCCCTCGGCCGTCGTGGGGCTGGCGGCGAGTCGGTAGGTGGTGGCCTGCTCAACGTCAGCGGTCTCCTCGTGCTGGCCAATCTTGGTGTACCTGCTCCTTCCTCGACTCAGCGTTATGAGCCACAGCTCTCGCCTAAGTGGGTGCGCCGTCGCAACGTGGTGGGCTAGGACGCCTGGCTGCCGCTTACAACCACCAGCCGTTCGTTGTGAGTAGCGATCCCAAAGGTACACACGGACGTCGGCTGACGTGCGACGCGAGCATGCGAAGTGTGCACAGGCACGCCGACGCCGCTCGCAACTCGAGAACAAATTCGCACCGCACGGAAGCCGGCAGTGGGCAGACTAGTCTGCCCTGCCGACACTGTGGAAAGCTGTCTCGGGTCCGCTGACTAGTTGAACTCGCGCTGGTGTCGCACTCGCGTTCCTTCAATTCTGATAGGTGAGCATGCTCTGCATTCAAACGCTCCCGCATTCATCCCCGTTCGAACCGTTGCCTGCCACCGTGGCTTCGACGATCACGTAGCGAGCGGAGGACGCTGCGACGATTGCCAATATCGGCGCCTTCTTCTTAGTGGGACTGCCGTTGACGCGGCCCAGACTCGAGGCGCCGGCGGCTAGTCGGCTCTGTCGTCCGCGTCTCTGGATAAAGCTGACATGAGTCGAGCAGGTCAGCGCCCACCAGCAGCCCAGAGTCAACATCTGCTCTGCAGCTCGCCAGCTGGCGCTGTTTAGTTCCGTCAAAATGAGGCTTTTGACGCCGCGCGTACGGCGCGCAGTCACTCTCAAACCTGGACGGAAGAGACTTGAGGAGGCGCTCAGCACAAGTCACATGGGCTCGAATACTGAGCGTTTTTCCACTCGCCGTTTACATCGGTGTCCTCGCGAGGCTGCTCACTGTTTAGAGCGCGCAGCTGTCCTCTTTAACCACCCATTCGTTGCGCCACTTCGACCAGCTCCGTCAGCTTTGCTTCCCGTGTCGTCCAACGTGTACATGGTATGTATGAAAATACTCTGTGCATGCGTAGCTACGACGAGCGTCGTCGCGCCGTCGTCGCGCCGACGACAATCGATTTCTGCTGCTGGCGACGCCCGGCCCGCCGCCGCCGCTCTGTCGGCACCGCTACGCCGCCCATCGAGCGCGTTCCTCGTAGCGCCGTACGCGCCATTGCCCCCCTTCGAAATGAGTTAGGCCAAGTACTGCACCGGCGCGCTGGACGCCGCCTGATTGCTCCGCTGCTGCCAACACCTGCGCCGCCGATTGTGCTGACTCTGTTGCGCCTGGCTGCTGTAGCCGAGTGTCTGACATCATTCTTGAAAACAGTTCCTGCCGATTGTCATTCGTTCACTTTCCGCGAATGCGGAGTACATCCATACCTATTGTACAATGTAGGTATAGGTGCAGAACAGTCTGAGATGCTTCCGCGGAGCTGATGCAGCGTTGCTCAGCAATATTTTTCACTTCACGAACGAACAATGGGCAAGAGGCAATGGGAGGCGGACGTCAAAAGGCAGTTGCTGTTTGAGGGAGCGGCAGCGGGCGACGGAGACGCCGCGCCCGCGGCCGCCGAGACGCGCTCGGCTGCCGCCTGCTGTCGTGGCGCAGCCGTCTTAACAGCGCTCGGGACCGGGCGACGAGGGAGGTTGGCCCGCGCTGTTTAGCATTTCCCACGAGGCTGCAACGAGCGAAGCCACGAAATTCGTCAGCGGGCCGACTTAAGTCGCAGCGTCTGCTCAGTCGAGTTCTGAACATCACAGTAGAGCGCCACTCAATTTGGCCCTTCGAGAGATAATCGAGTTGTTCACTTTGTCGAAGTTGCACCGTTGGTAGACGTGGCGTCGGCGTCGTCGCAGACGCAGGCCCGCCTTCATCTCCACAGCCCTCGACTCTCCTCCACTTCCCTACATGCCCGGCGTAGCGCGCCAATGAACTCACGACCGGCTACTGTTCGGGAAATTCGCCGCCTAAAGCGCTTATTCTTTTTGGACGACATCGATTGCATGCTCCTGCTGAAGTGGAATAGTCGGCGAAGTTCAATAATCGTTTCTCGCTTTTAGTGTCCGATACATTGTAGGCAGCTAGTTTGAGTGAGAGTCAAACGACTGGTTGCGATTAGAGTCGCGCGCGAACGGTGCTGGCGAAAGCATTTCAGCTGTCGCGCTAGCGTTCCGGCCAGGGGCCCAAGACGGGCCCAGTCTGACAGGTTCACAGCCGTGGATCTGATTGATGTGAACGATGCCTGCCTCTGCGGCCGCAGCCTTTCTCGATGCTCCTCGCCGCTCCGAACGCCGAAGGCCCGACCGCTGTGCCGGCTGCACCGCACCGCGCACTAAGAAACAGGCGTCCTCAGTCGCTGCTGCACCGCGCCCTCTTCCGCGCCGTCCACCGCTGCTGGCCTTGCTGCTTCGCCGCCCGTCCCCCGTTGACCACGAGTCTCCCTCCTTCTCTGAAACCTGACCACTGCCGTTTCGTTTCATCCTCTAATTCATCTGTGATCTGCACTCCTCTCAAAATCCCGCACGGCCCACTTTGAGGCCCCAGTAAAGTTAAGTGTAATCTACACCGCTCTTATAGGCCTAAGTCGGCGTCCTTTCCTCTTTTGCACTTCCAGGGCACAGAGTCCCTCGCTGGATGTTAGAAGCTATCGCGTGAAGGAACCCCAGACGAAGTCGTATTGCGCGCCTCTGCGCCTAATTCAAACGTGTACGTGGGGTTGCGCGTTCGTCGTCATCGATCTTGATTGCAAGCTTCCATTCTTTCTAGACCGCCTGCGTGGTCTAGACATGGAAAGAACAGCAAAATGTCTCTACGACAAGAAGAGAGAGAATCGGCGCCGCTGGCGCTGGCTGGCGCCTCTTCTACCGGCTCTCGTCATCGGCACGTTCGTCGTGGCTGTCCGACTGGGGCCAACGAGCGTCGGCAGGAGGCGGCCTGTCGGAGTTGGACTCGACGCAGACTACCACTGGCACCTGCGGTCGCTTCGACAAGCGGACGGCGTCGGGGGCGGCGTGGTGGAGACGACGACGACGAACGCGACGTTGGACGCGTGCGCTCGGCAGGACTTGGAGCAGGAGAGGAAGGCGGCCGCTCGAGGCGAGGGCGGCAGCCTCTTCCCTCACGACCCCCTGCCCGACATCTGGAAAGGAACAATCGTGCTGCACTTCTGCGGCCTACTCTATATGTTCGTCGCACTGGCGATTGTGTGCGACGAGTTCTTCGTGCCCGCCCTGGGCGTCATCACGGACAACCTCCAGATTTCTGACGACGTAGCGGGCGCCACATTCATGGCCGCAGGCGGGTCAGCGCCCGAGTTCTTCACCAGCGTCATTGGCGTCTTCATCGCAAAAGACAACGTCGGTATCGGCACTATTGTCGGTAACGAATTTCGATTTGTCCATTGGAAATTCGTAGAAACAGGCCGCGAACTTTAGGCAGTGCCACGTTCAACATTCTCTGCGTGTTAGCGTTTTGTTGTCTGTTTTCGAGGGGCGTTCTCAACCTAACGTGGTGGCCGCTTTTCCGGTGAGTCAACCACGGTAGCGCGGCGCATGGTAGCGAGGCGGCGACGGGACGGCGACATTTTCTTTTGCAGAGACGTCAGCTTCTACGTGCTGGCGCTGGCGCTCGTCGTCTACTTCTTTCTCGACGAGTTTATCGAGTGGCACGAGGCGTTGATTCTTTTCATGGTCTACCTCTCCTACTGCACGACCATGAAGTTCAACGAGCAGGCGGAGTTCTGGATAAAGACCAGGATTTTGGGCCAGCCGGCCGAGATGGCTCGGCCCGAATGCGCGCTGCCGCCCGACTCGGCGACGGCCGCTGCTCAGAACGCGGCCTCCAAGGAGATGCCCGTGAGTGAGGGGCGACCGCTCTTCTTGTTGGACGTGGAACGCGCGAGCTCGGTGGTGTCGTTGAGATGGAGGAGGCGCCGCAGCGGCGGCTCGCGCACGACTCGGAGAGAGCGGCGGAGGCGGCGGCGTCGGCGCAGTCGCGGGCGTCCATGTCGAGGCAGTCGACGACCAGCGACGGCCGCAGAAGGGGCTCGGCCACCAATCGAAGACAGTCGATTCCAATTCTCCACTCGGGCGCCATGTTCCGAAACGGAATCGTCCAACTGATGGTGCACACGCTCGACCCACTCAGCGAACGTGCGTTGACCCTTTATTCTAATCTACATTGTAGTTACATAGGTATGTGGTGTGCATACTTACGCATTGCTAGTGCGGGGAAGTCAATTTCCTTTGCGTATAGCCTGAGGTCCAACAGAAAAAAAAACGTCAGATGTCTCGATTGCGTTGTGTTCTAACGCTTTCGTTAAACCTTCCCATCTGTAAACAACCCATCGGACGGTAGAATCCGAGCCAGACTAGACGGCCGTTCTGCCTGCACAAGTTCTTAAGTGACACGTCAAAATGCAATGCGCAGGCAGGCCCCATTACGCTGCGTTGCAGAGTAGAAGCGATTCGAACAGTTTACCCAGAGCTACCGTAAATTCTCCAATAGTACGTGGGCTGTACATTGTACATTATTTCGAACGTGAAGTACATGTACAAGAGGGGCTAATGGAGGGAACACTATTGGAGAATTCACGAACGAGTGTAAATCGGTTTGCCACGTGTAGTACACTCAAAGTATGCGTGAGCCGTGACTCGTTAGAGTGGCTGAAAGCGAGCCCTCTCGCAGCATAGCGAAGGCCGATTGTCTTGTGCGGTCGCGCTTTTGTTCATTTTGCGTGCCGTGCGTGCGTGTGCGCGCGTGCGTGCGTGCGTTGGTTGGTTGGGTGACTTGGGTCTGCGGGACGAGGCTGGTGGGCGGAGGAGAGGAGCGAAGCGCGGGCGGACCGGCGGCCGGCGTTGCAGTGCAGACAGACGACAAGGTGGTGCAGCTGCACGGCATGGCGTCTGTAAAGGTGGTGCTCGACCGTGCCGCGCTGCCGCCCCACTCGCAGTGGGCGTCGGCCGGCGCGACGGCGCGCCTCCGGGTGCACGCCAACGGCAGCGCGTCCGCCAACCCCGCGTTCACGCCCGACGTCTACGGACCTAGAGGTGCCTGCCTTGTCCGCTCACGTCCACCACCGCACGCCCATGCACGCGCCTCCAGTACGCCCCGCTCGAGCGCCTCCACCGCCCGTGTTCGCCTACCGGCCGCCAACGACGCCTTGCTGTCGGAAGACGAAGACGAAGACCCTGCCCCGCAGCCGCCGCTTTCTTTCCTCTTCCTGACGTCCGCATGGCTCATGAGCTTCACGCATGCAGGCTGTCGAAGTAGCCGTCTGTCCAACGTCCGTGTCTGACTCTACGTTGACGGTAAACAACTAACTGTACGGCTCCAGAAAGTGAGCTTTCACAGCACACAGCGTAATATGGTAGTCAAAGCACCCTTTTGAATATCCGTCACCTGGACACTGCATTGTCGTTTCGCATGTACTACCCGAGGAAGCGCAGCAGCGAGCGGACCGTCTCCAAAAGTGTCGTTCTTTTAGTGCCCGGTACGCCAGATGACGAGGAGGACGAGGCGCGCCGCCAGATGATGGGCAGGCCGGGCACAGGCACCAATTACACGACGACAACTCAAGTCACCGCTCAGGTAAGCAGCTGACCGCAGTGGACGAGCACAGCGAGCGCGCCGGACGAGCGAGGGAAGTGACGGAGGACGTGGAGCGACGTGGAGCAGGTGCCGAGCGAGCTGGGGGGACCGAGGCCGAGCGCGTGGTCGTCGACGAGCAGCGGCTACCAGTCGCCGTCGCAGGCGGGTGGCCGCGGCTCGTCGGTGGGCCTGGTGCCGGGAGGAGTGCACGCCGCCGACGACGTGCAGCAGGGCGCCTACTCCCCGCCCTCTGTCGGCGACTCGCGCGCGTCCTCTTCTTCTCCCGGCGTCTTTCCTCTCGTCTTCTTTCCCGGCGCCAACCGCAATGAGGCGAGCATTCACCGGTCGGCGCCCGCCCAAGGCGGCCGTCGGCGACCTTCGATGGCGAGCAAGGTGGCCGGTGGCTCGGTGCAGGCCCAGCAGTCCGCCGCCCTGTCCGCGCCCGCCCGAGCGGCCGTCATCGCAGTCTCCGTCAACGGCACCGTAGGCAAGGCGGGCAGCCGCGAAGTCCTCATCCCGAAGAAGAAGGTCGGCTCCCCGGCAGTTGTCGTCCTGCACGTGCGTCGCCGCTTCTCTGGCACCGTCAAGTATCGGCACTGCTCGTCATACCTAGATGGCCCATCCCGTCGTGCTCCTTAGTGCCTTCTTCGTCCTCCTTGTCGTTATGCCTTCGTTGTGCCCTCCACCGGGTAACCTCACGCGAGCGCCACCTGACGCGCTTTCAAATTCTTCGGAGCAACTCGTCGACCACGCACCGTCTCTTATACGCACGCACCTTGTGCACCGACTGCGCTACACACTCTCGAATGCATACGCATCGAATTCGTGTTCTGAGAGTCCGCATGCGAGTAATCTGCGCTCGCTGGACGGCAACTTCTTTCAGGAGGACGGGCTGGATGGGCGCGTCCGAGACGGCAGGTCGGCGTCGACGACGGATCGAGGCGACGCGGCGGCAGCGGCAGCCGTCATGGCGGACTCCTACCAGAACGGACAGACGGTAGGCAACCAAGCAGAGTGGAGGATGAAGCGGGTAGACGGAGGCGGAAGGGGATGAGGGCGCCACGCACGCGCAGGCTGGCGGTGGGGGCCGGACGGAGGCGTGGATCGGCGACGAAGAGCAAGAAGAGGTGGAAGAACCGCTCGACATCAGCTGGCCTGAGACGCCGAGGAAGCAGTTCACCTACATTCTGCTCGCACCCATCGTCTGTCCCCTCTGGGTGACGCTGCCAGATGTCCGCCGACCGGTGCGTCTTTCACGCTCGACTGAGCGTACAGTTGTCAAACGCCGAAGTCTGTGCTGCAGGACCTGGCCAAGTGGTACCCCATCTCGTTTATTGGCTCCATTCTATGGATCGCATTCTTTTCGTACTTGATGGTGAGTCGCTCGGTTCCATCCGTGTGTGTGTGTGTGTGTGTGTGTGTCATTTGAAACTGTGTATGAACCAGTTGCGGACGTCAGGTCGGGCTGCCTGTAGGTGTGGTGGGCGAAGACGATCGGCGACACACTCGGCATCCCACCGGAAGTAATGGGCCTGACGATCCTGGCGATGGGCACGAGCATCCCGGACCTGATCACGAGCGTGATCGTCGCCCGCAAAGGGCTCGGCGACATGGCCGTCAGCAGCTCTGTCGGCAGCAACATCTTCGACGTCTGCGTCGGGTGCTGTGTAAAACTCGAGTGCGACATAAGGCGAAGCAGTAGGCGTCTCGCGATTTAGCCTACCGATTCCCTGGCTTCTGCACTTCCTGGCCGGCACCATTGATCCTGTCGGCTTTGAGTCTCAGATCAGCGTCAGCAGCAAGGGTCTCGTCTGCTCCGTTGGCATGCTCTTTGCCATGCTGGTCGGTGAGCGCCCGCGCTGTCGTCCACTCCTCTCACGCGATCACGACGCTCAGATTGTACTCGTCATCGCCGTGGGCATGTCCAACTGGCGCATGAACAAGTGGTTCGGCGTCATCATGATTTTTGCCTACATCTGCTTCTGCATCATCTCCGTTCTGCTGGAGATGTCGATCATCAAATGCTTTCTTCGTCTTTGTCTACTCGACCAGTACTGGTCCTGAGCCGCGTCGAGCGTCCGCCAGCCCAACGCGTCTCGGCACGCGACGCCGCCAGCTCTCAACCTCAGTTTTCTCTGCGATGCTCGGAACAAAACCCCGTCGTCACCATCAGTGCGGTTGAGAAGAGCCGACCGAGCGACTGCTGCGTCCGTTGCGCCTTGACAGCGCGTCGGTCGGGCGACTTACGCACGCTAGCGTATCTCTGTGTCGCGCTCGCGCACGACGCTTCGGAACGGGTCCGCCAGTCTACGCCGCAGCGCCTTCCCCCCATCGCCGGCGTTGACCCTTTTTGGTGCGCGCAAGTGACCGGGAGGCGCTGACGCCGGTGCCCACGACCCCCCCCCCATACCTCATCCAAGGAACCTAGATGAGTTTCGTCGATCCACCATCATGCCATCGCGAACCAGCCAACAACCACACTACAAAAATCATAATTCGATCTATAACATCCCTATACGTTGTAAGATTTACCTACGGTATAATGGAGGGGGGGGGGTGGTCTTGGAGCCGGTGGGACCCGGTCAGGCCGTCTATTCTACGATATTTGGCAATCTAGCCGAACGGTGTGTCGCTCTCACTCAGTATTTGGCAGCTGAGAACGTGTGTACGCGAGCGAAGCCGAGTGCGAGTGCGCCTCATCATCCGCTTTTGTATTCCGAGTATAAGAGGCTGACGACGATCCTTCTCGCGGTGCGCTTGCTCGCGACGCGATCGCGTGTGATCCTGCGGTGCAGAGTTGTCCTATAGAGTTTCGTGTAGCTTCCCGTTTAGAACTGTACTGTTGGTGTCGGTTCACTGGAACACCGATAGAGCGCGTTTGTCCTCGCCCTCTCGCGGTGCGGGGGCGCGGAAGAGCGTAGTTGAGCAGAGGTTGCCTAATCGTGTTGACCCGGCCACGCCTCCGACACATGGCAGGCGCCACGGTCCGCCGGGCGCCGCCAGCCACACGAACGCGCGCTGGGCACCGTAGTCGAGTCGAGTCGACAGCAAGGAAGCCCAATAGAGGAGAGGCGCAGTAATATGACTCTTGATTTGCTCTCGCACGCATTGTTTAACAGTTTAATTAGGTTTTCATCAGTTTCCCCCCTTTTCGGCAGCACAACGGTGCGAGTCAGTAACCGTGCAACTGGCCGACTTGTTCTTACCGTAGTGTGCGATGATAGGCGAGCAGTGCGGCGCGACCCGCGCCCGACTTCTAGTTGTTCATGGACCGTTTGACGAACCCTTACCGACTCGTTCGGCGGCTCAAGGGCTACGCGCCGGCTCTCTGGTGCGGTCTGAGGCTCCGCGCTGCGACCTACTCGCCTGTCGTCAACAACAGCAGCAGCTCGGCACCGACGCTGCGTTGCCTGTTGGCTGGAGCTCGCAAAGCTCAGCTACAGATCAGCCTAATGGCTGGAGCAGCGCTTTCCTACTCCCCACTGCCGCCGAACAACCTCTGCGGGCAGCCGGCGCATTTGGCGACGTCGGACCGTCAAGACCGTTGGTGCAGCACTCGCTGGTGCCTCTCCAGCCGATGTCGACGTGCGATTCCCTCCGAGGGCTCGCAACACTCTTCGATTGCCAACAGCCGCCGTCGCGTCTTCGGCAGCTGCAGCCCGCACCAAATATTCCTTTGGACGCAGACGCGCAGCAAGTCGCTTTCATCCGCGATCAGGCGGCAGCTGCGAGCGCCGAGATGATCCACACGCACGTGCGTTTCAAGGACGCGACGCAGGGAACCGCAGTCATCACCGTTCCTGTTGCTGACAGGCGGCGACTCCGCGCGTCTTCCTCGAGCACGACCAGCTGCGACGCTCGGAGGGGCTGGCGCAGTACGACGCCCACGTTCCGGAGCACTACGCCAAAGAAGACGATGATCGCGTCAACGACGAGGCTCCGGCGCCGCCGGTCTTCGATAGCGAGCCACGAGCCGCCTCCGCTGCGCCGTCGCAGCACCAGTGTCCGCGCTGCGGCAAGAAGTACTGCCGCAGAAGCACGCTGACCGCGCACATGCGTCAGCACAGCGGCGAGAAACCGTACTGGTGTCAGGTGGTGCACTTCCGACTAGGCGTGTACACTACACTAGACATACGCACAGTACGTACGTGTATGTATGTACGTGTATGTACTGTACACATATAGATGTATGTATGTAAGTGTGTACACGTATGAATGTACATGCACATACTAAATACGTACACGTACGACACAGGTGTGCGGCAAGAGTTTCTCGCAAGCGGCCAACCTGACCGCCCATCGCCGAGTGCACACAGGTATGTAAGCTGATTGTGGAGAGTGTCGGTTCGGGATGGCTGCAGGGAGTGCGTGGCGCGCCACTGCAGGAGAGAAGCCCTTCACGTGCGGCGTCTGCGGTCGACCGTTCTCGCAGAGCTCCAGTCTCGTGACTCATCGGAGGACGCACACGGGCGAGAAGCCCTACCCCTGTCCCTACTGCGCCAAGGCGTTCACCGACAGCTCCACGCTCACCAAGCACGTGCGCACTCACACGGGTCGGGCCGAGCGTCTCCTCGTCTTCCTTCTCCCGCGCCGAATTCTGCAAAGAAGAACGCATTTCAGGCTACAAGCCCTACGGTTGTGGAGTCTGCTTACTGCGCTTCACGCAGTCAGGAAACTTGCATCGTCACATGAAGACCCATCGGCAGCAGCATCGCTTCCTGCCTATCTGCTCCTGACGATGCCGACTTCACCTGGCGACCGATCACCTCCTGCTCCTCCTCACTGGCCGTCTAGAAGAACTGTTCCTGACACCGCGCACATCCGTCTTGTCTCGTCCGCTGACTTCATTCTCAACTGACCAAGAGAGAAACACGAACGCACAACCGCAGTGCACGCAACACGGACCGAGCGAAATACGATGAATTTCGTTGAATTAAAGAGACGAGATCGCGAGCACGCAAACGCAACGATTCTCAGAGTGCAGCTTGGCAGCAGCCCCATGTCACGGTTTAGGCGGGGCAGACAGGGGGGAAGGGGGGGGGGCGGGGTAGTCAGCAGTACTTCTCGTCGGAGTGGTCGTCGCACTGCGCCTCGCCATTGCAGACGTCGCCTGCGACGAGGCACTTGCGGTTGTCCTCGCACTGGAACTGTCCAGGCAGGCAAATTCGCGGCGCTGAAATGGTGCGGCAGCGAGAAGTGGCCGAGCGGCTTAGCCAACTCACGGCAGTCTATCTCGTCCGATCGGTCGCGACACTGACCCACTCCGTCGCACCTGTAGACTTTGCTGATGCACCTACACGCAGAGATATCGGGAAAAGATGGGCAAGATCCAGGAGGGTGACGCGATCCTTCAGGAGTTAGGAGGCGAATGTACCTCGGATCGGAGCCAGCACAGAGGAACTGCTTGTCGTTGCAGTTAGACGAGCAGGTGCGGCCGTCTGCCTCCAGTCTGAATCCGTCGGAGCAGGCACACGTCGCCTCTAGAACTTCTCCGCCATCGACTGCGGGCGAGAGGAGGCACAACTGTGAACAGTTGAGCCTCCTTTGCACGCACGGATTTGGTCCTGAAGGTTCAGCTCAGATTTGCTTGTGGGAAATATGGATATGGCAGCCACTACCATCCGGCTGCGCGTTTGGGTGATAGATCTTGATGCCGTAGGGTAGGAGAGCGGTCTGGGCGAGAACGGTGACGTTGGCGCCATTTCTCTTGCCGGCACGCAAGATGCCGCGGTAGGTCCAGTCGGTCCAGTAGACGCTGTCGTCAGCGACGGCCATGGCAAAAATGTGCGGCACGTTGCCGCTCTCCGCGACCACGGTCCGTCTGTGGCGGCCCAGTAGGTCGGAGGACCTGGACGTCGGCGCACCCTCCTCTCGTACGGTCAGAGAGGAGCGCAGTTACGCGCCGTCGCCTACTCGATTGTGTCGAGAAATGCGTCGCCCCAGTAGAGCCGTTCTCCGTAGTGGTCGATGGTCAGCGCGTTGGGCCAGACCAGGCCGGAGGTCACAATCTTTTCGAAGCGGCTGCCGTCCATCGCCGCGCGTCCAATGTACGCGTCCGTGCTCCACTCCGTGACGTACACATACCTACGATAACGATTAAGTTCGCGCTATGCGTACGATACGACTACGAGAAGTGCGGACCCCGACTGGGGATGGGCTGCCAGCGCTCTCGGTAACTTCATGACTCCATCGTAGAGCTTTTTCCTGTATTTCCCATCCAGCTGCTGGACGAAAACGTCCGACTTTCGAAGTGAGTACAAGTTTCTGAATGAGGGGCTTGGTCGACGTTCGTGACCAATTGAAGCGATGCTCGCACGCACTGAAAACCTGCCAATCCAGTCCACCGCGATCCCTTCTAAGCCGTCGACTTCGAAGTACTGAATCGTTTGCGGAAAGCCGCCGTTGACCGACACTCTTTGCAGTTTGTCGGCTCCGATATCTGCGTAGTACAGCTGCTTTGCCTATACATGGCCAGCCTCTTGCGACGCTTTCGACGCACGCACAAACTCCCTCCCCATGACAGACCGCACCTTCGTGTCGATGTCGATCATTGCTGTCTTTTGAAGGGCGGCGCGCATCAGCTGGAAGTTTTGACCGTCTTCGGAAATGTTCCAAATGCTCTGGCCGTGAGCAAAGAATATCCAGGGTTCAGCTGCAACGCGTCCCGGTGGGTGGGCAGCAGCGCAGCGCAGGCGAGCAGAAGAGAGAGAGGCAGGCGAGACACGCACACTGGTCGAGGCGCGAGCAGCTGATGCCGTCGGCGCCCAGGCGGAAGTAGCGCGTGTCGCAGTCGCACTCGTAGCTGCCCTGCTTGTTGACGCAGCGCTGACTGCACATGTGCGTCTGCTCGGCGCACTCGTCCACGTCTGCCATTGAAGTCCTCGATCAATCCGCAGCGCGAACGAATGGAATGGACCGCACCCTTGCAGTGACGAGTGCTGTCGTCGAGCGCGTAGCCTTCGCTACAAGCGCACACGCCGTCCAAGTCGCAAGTTGGAATCTCGAGGTCTGCAACACCGGCGGTAGCAGGACAAGGGGCTGCGTCTCGAGAGCATGCTCCTGCCAAGCACCTGGCAATGGCTCCTTGATCGCCAAGTGACACTCAGGCTTGATTTCGGCAAAAATGCGCAGTTTTAGACGGACGGCGTCTTTGCAGTCGTCGGAGTAGTAGTCGGCCTTGGTGGCGCAGTCGAGATACATCTGCATGTTCTCGCAGACAGCTTCTCGGCTCCGTCCCAGCTCCACGACGAGCGACTCTTCGCTGCTGGTGCTGGCGTTGTCGCGCTGGCCCGAGAAGACGCCGCCGGTAAGACGCTGGACCGAGCTCGCGTTGGCCGCGGCTCGCGCCAGACTCTCTCGGTGGCACGTCTGCAGCTTTCGGTCGGCGTTCATGCGCTCGAGGCACTGCTGCGCCACAGCCAGTCGGCCCCGCATCTGCACCGCACATACACGCTCCGCGTGGAACGTTGCGCAAGCACCGCTGCGCAATCTGCGCACCGTATCCGACTTGCAGGCCAAGCCGTAGATCTGTTGGACGCCGCCCATCAGAGACCTGGAGCAATATGTCGGCAGAGGGCGAATGCAGTCTTCAAAGACGGCGTAGCGCCGGCACATGAGGTCGACGTTGGTCAGGCCGCGAGGGTGCAAGGGCTGGCCGAGTAGGGAGGCGGCTGCTCTGCCCCACAACTCTCCCGTGTCGACGGAATTTTCGGAAACGCGCCTCTCGGCCACCCATTCTCCGATCAACAGTCTGCCGGCGCAGTTGACAGCTCGCAGCTGCTCGTAATAGTCGCAGGCCCCGCTCTCGAGCCTTCCAACCGCATTACGTCGACGCCCGTTCGCGCGATCTCAAACAGATCTGCTGAGTGAGCGGATACCAACCAGTCGACCAACGTACCTGACGAGGTCGCAACGACCAGTGTCGTAAACACCACAAGCCACCAAATAGGCTCCGTCACAGCCATTAATCGTTCTACCGCCTGGACCTTGCTCTGCGAAAGCACGCACCAGAGGCCGGAAAACTGAAGCCGATGCTTCCTTCTTCGGAGTGAAGCGAGGAGGGAGGCACGAGGTGTAACGGTCAGTGGACTTGTTGCAGCGTCCGGCGGCTAACTGGGTCACTGATCAGCAAACAGACGAGGAAGGGGAGCCGACACTCGACTGGTGGACAGTGGCGATTCAGTGGCTAGAGCAAACAAGAACCGACAGCAGATCGGCTACTGTCGAGGAGAGGGGGTGACTTTCTCCTCGAGTGGCCGCTCTCTGGCAGGAACTGCTAGCAAACTTCGCGACCGTTCAAACTCCGTACCGAACTAACACTCCCGGAGTACGGCGCGCAGATTGGCGGCGTCGGGAGCATCTGCCGAGCAGCCTTGACCTCCGCTGACGGACGACGCCGTCGCCGCCGCGCCGCGTCGCGCCGTCAGCAGCGGTTGCGCAAGAGCGCCGCGCTTTGTTTCAACCGCAGCGTACTTCGAAATACACAGTCGCATCGCATGGAGAGTAGGACGGCGCGCTCCACAGAGCGAGCACACTTCCCTACAAGTCGCGTTGCGTAAAACGATCAACGGTGACCACCGTGGACGGCGGGGCTCAGTCCGCCTCTTTCTTGGCGCCCGGCATGGGCGTCTTGACTTTGAGAAAGCCAGCAGTACTGGAGAAGTATTTGACGGCGGCGGCGTCGGGGCCGCCTTTCTCGTTGGCTAGGGGATTGACGATCTCCAGTCCCTGGACGGGCGTGAAGGAGACGCTCGAGGCGGTGCCGGCCGTCACGACGCCGCTGCCGCCGCCGCTCCGCAGCGCCGACGACGACTGCTGGCCGACGGCGGCCGAGGACCGGTGCGCGGTGCGCGTCCCTCCGAACTGATTCGCCTTCTCGACCTTCTTCTGGAGCAGCTTCGACATGCGCGCCCGACTCTTCTGGTCAACCTGCGCGGCGCGCAGTCCCAGTCGGCCGCTACTGCCGTCGCCGCCCTGCGCCTGGCCCAGCGTGAAGCCGATGTGCTCCTAAAAAGACACCACAAAGCTCTCCCTCCCATCCGCGCAGACACGAAGAATCCACAACAAAAACCGCATAAGGGACACACACACACACACACGCACGCACGCACGCACGCACACACACACACACACACACACACACACACACACACACACACACACCTGGGTCACGTCCTCCTGCAGCTCTCCGAAATTCATGCGGTTGGCCTTGCGCCGCAAATCCGTCATGCCGAGGCGCTCCTTCATCTTTCGCGCCCGCCGACCACCGCGCTTCTTGCTCGGCTCGTCAATCGGCTTCGGCAGCGCCTTCGTCTGAAGAAAAAGGAAGCAATGACCGAGCCTCGTTGATTGACATTCGGAAACTGGGAGTGAGTAACCTTTTTCTGTTCAGGCGGATCGAGCCACTTCTCTATTCGGTTCTGGATCTGCTCCGTGAGTCGCGTGCCGGCCTCCGAGAGGCGGCCGTCGGCGTCGGCGGCCGCGTGTGAGTCGATGCGCGCCGCGAGCGACGCCTTCGCGGCCAGCATTCGGGCGGCCTTTCGGCGCAGGTCGGGCGGCAGGCGCTGCACGGTGGGACAGTAGTAGACGTAGCCCGTGTGCGGCAGGATCGCCGTGCTGCTGAAGCCCGAGAGCGTGCGGCGCTGGGCGCCGAGCAGCAGGAGGTTGCAGGCGGGCATGCGCGCCAGGCCGCCCAGACCGCCGCCCGCCTGGCCCAACAGCAGGGCGGCCGTGGAGGCGCCCACGACCGCCGAGAGGGTGGGCGCGATGAAGGACATCCGCCGCTCGACCATGTGGAAGATGGCGACGCGCGTCGCCTGCAGCTCGGCCGCCATGTCGCACGCCTCCACCACCGCCTCCAGCTCGCGCTCGGACAGCGCCTCGCCCTGCGTCGTCGACGCCGTCACCGACACCACCAGCACCGTCGCCGCCGACAGAATCGTCTCCAGCATCTGCAACGACCAGCACCAAGTCTCGACGCGCCTCCGTAGGCGCGGTCGCGCTCGCCTCCTTGTTCTGCGCCTTGTTCTGGATGTCGTTGCCGAGCAGCTTCACCAAGGCCATGAACTCGAGCGGCAGCGGCACGAGCGAGTCGAGTCCCGGGAACCGCTTCGAGTACTTGTCCCGCACGAACTTGTGGATGACGTTGATCTCGTTGTCCACGTCCGTCGTCAGGTCGTTCGCGGCCACCACGCTCTCGTAGTCGAGGTCGACTCCTGACACCTGAAGGAGGGAGGGATCGAGGCCCTTTCGCAGCCAGTCCCGCTGTTAGAGTCGACGGCGCCCACGTCGCTGCCCGAGGCGAGTCTCTCCTCCTCCCTCTTCAGGAGCTCGTGTGCTCGCTTGTACTTGGCCATGGTCGTCAGCTTGGCCACGCTTCCCACGCGCTCGACACTCTCGAACTTCCCCTCTGAAGGAGCGAGCGACACAACCGGAGCGGCCAATCGGCCTGCCGCGAACCGTCTTCGTCTTCCTCGGTCGCCTCCTCGATCGCTTCGAGCACGTCCACGTCTTTGACGTCGACATCCTCGTCGTCGACATTGTCCTCGCCTTCGTCGAAGTCCGCCACCAACTCGTCAGCGAGAGACATCTCTCAGAGCAGCGGCGACCGACACGCGCGGCGCGCATCGAACGGACACTGACGACGTGCCATCAACAGGTATGCTTCTGCTGAGTATCATCCGGCACTGACGAAACGACAGGTTTTCTTTCGGTGTCTCACGCGCGAAAGGCCGCAGAACAGACGCCCAACGAATAGAGAACGACGTCGAAAGCACAAACAAACAGTATGCACAACACAGATCAGATGGGCTGGGCTAAAGCCAGTAAGGCGGCTAAAGCCTTTGAGCGGTGGGCGGCTCGGCAGCGTTGGCCTGGTCGGCGTCGACGTGGAGCGGGGCGCGTCGGGAGCGGAGGAAAGGGCGCGCGAGGGGGCCCAGTCTGCCGCCCGACACGCAGTAGGCGACCACGCCCACCATCAGCAGGATCAGCAGCTGCACGGGCAGCACGGCCGACGCGAGGCCGTGACCGTTCAGCATGCTCTGCAAGCACACGCGCGCGTCAATCGGCTGCGCCAGTCGGTGTCAATCAGAAACACTGACCAGCAGAGAAGACAGGTAGTGCGAGCCGACGACGACGGAGAGGAGCGCGCCGGACCTCACACGACCTCCTGCACCCGCGCCCCCCTTGCCAACGCACGCCTCCCAAAAGATGACGGTCCAGGCGACGTGGAAGAGGACCAACAGGCTGGCGCTGAGACCTGCGGTACAGTGGGTGGTGGGACACGTGGGTGGGTGGCGGCAGGGCAGGCAGTGGCGCAACGCACTGGCTGTCAGCAGAAAGGTGTAGTCGTCGGCCAACTGGGCGTCGCCCTCGCCGTGCATCAGGCGGGCGGGCAGGCCGACGGTGCCGGCGCCCGAGAAGTCGGCGGCGATGTTGACGAAGAAGAAGAGCGCCGACATCACTCCCATGCCCAGGCCGCACACTGTACGTGCTTAGCGCATGTGTGGGTGGACCCAAGCAAGGGCCACAACACAAGGTCAACCAAGGGCCACCCCACCCACCGGCGGCTAGTGTATGGCGCGCATTCTTCAGCGAGTGTATGCCGTCAATGTGCATCCGCTGGTCGTTGCTCACCTTTTCCAATCCTCGTTGCGCGCTCCTGAAAGCTGCAGGATACTGTATACTATGCCTGGCGAAAGGAGAATGTAAGGCCAACCGCAGCATGATAAAGAAAAGATATCTGAAGAGTTCTTGGCAGGCAACGGAAAAGCAGAGGCCGACGACGAGCTGGTTGCGCAGAGGCACCAGCAAGAACCAGACCAACGACGACACCAGCAACGACATGAGCCAGAAAAAGGCCCTGAACACAGCTTCCTATAACTACATAAATCCACCCACAGCGACGTTTCTATTACCCGACAATAAAAAGAATAATTCGCAAGGGATCCCTGGCAATGGCAACGACAAAAAACGCAAAGGCCGGTCCAAACGCTATGAAAATTCCGCCCAACGACTCTGGCACGGTCATCTTCGGTTCGTAGAGGAAAGAGGAATATGTTGCAAACAGTTGCGGTGAAAGACCAATCAAGTGAGAATTATTGTACCAGAAATAAGAAATACGGTAGCGAAGTGAAAAATACGGTAGACATGCAATTAGTGTTTTTGCATACTTACTGACAAAATTTGCATGCAGTGCCACTTATTTGCATAAGTATGCGTGTTGTACAGCAACTTATATGGATAAACAAAATTGTGTAGAGGTCTCAAGGCTACACAACTGCTGTTGTACATAACTGCATCTGCGGAGGAGGGCGGTGTAGACTTCTACCACGCGTAGTGTCGTACTGACTGTCGTCAGTAAGCCATTAGGCGTCGCACTCGCATTAGCCTTCTTAGGCACAATTCGACACTCGATCGACCGGTCACTGTCGAGATGCTAAGCGAGGCGCGACCGAGTTCACGCAGTCTTGTCGAGGCTACCGTCTTCGGCCTAGGCGCCGCCGCCGACGCTGCCAGTCTTGTCCGTGGCGGGGCGGAGGCAACCAGCGACGACCTTGGAGCTGAGGACGCCCTCATCTCGGCCGCTGTTTGCCTTCGCCGAGTACAGGACGCCGAATTTTATCATGTCGTTTACGAAGTACTCCGTTGGTCCGACCGCTGACGTTGATGCTGACTCGAAATACCCAAAAGTGTCCTAGTTGCTTGTGCCTGCGGGTGTGTACATGTACGTTGTCGGTGTGTAAGTAACCGTTTACGACCGACGTTGCGCGGTTGTCCGACTGCTGCAGCCTCAATGCAGCGCTGTCGGCGCTGCTCCGTCCATGCCCCCCTAGTCTGCCGCTAGACCGGAACAAATTTTGTTCCGTGCTTGCTTAGCGAAGTACGTCTGGCCGGGCGTCGGCCGTTCCCCGCCCAACCGCCGCCCTCTTCCTCCGTTTGGGTATGTGGGCGCTGGAGCGTCGGCCGTCGAAGAGAGAGACTCGGCTATCTAACTACTCATGGCTCGCCCAATTTACTTCAGTCAACCCGCGGGCGCCGAAATAGGCTGACGTCTTTAACAGGCCCGACGACGACTCGCTCGTCGGCGGCGGGAGGGCGGCCGCCGGCGCATGGCTGGCTAGCCAGCGCGCCGCGGATTCGTTCAGCTGTCGATTGAATTCCTCCGATGGTAGCGCCCTTCGCCTCGCATGAAGGCGTCATGAGAGTTCGTTGCCGTTCGACCAAAAAATCACCCCTTCAACAGAACGGACCAAAAGAACTGGCTGGGCCCGTTTGGTGCTGCCAGCGACCTGTTCACTGACCGTTGCTGACGCGAACTGGCGTCCCATTCTTGACAGCTTTAATCGGACGCTACGCCTGTCCGGGGCTGCCCGGGCCGACGTCAATGTCGATTGCACATGTAGTACCTGGTCGTGGCAAGATTCAATTTATCAGCTCCGCCGTCAGAGCCGGTGTCGCATAATAAGTTATCCCCCCATTTTTTATTCCCCCCGGAATACTTATTATGGGAACGAGCCATAATAACTCTTCCCACCGGAAGACTTAATATGAAAAATGACTATAATAACTTCTCCCCCTGCCATAATAAGTCTTCCATGGCAAAAAAGGGCAAAAATTGCACAGGTACACGCGCAGCTTGACATCGTGGACGAAAGTCCTGCGGTTCGCGCGGTTGACCAGTGCGCGCTCTGGCATTGCTTTGTTCTTGCCTTGGGGGCAGATCATTTGAGACACGCTTTTTCTACGAACCAAACATTAGGTGGCACAGGTGCCGAAATATTTTTTTGATTTTCGTGAAATTTGGGTTCGTTGGTCAAATTTTCGTAGAGATTCTGAATATCAAAGCGGATTTCAAAAAAAAAAATTATTTCGCCTAAAAATGAGGGAATTGAAAAATCGCCAACCAATTTTAGTTTATTGACCAAAATGTTCAATTTTCACGGTCCGATCGCAAAAGTAAATACATATTCGGAATCCTCGTAAAATTCTGCGTCTGATAGGCTACCCGTTGTCTCCAACAACTGCTATCGCCTTTTGTAAAAAAATACAATCAAATTTTCGAAAGTGCACATTTGTGGGCATTTTCGCTCATTACTCGCCAGTCTTACTCGAGCACGCACACTTCGAGACCACCACATTTCGAAAGAGCATGCGATTCTGCATTGATCCATAGTAAGAAACTTTCAGTGGCAGTTGTGGCAAAATGTCAGCAGTTTCGAGACACTAATGGATTTTACTGGTTAAAGTTTTGCAGCGACCTATCAATTTTCTGATTGATTTGACCGACACTGCACTGCCTGCTCTTGAACTCCACCGCTCTCTGGACGACTTTACTGTCAATGCTCTGGAGATTGCAAGTGCGGCCGCGCGCGGCGCTGGCGGCGCTCTAACTTTACCGTACACGCAAAAGTATGTACCTAATTGGGCGGCGATTGTTCCTCATCGTCCGTGGACGATTCTGCATCGTCCGCGCCAGAATACTCGGGCGTGGACGACGCGTACAAAAAGTTGCGAGTTGAGACACTATTGCACTGCCACACTTGTTCCAGCATTCTGCGTTGCCTCAGCCATGTGTCAGTTGCAGATGCGCAAAATTGCCAATGGCAAACAAAGGGGAAGACTTATTAAGGAAAAATTTGCAGACAGCTGCAAAAAAGGAGAATATGTGACTTCCGTAGACAGAAGTTGAGCTTGAAAAGAAAAAATGGTATTTGCACATTGCTGAAGTCCACTTTGAAAAAAAGTCGTATAAGAGCATTGCAGTGGAGTCCACTTTGAAAATGATTGTATAAGAGCATACAATGGTATGAACAATCAATTTGCTTGTCACATATTCGGCGTTTTTAGCGCTCGCTACATGATGACAGAATACAGTGGCACTTATAGCATACCGGGCCAAGATGGTGGTCAACTATGGCGTGCGTGCGTGCGTGCGTGCGTGCGTGCGTGCGTGCGTGCGTGCGTGCGTGCGTGCGTGCGTGCGTGCGTGCGTGCGTGCGTGCGAGAGCGCGTGCATGCGAGAGTGCGGGCGTGCGTGCGTGTGTCGGTGTGTGTGTGCGTGCGAGAGTGCGAGAGTGTGGATGTGCCTGTGTGCGTGCGTGCGTGCGCGCGCGCGTGCGTGCATGCATGCGCGCCTTGTGAGGTTGCACATGAGAGTGCACATCCGAAAAGCACTTGATGTTCACTGCTTTGATAAAGTCAACTTGATGCACTTGATGTTCACTGCTTTGATAAAGTCAACCAAAAAATATTTTAACATCTGAAAAGAAAAACGAAAGAAAAACTGAAAAAAATGTAGGGTGAGTCGTGGGAACAACATGGGTGGAGCAGGAAAGGACACTGGGGTAACGCAATATTGATTGGTTTTCAGGAGATGGCAGAGACGCCACCGGGAGTCGAACCCGCGACCTCTCGATTGGTTGTCTAAGACCCAATGTTACTAAGTGTTCCAGATCTCAAGCTTGTGGGCATTTAGGAAGAATCCATTTGGGGCATTAATTTCTGATTGTATACATCGTATGCTTGCAAAGTTTCATCCCGATTACTTTAACAAAACAATTATTAAAAAATAATATTAAAAAAAATCATTTTTTTGAAGGTTCAGGAGCTCATATCTCATTATCCAGTGATAGAATTTCAAAACATTGACTTACCGAGGACTCCCCTTGACCTATTGTTCACGAAAATCGAAGAAAAATTGGGGGTTTACTGGGCATTTTTTGGAGTTTTACTCTTGTCGGAACTATTAAAAAAATTCGGCTATGGCGACATGGACGTCGGAGCCGCAAAATTTGCTCAACGGGAAATACTACATGTGTGGGGGATCAACTTTCACCATTATAGCGAATCTCTGTGATGAGCGGTTGAGGCGCCTATAGCGCACAAAATTTTGGTCGAAAAAACGGCTATGTCCAAGAAATCGGGCAAAATCGGCCATAACTCAAGATTGGTAGGACCTACGCGCAAATCCTTTTTAGGTAGAAATTGCCATCATGGGCTAAGAGTACACGCCAAGTTTCAGCCCAATCGCAAGTGGCGTTCAGGAGCGGCGGTCCAAAAAAGTGGCAGAGAACATGAAAAAAAAAAAACTCGCGTTTTCACAACATTTTCAGAGGTATCTCCCCCTTGACGTAAAACAAGGAAACGCGTTATGGCGCGTTCGATGCCCCAGAAGAAGGCGGTTCATTTGAGCCATAACGCGCCGAAATCCGTTCAGGCAATCAAAAAATATAGGCGATCGAATATTCAAAAACCCGCATTGAGAAGTCGTCACATATTAGGGTTGTACGCTGACGCGTACACCCTGATTATGGCGGGGGGAATACTTATTATGGTAAAAAATCATAATAACTTTTCCCACCGGAAGACTTATTATGGATACTGTAATAATAAGTATTCCGGGCGGAAGACTTATTATGGGGGATGACTTATTTCGTGACACCGGCCGCCGCGGTGGAATGGCAGCTGCGGCCGGCTAGAGCCGCGCATAGAGATGGTCGTCGTCAAAGTGGCTGTGCTGGGCGGCCGCGCCGTGGGCAAGACGAGTCTCATCTCGCAGTTCGTCTACGGACAACTGCCCCACGACGACGCCTGTCGGCCGCACACCGAGGACCGAGTATCGTGGGCGCGACCCAGGCCTGCGGCCGCCCACTGTTCTGTGGTCGTAGGCGAACGGGTCTACGAGCTCGAGTGTCTCGACACGCCGCCCATCGACACCTTCCCCGGCGACAGTCTCCAGGAATGGGACCTGGGCTGCAGCGGCCTCGGCGTGCGCACCGCTAACGCCTACCTGCTTCTCTTCGACTCCGCAAAGTCAGGACAACTCTCGTGGCGTTCTCGTAGACTTGCGCGCGCTAGTAACTACTAATTTCAATTGGTATTCGGTGACCGTTTTCGGCCCACACCACTAGCACCTGCATAACGACTTCTATAGCCGCGCCCTATCATCGTCAAAGCCGAGTTGACACTGACAAGGCATTGTTTTAGACCGGAGAGCTTCAAAACGGCCATCAAGATTTACGACCGCTTGCGCATCTTCCGACCGTACGCGCCGATCATTGTCGTTGCGACGAAATGCGACATTCGACCAGAGTGCAACAGTACGGAGGGAACTGTCCGGCAGCGACACTCTTCAAAGGTGCATGCGGGGCGTGCACTTGATGACCAGCACTTTTATCTGGAAGCCGTGTTCAGGGCAGCGGCACGGCGGCGGTGGGACGGCAGGGCCAGGGGCGTTCCGCGTCCGAAGAGACGGCCTCTCGAGTGGCGCTGGCGCACGCGAGTCCACCGCAAGCGGCGTCGTCGTCGACGGCGTCGGAGCCGGCGCAGTGCGCGATCGCGACCACGGTGCGGAAGCAGTGGAAGCGCTCGCTGGTCGAGTGCTCGGCCCTGCGCAACTGGCGCGTCAACGCCGTCTTCCAAGAACTCATGCTCGCCGTCGACGCAGCCGCCAACGCCGCCGCCTCGGCGGCCGACGGACGCGCGCGCCACCGAGCCGCGCACGACTCCCACGCGTCGTCGCGTCGGCCGGGCGACGGCGCCGACAGCGAGCGATGCGTGATCCACTGAGCGTCGAACAACAACAATCGTTGCACAAACATGGCCCAAACACTAGTGCACGTCACACGGACAGGCGTCGGCGCGTGCCGCGCGACGATGGCACAGCTAACAGAGGCGAGCACAACATTACGGTGACTGTACAGAGGACGGTGATGCACGCAACTTCTGCGTCACTGAGGAGGAGGAGGAACGGGTCGACATAAGGAGAGAAGACGACAGCGGGCAGAAGACGGGAGGCAACAGCAGTGGGGATCGACGTCACTCCATCGAGAGGATCTAGAGGCGTTCGAGCGGGTCAAGACGCGAACGATAACGCGAGAGGGCCCACCCACCTCCTTGATGGTGGCCTTAATGTAGTCCTTGCGCGCCGCCAGCTGCGCCTCGGGATACTCGTCGTAGACGAGCTGGCACATCTGCTTCATGGTGACCTTCTCCATGTCCACGCCCTTGAGCATCCTCGCGATTCGCGTCTTCAGCGCCGCGTCCTGCGCCCACCGTCGCTCGCGACGCGACAACTTCCACGGCGCGTGGCCGACGACGTACCGACGGCCTCGCCGCGCCTCCGCCCGCGGCAGCCCTGCCGGCGGGGCGCTTGCGCTTCTTCGCCTTCGAAGATGCGGCCGGCTCCACGCCGCTCGTCGACAGCTCCCCTTCGCTCGTCGCGACGCCGCTCGCCGAAGAGTCGGCCGGAGAAGACGACACCCCACCTTCGCCGCCGCCGCCGCCGCCGTCGTCAGCGTCTACGCGCCGGCCGCTCGTCGCTCATCAATGCGGTCGACTCGAGCAAAGACGCACCGCGCTTCTTCGACTCAGCCTTCAGTGCCGACTTCGACTTCTTCTTCTTTCCGGCCGCCTCTTTGCCCGTCGCGCCGCCGCGTCCTAAAGGTGCTGCGTCTGGTGCGCGTCTACAAGACAAGCAAGCTGGGCACCCTTGCGCCTCGCGGGCGCCTTTCCGCGGTCCTGAGGTTTCGAGAGGAAGTCGGCGACGGTGGCGGCGACGTCCTCGCGCCGCGACGCCGACGGCACGCCCAGCAGCCGGCAGAGGGGCCGCAGGTCGTTCACGGGCCACCTACACACGCGCATTCCCTCTGACGAGCGGGCGCGCCGCGCCACACGGCCAGGAGAAGCTGACGAGCGCACCTGGCCAACGCTGCCTTCTTCTGCGCCACCACATTGGCGCCAGACTCAAAGCCGCAGAACAAACGGAGATGCTTCCGAATGACGGTAGCCTAGAACGGAGTCTTCAAGAAGATACCCCCACCCACACCCGCCCAGTTCGAGCGAGTCACCTTCCCTGGGCGATTAAAGCAGACCCGATGAAGCAGCTTCAATTCGTCCACTTTTGCTCTGGAGATCATGTCGGCGACTGAAAGGTGATGAGGACAAAATGCCAGCTAGATTCGATACCCCGTCGGCCAACAAAAAGGCCGCCATGAGTTTCAAACGTCAGCGCACCATAGGGAATGTCGCCGAGTTTCGTTCCCTCGCCAGCGGGAATGTCGACCGGGAAGGCCTTCTGCGTCGAGTGCAACATTGGCTCGGTCGCTGCCATTCGGTCCACCGACTTGCGTTGCCGCTTGCCCTCGAGGATCACCGAACCGCCATCGAAGAGGGCTGCAGGCAGCCACTTTCACAGTCGCCGCCACGAGCAGCGCGCGACGAGCGTCGAGCGGACGCACGCTTCTTGGCCGGAGGTGGCGAGGAGGCGTCGGTAGGCAGCACTGGAGCTGGAGAAGGCGTGGTCATCTCCGCCTCCTGCGGAAGCTCCGGAGCGGCTGAAGGCGTCGCGTCGACACGAGACTCTTCGAATGAGCCCACAGCGGTTGCAGAGCTCTTCTCCTCCGCCGCGGCAGAGTCAGTCGCAACGACGACTACAGAAAAAGAATGCCACTGGACAAGCAGGCGGAGCCAGCAACAAAAAGTACCGTCATTCCCGCTTTTGTCTTCGTTCGCGTCGGGAGCAACCTCCGGCGCCTTTGCTTCCGTCTCGCTCTTAGCGTCGTTCAACACCCGACTCTCGCTGCTCATGACAGGCTAAAGAGTGACTTCACTAGCGCTGTCGTTTTGACAAGGGATGTTGACCAACCGCGGTCACCGGTTCGGTTCCGCTCTCCAGGTTACTGTCGACGACTTCCGCCTCTGGCGTAGACGACGGCACGTCGGCAGACGCCATATCAGTTCCCTCGCTCATCTTTTCTCCTCAATTCACACACAGCCGCCTCACTCCTCGGCGACCGGTGATCCTTTGTTTTGTTTGAATAAGTTTGAAGCGAATGTTATCGAGCCTATACTATGCGTGATACAAATGTTTGGTACATTAATTCAAAACTTTAAATACAGCGACCATAAACCATAAATTTACATAATAAAGTACAAGAATTTACGTGCATTTGGTTCTTAGTTGATTCTGAATTTGTTGGTTCAGCGATTGGTTTTTGTTGTTTTGCTTTCTCTGCTATTGAGATCAGGGCGCCACAAGGGCAGAGCACGCCCCCCAACTTCTGACCCCCCCCCCACTTTCTCCCCTCACGAGACGCAACAACAAACCGGGGAGGCCCCCTCCCCACAAAAGAAGAAAAAAAGAGCACCCACCCCCCCCGCCTACTCTCGGCCCCGAGAGAAAAAAAAAACCCAAAAAAAAAAAAAAAAAACAGAGCCCAGCAAAACAATTCCTCCGGCGCGCGTTCTAGAAGGCGACGACAAAGAGACAATCTTCTTATCCTATTTCCTCTTCTTCTCTAACCCCCCCGCCCACAAACGAACCGACGAAAACACACCCCCCCCCCCCACCCCCCCCCCGCCCCCCCCCCCCCCCCCCCATCCCCCCCCCCCCCCCCCCCCTGATTGATACGGTCGAAAGCTGGTGAAAGGTACAGCACGGATCGTCTTTTTCCTTCTGGGTGGATGTTGGGCACATGAATGCCGGAATTGACTGGATTGACTGGGTATGCTGTTTGTGTCGTGTCACGATCGTCTCATGCAGCTGGCATTGGTTATACATGTGACAGGCTCCTTGATCAACGAGCTGGGAGCCTTTACTCCCTGGGGATGGTTTGACAACAGCACTAGCATCAAACAGCTAGCTCGGCGTCAACGTCGACTAGACAGACATCGTCAACAGTCACGACGCATACCTGCTGCTATACTACCGACAGAGAGTCAGACGTAAACGTTGATCTCAGTGTGTACCTCATGATCATTGCTCTATCAATGCTCATTTCATGCCTACCTCACATCAAATTTGCAGTGCTCCATGTTTTCAGACCATTGGAGTGTTGGTGGTGTTGCGCGTTGCTTTTGCTTGCTGGGGCTTGCAGTGTTAATGTTCAATGAGGCCAGTGTACTGCTGCTCCTGTTGGCGATCCGTTCGAGCCGAGAGAACGAGATGGCGACGAACGAGTATCAGTTGGCGATCACAGGGCGCGGGGAAGGAAGGAGGCGGCGGCCGAGAGCGAATCAGTGGGGGGACGCCGACGCCGACGGCAGGCAGCAGGTGGAGACGATGGCGGCGGTGACGCGGTAGGGGTCACAGCTGGAGGAGGGCCGGCGGTCCTCGAGGTAGCCCTTGCCGGCGCGGGCGACGTCGCGCGGGATGCGCACCGAGGCCTTGCGGTCGGCGACGCCGCTCGAGAAGTCGTCGAAGGAGGCGGTCTCGTGGGCGCCCGTCAGCCGCTTGCGGTTCTCCTCGCCGCCCGTGGGGTCGTAGACGAGTTGGTGGTGCATGTGACGCCGCTCCAGCTCCTTCACCGCCTCGTCGATGGCCGCGCGCCCGCCCTCGACGCGCATCCGCTGCGTCGAGAAGTTCGTGTGGCAGCCGGCGCCGTTCCAGTCGCCTTCGACCGGCTTGGGATGGAGGCTCGCGACGAGTCCGTACTCTTCGGAGACGCGGTGCAGCAGGAAGCGCGCCATCCAGAGTTCGTCGCCCATGGCCACGCCTTCGCAGGGCCCCACTTGGAACTCCCACTGGGAGGGCATGACTTCGGCGTTGACGCCGGCGATCTTGATGCCGGCGTAGAGGCAGCAGCGCAGCAGCGACTCGAGCACCTCGCGGCAGAAGGCGAAGTTGGCGCTGACCGCGCAGTAGTAGGGGCCCTGCGGTCCGGGAAAGCCGCACTTGGGCCAGCCCACGGGCGTGCGGTCCGTGTCGAGCAGACTGAACTCCTGCTCCATGCCGAACCAGGGCCGCTGCTCCGCCGCGCCCTCCATGACGGTGACGCAGTGGGCGCGGTGGTTGGTGGGCGTGGGCCGGCCGTCGCAGTCGAGCGTCTCGCACAGCACCAGCTTGTTGGCCGCGTAGCTGCGCAGCGGGTCGGGGAACATGGCGACGGGCCGGAGGTAGACGTCCGAGTTGGCGCCGTCCGCTTGGCCCGTGGAGGAGCCGTCGAAGTTCCAGACGGGCAGGTCGGCGACCGACAGCGGCTCCGTCTCCAGCACGCGCGTCTTCGAGCGCAGGTTCTGGCCGCTGCCGTCGATCCAGACGTACTCGGCCAGCACGCGGCCCGACGCCGACGAGAGGCCCGCGAACCGCGTCGCCGCCAGCGCCTTGCTCGGCACCACCGACGGACCCACGAGCGACGACATTCCCACCATCTTCTTGCTCACTTCCTTTCTTCTTGGAGACTTTACAATTTACAAACCAGATTCTGATTACAAGAATTAGTCTGCTGGTGAGGCAGCTGATGCTGCAAATTATGTCCACCTGCAAAAAACGCTTGAGCTATCTACAAGCTAGGGTTGTCAGATCGCTTGCATTGCTATGTGGCTGGCTATCGAGAAATAAAAACAATAAAGCGATGAATCAAAAATCGGGAATTGACATTGTATGCAATTTTCTAGTTGCGCACGGGAAACCGTACATAGTCTATCCGGCTGTACGGATTCTCAAAACTCTATTACGCAATACAAATGTGACAAGTATTGTACCTTTGGTTACGATCTTTGTATTTTTAAACGACCTTTGCCTTTGCCGAAAGGCTTTGCAAGAAGAAAGGATTTGCTCGCAAAGTACATAATGCCTAGACAAAAGTCGATGAAATCAGATTCGCGAGAGAATCTGGATCGTTTCCGTAGTTTTCAGGTGTGTTCGCTAAGCTGCGGTGAACTCATTCAAGGATACAATCGCCTTTTTTCGTTTTGCAGGAAGACGTGGAGAGCCTGCGCGTTCTGAGCGAGTCCGAGCTGAATGCGCTCGTGGGCGCAGCGTATCTGGAGGCGAAGTCGTTGGGCGCCGAGGTGCACTGCGTCGTGCGCGGCTGCGGTCGGCCGATCGGCAGCGCCTATGGCATGAAGTACCACCTGCCGCGCTGCCTGGCCGGCACTCTTCAGCTGAAGAAGCCCAAGCTGGAACTCCAGCCGACAGCTCCAACGCTCCAAGCGCCATCGAAACCTTCGCTCGTCGGCAGCGAGAGCGAGGCCTCGCCAACAGTCGTCGCTCCTCTCTCTGCAGCGGAGGCCGCAGCCATTTTGGGGTCGTACTCGGTTGGTGCAATTTGGAAGAACTTGAACGTGGGCTCGTCAAGCTGCGTGCCCTGCACGAGCGGCAACTCGCGTGACAGGGACGCCTCGAAGAGTGGCTCAAGCAGACGGCACAGGAACAGAGACGCGTTGTCCGGGCGGCCCTTCGGTCGACCAAGAGCGTACGGTGTCTCTCAGTGGACTGCGACCGCGAGTTTACCTCGGCTGGCGGCATTTTGTACCACTTGGAGCGCTGCACTGGCCGTGCCGCCAGCCCTCCGGCAGCCAAGGTGGAGTATGCGCAGTCCGAAGACGCCGCCCTCTTCGACTCGTATCAGGCGGGGCTATTGATGACTGAATTCACACTGTAGGTGTGGGGAATTGCGGTGGGACGAACGTTGTCATTGTTTAGGGGCGCCTGGAAGAATTGCTCAGCGAGCGCTCGGAGGCGGAGCGCGCGCAAATGGTAAAAGCTGCGCTAAAGGGGCGTGCCTCCTTGTCCTGCCCTCGTGCCGAGTGCCCCAAGCAGTTCACAACAGCGGGCGGCCTGCTCTATCATCTGCAGCGCTGTGGCTCGTCCGAATTTGTTCGTCTAGCTAGGGACAAAACAGACGACTAAAAAACTGACGATTCCTTCAGACGTGCGTCAAGTGCGAGCGCTGCGGCCGGCTCTGCGCGCGGCCCAACTTGGCTCGGCACCAGCTGTCGTGCCGAGCCCGTGCGCTGCGCCGCTCCACCGCCTCCACCGTCTCGGACGCCTCGGCTGGGGCCGAGTTGGCGGAAGGGAGCGGTGGCAGCGCTGGTCGGCGGCGGCGGAGCGGCGTCCGACAGTCTCTGGGAGTGGGAGGTGGACGAAGCGAGGTGCGCGTCCGCGGCTCAGACGCCAGAGTCAGACAGTCGGCGCGAAGCCTCACCGCGCTGCTTGGAGGAAAGCGATCCGTGCACGGTCAGCCCTCCACTCGGACGGACCCCCCCCCCCCAACCGTGTCCGTGTCTTCAGACGGCTTCTTTACACCATGGGAAGATAAGGGATATCGCGCCAAGGTTCTACAGCGATGGAAGCAGTGGTAGGTACATTTTGCTACTTCGACTTGGAGTGCGTTGTTCAGCTAGACGTTTATTGTTCAGTTGTGCAACGCACGTTTAGGCTCACTGAATGCGATCTGAAGCCAGCACAAACGAATTCCCTGTCATCAGTGTCTCATTGGAACGCTGAACTTTTAGAGTGGGTGGTTGTCCGTAGAGTGGGTGGTTGTTCCGTCCGTGTTGTTCGTCATTCGTACGTGATTCGTTCAGTGCCACAGACGAGCGCTTCCATCCGTCTCCCATCAACGCTAGTCCTTCGGTTCTGTTGTCGATGGTGGACGGCCGGGAGGCGGAGGCGGCCAGCATGTTCGAGGCTGGCGTCAGCGACGGTAACCGCTTCTATTTGTGGGGGGTGACGTCCGGTGTGGGGACGGTGTGTGTCTGCCGCTGCTGCAGGCATGGCGGCGTTGTACTGCGGCGGGCCCGTGTCCTCGCTCGCCTGGTGTCCGCGGCCTGCCGCCACGGACGGCGACGCGTCCGTCTTCCTCCTGGCCGCGGCCATCTTCTCGGACTGGGAGCTCGACCTCGTCGACGAGCTCTCCACCAACGGCGACGTACAGCTCTGGCTCGTGCGGACCGGCGCGCAATCAATGTACGCCCGCCGCAAGTACTGGCGCCGGTCGCACTTGCGTTCTACGGACGTCGGTCGCGTTCTAGCCTCTCCGCAGCCGTCGTCGGCGTCGTCCGTCGGCGCGAGCGCGCGTCGACGGTGATGTCGCTCGCTTGGCGTCCACCGCTGGGCGAACTCGCTGCCCAAGCCGATCCGCTGCTCGGCACGCTGGCCGTAGCGCACGCGAGCGGAGACGTGCTGCTGTATCGGTGCGGCGAGTCTCGTTGCGCCCCGAAGGCCGACTGGGCAGGAGGCGCGCGCGCGCGCGCGCTTCAGCGTCCCCAACTCGATCGTGGGCAACGCGTCGGCCGGCCTCTGCTCGCTCTTTGAGCCCGAGCCGCTGCTGAGGCTCGCCTCCGACGACAGCTCGCCCGTGGTCAGTCTGTCCTGGTGGCCTTTCGAGCGCCGCGACGCACTCCTCGTCCTCCACGCCGACGGCCGCGTTCTCCTCCACGAGCACGTCGACGGCGCTTCAACTGTCGCCCAGAGCTCCTTGCTCTGGCAGGCGCCGCCCACGGAACCGCGCCGCTCCGCTACCGCCGTCCAGTGGTGCGCCCGCGACCTGGGTACGTGCCCGCCCGCTCCAGCTCAGCCTGCTTCTTGCTGAGACGGCCTGACACACGTCTAGTGTTGGTACTCTTGTACAACCGTTCCATGGTCGTGATCAACTGTCGCGACCGAACCGAAGTGGTCGTGTCGCTGCCGTTCACCGGTCCTTCCTTCACCCGGCACCTTCTTGTCATGGAACCCGCGGTCTTCTCGCGGCAGGCACTCATTGCCACGCAAGTCGCGCAAGTCGGGTCGGTGTCGATTCTTGCCGGTTGAGTTCTTCCATTCCCCCTACCATGACCGTTTACGGCATTCAGATCGTCTTTCAAGTGGCGCTTGTATGCAGTGAGGCTGATCGACGACGAAGGTGCTGTCGTTGAACAGCCCAAGCTCGTGCCCCTCCCGAACATGCACCAGGCACCAATCCTGGTGCGATGTGTGGATTTTGCCGACTTTTGTAGGCCGAAGCTGTGAAGACTCGGTCTCTTTGTTCAGGCGTCGGCGCTGTCGGCGTCGAGCGGGCGCGTGTTCAGCGTCTGCGACGAGGGCCGTCTCTGGATGTCGCAGACGAACGACTTGGAGGTGGCGGAGGACGGGGAGGAGGAGGAGTACGAGCGCGCTGCGCGCCTCTGCTCCTTGAAGCTGCTGCTGCGTCTCGACATCCAGAGACTGCCGGCCGCCGCCGAGCACGAGCAAGCCGAGTCGGCCTTCGCCGACGTGGCCTGCGTCGCCGACCAGTGGAGTCTGGCCGCGAGGGAGCCGGACGAGGTTGCACCACTGCTGCGCGCTTTGCAGAAGCAGAAGAAGCTCGCTGAAGCGGTTCTAGACGGCCGAGCCGGAATTTCTGTCGAGCGCCAAGGAGCGGGCTGTGGGGGAGGGCGTGGAGCCGCCTCTGCGGGCGCTCTTTCGCGTCGCCGTCTGCAGCGCGGACGGCGCGCGAGACCTCTGCGCGTTCGGCGGTCAAGCCGGATTCCTCTTCGTCGTCAGACCGCCCGAAATTGTCGACTGCTCGTCCATGATTGCTTTTTGACCTACTCTCTTTCGGTGTGCTGCTTGAGAGTTGTCAATGGCCCCAAAGGGGAAGTGATCCCAACATTTCCTTTGTGTCCCCCCGGAGCGGAGCTAGCTGAAGACAATATAAGGCGGCCAGTTGTTTCTATGTAGTACATGTATGCATCACAGCACTTGTACATTATTTTCACCCCCACCCGCCCACCAGAACGCCTCCATGCCCGATTTGCATCCTGTCATCCTCAACACAAGTTCTTTATTGAACGGAACACCACATGGTCACGTTGGAGCATGCATGGTTGCAAAAGGTTCTACAAAAGAATACGTAACAAACGAGGATACTGCTGTTCTACGAATTCTGCGAGTTTATCCTTTTACGGTGCTACGAATTATGCATCGCTGATCGCTTGACGGCGCCTTCGATTGATCCTTCTTTTGAACTTCACGGATCCACGCTTTGTATGGGATTGAGCAGATGCTCGACGGCTTCCGCAGGCAGGTGCACGGTGACGACATCCGCTCCAATTTCCACGGTGTTTTGCAGAAGTTTAACGTCGACGTTGGACACTTGGATCGCTTGCGGCAGGGGAATGGGTAGGCCCTTTGACAGCGCCTTGTTCGTCTCTTGTTCAACGTAGGGACCGGCGACGTCGAGCAGGCGCTGCAATGACGCGCATGGCGCAGAGTGCGGTTAGAGTGTCTGGCCAGTCAGTACCTGCAGAGTCGCCACGCCTTTGGAGCCGCCCATCTCGTCAATGGGCGTTTTCACCCAGCCGACGTGTATTCCTCCCCGAAGGCTCGCCCTGCCGTGCGCGCTCAGAGCGGTGGGCGCGGCGGCCGCGTCGTCCGAGCTGCGAGAGGTGACGTTGACGTGCAGATCCGCGACCGTCCGTATTTGGGCGCGCAGCAGCAGGCGACGCAGACGACCCTCGCGGGCCAGGATGTCGAGGTAGAGGTTGAGGTCGAGCAGCGCCTCGCCGTTCCGGAAGTGCACGACGGGCGCGCGTCTCGAGGAGACGCGCAGCTCGGCTGAAGCGCAACGGAAACTTCGGCGAGAGTCGCACGGAGCAGAGAATTCTCACTGTAGGAGTACTGCGCGTAGCGCTTCGAGAGTCCGGGAATGAGCTTGCCGACGCAGACGATGTCGCAGGTGGTCCTCATAAAGCTGGCCGTGACGGGCAGCGTGTGCTCGTTGAACGTGAATCCGACGAGTCCACGCCGATGCAGGTGGTAGAAGAAGGTGTTGAGCGTGTACTCTGTCAGCCAGGCGTAGAGCATGCGCGTCGACTCGCCACTGCGCACCACCTCCGTGGCGCGCAGGGACCGCGCCGGCGTGTCGTTCTTCATCGACACCTCGCCCACGATGGCGAGCTCGACCCAGTCTTCGGCGCTGACGAGTGGCCTCTCCGTGAGGCGGTAGTCGAGAACGAGGTCGCGGCCGAGCTCGATGGCCGTGGGGAGTTGACGCAGCTTCCTCTGCAGGTCGCCGTTGGCGTACTTGCGGATCTCGGCGCAGCCGCCGGCCTCGATTCGCTCCTTGACGTAGTCAGAGATCTGCTGCTTGAACTTCTTGGCGAACCAGACCACCACGCCGCCGTCGATGTCCAGACCGAACCCGGCCACTTCAGCGCTGCAGTCAACCACCTCAGCCGTCGGCAGGCCCGTCTCCGTCTCGATTCCCAGCTCCGCAACGATGCTTAGGTGAACTCGATCCGCCCTAGCAGAGAAGGAGCCTGAATTCGTTGTTGCCCAACGTGTGCACGCAAGTATCACATCGTGTCGTACCAGCGGTTGTAAGCTCGATGCCGAGTGGTATCTCGGTGAAGCGCCAATTTCCACTGACGGCAATCGCACCTCCGTTAGCGATCCACCGAAAACGGTGCAGAGGCTCTAGGGCGTATGTAAAGTGGAAGGGCTCGAAGTTGTCCACGTGCACCTGAGACGTCTGAATGCTGGCAAACGTCACCTCTGGAAACTGAAGGGTTTCCAGGCGCTTGTTCGCTTCACTGGCCAGAATCTGTAACGTGCCAAGCAAACTGTCGACGAACGCGGCGTCGCGCCATTCAGACTCACTTCATTGGCCTTGTCGATGCCGGTCTTGGTCACGCGGAAACGCATGCCTGGCATGCGAGCCGATGCGGAGAGGATAGCGCTAGCCAAGAGCGCCAAATACAACGGCTGCATTTTCTCGCTCTGCTTCTTTATTCGCTCTTTCGCTCTCTAGGAACAAACAGACACTTTTCCACCTGGAAGTGCTTTGCAGTTGTGCAGTAGCGCTGACTGGCGCCGACCCGCATGAAACGAGACACCGCAGGCTCAGCGAGCGCGCTCCAACCTAGCTCTCTAACAACAAAAAGCACGCGAGGAGACTGAGTCAGCAGCGATCGCGCCACCCGCAGCCCTGCACAAAGCTGCGGTCGGGGTTTGCGTCTCGCAGACTGCGCGCGTCTCAAAGCGTCTTTGTTAGAGATCGTGCGTCCGCTACCCTGCACATCGCGCGCCAAGCAAACTGCACGTGTGATGGCTGGGTGTACGCCCGCGTTATCGCGCGCATAATCTGCCGAATGCAGACATGAGTTCATGGACAGGCCGACGGCGCTGAATTATTCAGGAGACCGGGGACCGCAGTCCGACAGGACGTTGGCGCAGTCAGGAAATTGGCTGAGCTTCACATTGTTCCAGCAGGTTCGCTCGTCAAAGCACAGTCAAAACGAGCACGCGCTGATGCAAATTAGCCCGCGTTAGGACACGTCTACATTGGTAGTACCATACTTTTTTGAGAGAAATCCAAGTACATAGGCGCCGTGAGGCGCGGAAGGAAGCCACTAGCGTGCCAGTACAACGGCGCTCTGAAGAAGAGCGCCTAGCGAGCATCCGTCGACTGCACGTCCTCGCTGGTCTAAGTGGTGTCGAGTTGCTGACACGCTGCGCTGACGGCTGCAGCGACTGGGCGCTTTGGAGGCAAACACAAGCCGGGGCGCCAGCCCGGCCCAAGGACCGCCACAGAAACAAAAAAACACCGAACAAAACCCACCCGCAGACACCGACGCCGCGCCCGGCCGCCCCGCCCACCCCGCCCCCCCCCCCCCCCCACCCCCCCCACCACACCACACGCCACGCCCCCCCAAAAACACCCACACCCCCCACCCCCCCCCACCCAGACAGCCAACACACCAACACAAACCCCAACAAAAAAAAAAAATAAGCTGACCAATCACGTCGCGCTCGCAGCAAGCGCAGCTGTCGATCCTCCTCCTCTTGGCGAACGGGAACGGCGACCGGCTCGACTTCGGCGGCAATCCGCAGATTTTCGAAACTCGAGGTCACCTGAAGAGTAACGAAGCTGACGTCGCCAGATAACCCGCACATAAAAATGAACTTCTACGACTGGAGAAAAGTTGTCCTCTTTCCAACGACGGGTGTTCCTTTCCTCCAAGCTCGCTGAAAAGCGATTCCACGCATCCTCTAGTTGACGCTCGAGGTGCATCACTGGCTCTTGTGGGCGGCGAAGTGACAGGCATAGGACGTGCGACGCCTGGCATAGCTCCTTGCCATATTTGTACGTTTCCTCAAGAGTGAATCGGGGCTCATTCTCTGCCGAGCAAGTTGTCAGAAGCTCCTCACGGCTGCAGTTTGCCGCATCTTGACCAGACCGGTGCCGTTCTCGGTAGGGTCTCGGAGGCGACGCGTGCGAGTCTCTAATTCACCCAACCAACCGATGGCCTGAAAGCGACAGACACCCGTGCGGCAATCTGTTTCACCAACAAAGAGGCGGGGAACCTGCGTCGCGTCCTTTTGGCAGGTTTGCAGCTGCAAGAGCTGGTGGAGCCTGAGACGACGGATTTCGACGAGTTCTTTGCACCTCTTGCGCCGCACCTCGCAGCAGTGCCGCAGCTCTCTGAAGCGACGCAATACGAAGCCATCGAGCAGCAGCCAGCTGCACGCGGAAGCCGACTTCACGTGCGCGACTCCGGCAAGATAGTCTCTCCTGACGGCCCGATCGTCGCCATCTTGATGTAGGTTATTCAGCTCGACGACGAACGAGTCGGCCCGAGAGACTAGGACAGCGTAGCACTCCTCTAAACGCCGCAAAGGAATCGTCAGTCGTCACAGCTTTGCGCCTGGATAACTCTTGCTACCCGATTCGGCAGTTCGCTCGTCGAGCGCTTTTAATGCTTTTCTGGTCTCGCCAGTCGTTTCTGTGACCGCTTCACTGTCGCAGAGTTCGCCAAAGAGGCCATCCAATAGGTGAGAGTACTGAACAGCAACAGTCCCAATCCGCGGATGCCGGACTCCTCGCGTACTTCCTGCACCTTGTCAACGAGTAGATGCAACTGCTGCGACGTCTCCGCGTTTTGTTCCTGCTGCTCTAGTCGCCGGTTGAAGGTCGCAAACGCGTCCGCTAGGCGATGGCGTAGCCTTCGCACGGACGTCTGCGCTCGCAGCATCGGCCGAGCCAACAACTCGTCGGCGACACTGCACAATTCTCTGACGTCCTCGCGCAGTTCCTAAACGTTGCCAAATACTTGGGCATTTGTTGTTGCCAGAGCTGCGATATGCGATCCCACGTTGCTTTTGGCCTTGAGCTGCTTCAGCTGCCGACAGAGTTCCTTGGCTTCGTCGGCCGACTCGCCAATCTCGCACAGAGACTGCAGGCAGCGTTCGCCGGACGTCAGGAGCCAGCTGAGCAGCTGCAAGTACATTCGACACACCTCAGGCTACAGTATACTGGCCGTGAATACACTGCAGCGCACACACAGAGTCGGCTTGGGCAACGAACATGTCGATGGCGCGATGCACGTCGACCTTACTGTCTGCAACGCTCGTGTTGGCCGCTGCTTTTTGCTCGGCTTTTGGGCTAGCCTAAGTACATTTTAGCCTTTTTTGTGCAGCCATGTCGTTGATTTGCGCGTTTCTACCGTAGCAGTGTCGAGGTCTTTGATAACGGATTCGACATTTTGCGACCATTGTTCATAATCGTAATTTGGTTCAACAGAATACTGGCCGTTGAAAGCGTCTTTCTGGCGGAGTTTTTTTATTAGCATTCGCCCTGCAAGTCCGCTTGTATGCGCGTCGTCATTAGTCCGCACTTTTGAATGCGTAGATCGTCACGGACCGCGTCCGATTTGCTCCACCAGCTGCCACCTTGGGTGGTTCTGGTTCTGCGCTGCTTGTGGGACGCCGGTTTTCCTGAGAATCGCCAAACTTTGGCTCATGAACTCTTCATACTCCTGCGCAAACTCTTTGGTTGCCCACGCTACAAGACGGGCAGACGGGTGTCGTCACTGAGCTGCTCACCTGTCTGAAGCTGCTCCACTGGTGAAAATCGTAAGGGAAGGAGCCCCCAAGGGACCTCGGCAGCTGCGAGACGTCGACGTAGCGCGTCAGTCGATGTATTGACGTGAGCACCGTCTGAACAGGTCACTCCAGGAATGCGGAACGAGGAACGTGGAATGCAATGTTCAAAAACTTCACTCGAAAGTTAAAAAAAGCCTCAAGAGACAACTCGACGTTGAGGCGCGACTTGCCCAAGAATGCGTCCGGCTTGATGATGACGACTCTGTGGTCAGCTTGGTCGAGTGCGCTCTGGAGTGGACGCAGTAATTTTTTTTAGGACGGTCAGGCTGGACGAACGAAGCCGCTCCTTGGACCTGACACGCTCTCAGCAGGGCCTTCAGTTGGCGCAGCGTGCCACTTCTCGCGTCAAAGAGGACGCACACGCCCCTCTCTTTGCACGCCTTGCCGACGGCTTGCGCGAAATACGCGATCTGGCCGGCGAAATCGGCTTGAGTCGAGCCAGCACCGTCGTCCGCAACAAACAGAAAAATCGGTCTGCCGTCTTTGTCGCGGTTGCCTGCAGGTACACAGCGCGCTGCCCAGACACTGAGACCATCAGCAACACACCTACCCAGAGTAACGATGTGCGTCGACACGTCCGGAGATACTGCGCGATTGGCCATCATTGACTGCTTCTCTGCGAACGCAAACGATGGGTTGAGAAGAGAAGAGCGTTCGAGAGAAGCCACCGTTGCTGAATGTTTTCGTCGTCGTCGTCCGGTTTGACAGTGTCGCGAGGAAACGCCTTTGTCAACAAGTGGCTGCTTGTTGACAATGGGCCGTGAGATTTTTTGGCTCCAGCGGCGCAGCACAGTCCCGGACAAGAGCGCTGCCGTACTGGCCGTCCAACCAATTTGTCGCGTCACTAAGGTCACATAGTCGCCAGTGGTCGCTGCTGTAATCCTCTGGGGCACAGGAACGAGCCACTGTGCGCGGCGGACGACCTTGGGTCAGCGCGTAGAGTTATACGGCCCGCTGTCGGCAACAATGCGCTGCCACACAAGGCGATGTCTAACGGTAGATCCCCACACGACGCCAACTGGGCGCGCACGCACGGCCGAATGTCGTATCCACACGCTTTGAACACTTCAGCACCTACACCGAACCAGAATGAACACTTTCACGAGACAGGATTATCACAGCCATTGCGCCTTGTCAATTCAGTTCCTACAATACAACCTCCACTGCGTGTACGGTGCCTTCTTTAGAACACAGGTCTGTCTGAAACGAGCCAACAAGCAAAAACGGCCAGTAAAAGTTCATTAAACAGTCTACACTATGTAACAGAGCGTGAAACACATCAATGGTGGTTGGTAGGGTAGGGCGTAGACTTTTTAGTCTTGGGAGGGGGCTGGCGGCGCGTCACTTCTTCTTCTTCTTGTCCTCTTTGAGCTTCTTCTTCTCGGCCGCCTTCAGCTTCTTGGCTTGCAATGCCCAGTAGAGCTTGTACGAGACCACCCCTAAAGAAGCAGAGCACCGCCGCTCGCGCCACAGCCAGGGAGGGAGGGAGGGAGGGATACCGAGCGCCAAGACGACGCAGATGGCGGGCAGAATAAAGATGGAATTGTCGAAGCTGTGGCTGAACGGCGACTTGGCGCTGCTCAGCTCCACCATGGCGTCGATCGCCACGAGTCACCTCCCCTCCCCGGTCCGCTACTGTCGGTCACCAAGAGATGGCGAAGTGCGGGTTCTTCAGACAGCGCGTTCAACTCTGCGATTGTTTCGAAGATCGAGCCATGTACATGTACATGTGTAAAATATAAAAACAGAGATGAAAACAGTTCTAAAGGACCCGCACTTTTCCAAACGTCGACGCTGCTAAAACATTAGCCACGTTGTCGTGTCTCCTCTGTGAACCTTCACCTCGACACTCAGGTACGTTTCGGATTCGGACTACATCGACCGTAGCAAGAGGAATCCCTCTTCCCATTTTGAGCAGCATAAATAAAGTTTCATTCAAAGCGTCCCTATACCTATACCTATACCTGCGTCTTGACATGCAGAAATCTCTCATCTCAACCGCAAATACGGCCACTTATCGCAGTTCGACCTTGTGTGCATTGTGCGTAGCATCACTCACTGGCGCATAATGTAGATGAAACATTGTAGACGTAGACAAAAGTACGGTATTTTATGACCGCTCGAAATAGGAAAGAAAGTTGCAAACCGACGACAGCTTTTCAGAATTGTAGGAATTTCACTATTCAATCAACGACTTCCTAGCCGACCGCTAGAGCAAAGCCTCACTACCGATAAGCAATAAAAGCTAGGTTACGCTTACTACATGTTTTTCTCCTTTACAGTAGCTGTTTACAAGAAATAGTATTGACGTAATTTTAAAAGTGCGCCTACACACTGAAGTGGCATATGCAAATTGTCACGAGCATGTCTTTTCAACAGCGAAAACCGCAGCACTGCAATCGAACGCCACCGGCGTTGATCGGAGAACTCGTTGACGCTCGCTACTTTGTGAGGGTGCCGGCGATTTTCGAAAACCCCCGCTCGACCACTGCAAGCGATATGGTCGAGACGGCACCTATTTGTGACGCCGCACAACACAAAGACGCATGCCTGTGTTCCACCGCTGCGCGGTCTCGCGGCGTACGAAGTCGCGCGAGGGCACCTAAAACGACGGATGCGCTCAGGGGAGACGTTGGCAATCGCCGTGCTGCCGACTGCGTGTGGCAATGGACACAAACGCGCCTTCTGAGCGTAGACCGCGGTGCCTGGCAGTACGTTAGTCTTGACGAGACGCATGCTCAACTGGCCCTGCTCGCTCGCGGGCGCCCACACGCCCAGGTCGACCGTCGCCTTCGCGGCACCACCCACCAACGCCAGCCGGCCCAAGTTCCTACGCGTGCGCGTCTGCGAATAAGAGACAGCCAAGCCTCTCAGCCACTCCTCACCAGACGAATCTCGCCGACAACAGGCCCATGACAGCGATCCTCTATCTACTCCACAATGCAATTACGACAGTGGTAACGGAACGGGAATGGATTGACGTATACGGTATAGTTCGTCTACTAGGCACGCGGCAACATCGCGTCAGCGGCGCACGCTTTACTCGGAAACAAATGTGGAGAGGGAAACGAAATCGGCGTTGGGCGGCGTCGTTCGCTTCAGGGGATGACGCTTCGGAACTGCTCGCGGAGGACGCGGACGCTCTGCTGCTGCTCGGGCGGCAGGAAGGAGACCTGCTCTTCGCTCAGCTCCAGCACCTGCCGAATCAAGTCGGCCTGCAACCGAGAGAAACCGGCTGACGCGTCGACAACGGATGCCGTCTGGAGACGACCGACGCGCACGCACCCGCTCTTGGTCGACAGCGCTGAGTGGCGCCTGCGACGTTGCTGGTGGCGGCATGGGCGGCGGCCCACTCAGCTGAGGGGCTGGCGCTCTACCACCGGGGAACTGTCCTGCGAAGCCTAGAGGGCCGTACAGCGCTTGAGCTACCCGCAGGTCCATCGACTGCCACGTCGGTTACCTGGTGGTGGGAAGGAGCCGGACGCGACCGCCGACGGTGGTAAGAAGGTGGGCGTCGCGGCGCCAGCGCTGCCGCTCTAAAAGGTAGGTGGAAGAGGGTGAGCGGCAGCGCGGAGAAGGACGCGCACTGGCTGTGGGGGCTGCGGTGGCGGTCCGGCGGCGAGGGCGGCGCCCGTGTGAGCGGAGTCGCGATGGAGCATGCTCAGCGCGACCTGGGGGTCGACGATGCGCATGACGACCTGCGCCTGGAGCAACGCGTAGGCGAGCTGCGGGTTCTGCAGCAGCATCGTCCTCGCCTCGTTCGGATTGTTCTGTATGCACATCTGAAGCGAAGAGGGGGGGGGGGGGAGGCTGAGCGAGGCATCGGGTGGGCGCGGGGCTAGGGACGTACCTTCATCTGCTTCATCAGCTCAAACATCTGCTCCGGAGGCAGCGAGGCGACGGCTTTCGAAATCGCCTCCGGCGCCTTTTGGGGATCCGTGGCCGCACCGTAAGGACTCTCCTCTTGGGGGGCGCCAATGGTCATCTGCAGCTCTGAAATGAGCATTCTCTAAGTTCTATCTTTGATAGGCTTTAGGCAGAACAAAACGTACGCCTAATCTCCTCCGTGGATTTGTTGCTGCCAGCGGCGGTGTCGACTCGCAGAGGCCGTCCGCGGAACTCGAATCCGTTGAGGTTGCGAATGGCGCTCTCGGCCATCTGCTCATCCACAAACTCGCAGAAGCCGAAGCCTTTCGAACGACCAGTGTCTTGGTCGTGTACCATTCTGCAGTAGCAACGTACATGGGTGACTGCCATACCTATACTTATACTGTATATCGATTAATTAACGGCGGTGGTGTGGGGGTGGGGTAGAGGAAAGCACTCAAGTTGGAAAAGCGCGTATTTCACAAGAATACGGAAATTCGAGCCGGTGTACCTGAAGCTGACGACGGGGCCCACTTGTGAAAAGATTTCTCTAATCTCAGGCTCGGTCGCGTCATAGGAAATGTTGCCAACTGAAGAAGAAAGAGTGCGTCAAGCGGTCACGCTGTGCGAGGCGAGAGGCCGAGACGGACCGAAGACGGATCGCAGCGATCGATCGGTGGAGCTGACGACGGGGCCTCCGTTGCTCGCCGGCTGGCTGGCCACAGTCGTCACGTTGCCGCCGCCGCTCACTGCCGACGCCGACGGAGCAGCAGTCGCGGCGGGAGCGAACGCCGGCGCCAGTGGGGCCGTCGAAGTCGGCTGCGTCTGCGGCGGCGCAATCGCGTACACCCCCATCGGAAGGCGCGCCACCGGCGGAGGAGGCTGCCTCATGTTTCCGGGACCGAACCCAACGTACGCGTTGTTGTAATTCATCTTTTTAGGAGTGCAAGTTCACAGATTCTACTTTCTTGGATATTTCACAGTGGAAGGGCGAAGTGGGTGCGGATGGAAGGCGGCGGCTTTGCGTATTTAGGTGCGTTCCAATTTATGCCATTTCTTGTCGCCTTTTAAAAGCTATTAGCTTTGGATGCGTCTGTCCACGGATGAAGCAGCCGATGCTTAACCGCAGCGCTGCTGAAGTACATACGTGCCCCACCCGATGCTTGCAGCAAGGCAGTCATATAAGGCGAGAGGCAGCGGCTAGAAAATAGAAATCGCATTGATATTGCGATTGCTATGCAAATTTCAATTCATAGATACGGTCGTTTAATTCAAACGAGCGTTAAGAATTGACAGTATGCCGATAGTACACAATGTAGTCCAGTTACAATGCGAGCACAAGATATCCCAGTTATTGTTGCACAAGCAACGTCGCCATGGATGCGCTTTGTATGGGAGGCAAGTGTCTCATGCAGGACAGCGACAAAATCGGGCTTCTCCTAGCTGCGACAGGTTCTTCTCCACATTGGTTGTGGAGCCGAGTGCCGATCGAGCACCACAATGAAGACGGCAGAGCGGGTCGTGTAGGCTGCAGTCGCAGCGGCGTTGCCGACGCGACAGGCGCCCGAAGTAGGCGGAGAAGTGGCCGTCGAGCCAGTCGCGCGTCCCCTCAAATTCCGCGTAGTAGCGGCACAGCGACCAGAGCTTGCAGCTGCTCCGGCAGCGTCGGCGTGGAAACAGGGCCGCGTTGTGCACCGAGCAGTCGCGCCGCACGTCGAACTCCTCCAGCTCCCTACACGCACGCACGCACGCACACTCTGCAGCGCATTCGTTGCATCGATTGCGCCCACCTTAGGCCTGACGCTGCAACCACTAAGGAGAAGGACAACACCACTGTACAAAGGAACGCCGAAGCAGAGGCACCTCGCATCGCTAACCACTTGGGACTTTCTTCGGGAAAGGAAGAGGGAAAAGCGGCCAAGAAAGGGTGGGACACTCGGAGTCACGACTCACAGATGCCATGACAATGCACGCCGGTTCATGTACGCATGGACGCGCGCGTACGCACGTCATGCGAACGCGCTCGACACACGGAGGCGGACACGCTTGCACGCCAAGAAAAGGCGTGCATAGATCGCTTCCGGCGCGTACACGCTTCCCAATTCACGGCGCCTCGAGCGCGCCTATGACGCACCGGCCGGCGCAAACAAGAGACACAAAGCGCAAGACACAACACAAACGAGTCGCGCGAAAAAGGCCAAACACCTGGGCCTCGCGAAGCATAGTAGTACAGAAGCGTGAACAACGACCCCATTGTTATTCACCACGACCCGTCGCTTCAGACGGCGAGACTTCCGAGCAGCGACTGCGCGAAACCGGCGTCCGGGGGCTCGGCGACGCCGCCGAGACTGTCGTCGGAGGTGCCGTGGTCGAGTAGCTCGCGGACGACCAGCCGAGAACCGTCCACAATTCCCAAATCGCTCATGCGGCGATGCGGCTCGTCTGTAGCAGCAGAAGCAGCAGACGTAGGACGACCCTTTGGCCGAACCGGCCACCAGCCGAACTCCTCACCGGTTAGCGGGTCGTTAGGGAACTGCTGGGCGACGTAGAGCAGCTGATCGACGGGCGAGATCGAGAACTCGGACAGGATCAGCAGCTTCAGCTCGTGCAGCGTCGTCGACCCCTTCACCTGAAGCACAAACATTCCTACTCGCCAACCACTAGTTCCGTCCGAACCAATTCTAACGAGCAGTCAGCCGAAGTTCGCTTCACGTACCCTCATACTCCTCGCCTTTCTACAGGCACGACGACGAGAGGGCCGGGCTGCCGTTGGCACGATCGCGTCTGCCGACCCGCTTCCATCGGCTCGCTCCACCCAAACTGTGAAGTCGGCCAGCTGCTTCTCTTGCAGCTTCTTGGCAGCGCAGTCGGCGCACGGCGGGGGCAGCTCGATTGCCTCGTCTAGAGCAGTGCGCTACGACTGCCTGGCTGCGTGGACGTCGTCTGCTGGCGAGTGCCCACCCAGCGGTACGAGGACTTGGAGGGGCTGGCTGTCGAAGCGGACGAGCGCCGACTCGTTGGACATGGCCTCGTACTCGGCGGCGAGCAGCGGCACGACTGTTCCCAGCGAGCTCGCCACGTCGAGCACGTCGACGCAGAACCGACCGTGCTCCGAGCAGAGCAGCGCCTCCGCCGACAGACGCAACGGCGCCGCGGACATCGCCTTCTCAGGCGTCCTGAACAAAGCGGCTGGGCTCCGCGACCCAAAAAAAGACAATCGACAGACTTGCAGAGCGCCTCTAGGGACTTGACGAAGAGGAAGGGCACGAGGTAGAGGCGCGTGCCGGCCGCGTTGTTCGCCAGTGACTCGGCGACGCTGCGCGCCCTGTAGGCCTTGAAGAGGAACTTGAGCGAGGCGAGCAGCCGCGCCGCGCTCTCCGCCAGCTCCGTCGTCGCCGCGCGCGGACAGACGCACCGCCCGCACGGCCCCTCCCACGGATCGAAAACGGCCGCGTCGGGCAGGTAGCGCCGCAGGATGGCCACCAGTTCCGGCGGGCAAGCCCACAGCTTCGACGTCGGCGGCACACCTCCTGCGGCGTCATCAAAGAAATTCAAAGGAATTGGGAATTGACTAAAACGAGCGTTCAAGAGAAGCTACCATGCTCGCAGCGCATCCCGCGAGTCGGCGCCGGCTTTCTCGACTCAATACCCTCACCGGTTTCACCACTGGCAGCGCCAGGCTCTCCTACAAGCAATCCGAAAGCTGTTTCTTTGCGCTAAATGGCCGGATGGCCAACCATTCTCGAGTCTGCTTCTTTTGGCAGCCGAACATTGCAGTGGAGGGGACTGGCAGTGATTGTCGGCGCCGGTCGGAGAGGCGTGCGCGGCAGGCGCGGCTTGGTGGGCCGTCCAGTTGCGGACAACGGCTAGCGCCTTCTCCTTTTGGGCCCTTTCAACGGAGCGCTTCCAGTGGTCGGCCTCGAACAGCGCGGCGTCCAACAACTGCCAGCCGGCCGAAGTCGTCGCCGCCGCCTCCGCCGACGCGGCGCTGGAGCGGTCGACGGCGCCACAGTCTGCGTGGGACGCAGCAACGGTCAAAGGCCACTTACGCGACCGCACGCGCCTTGAGGGTGCCGACCAACTTGGCGTCCTGCTGCAGCTGACGCTGCAAGTCCAGCCTCTCGCGGCCGAGCGTCACGCACTGACGGCAGACCGCGGTACTGAAAACGAGGAACAACGAGTGCTTCCATGGGCCAACAAATAAGGCGCGCACAGAGCGATGAGATCGTCGCTTCCGTTTGGATTCGTCACGCGGATATTGTAGGCTTGGAGGAGGCTTCGAGCGCCCGACCGGTCGACGCAGGACCAGCGGCCGCTGGCGAGAGATTCGCGAGTCGCAAAAGGCGCCGGCTGCTCGGCCGCGGGCGAGGCGGCCTCGTGGAGGCAGACGGCACCGACTAGCTCGGCAGACACCTCGAACGGTCCGTCGTAGAACTCGCCGCTCGCCTGCAAAAGGCAACAGTCTCCAGCACCCTCATCGGCGCCTTCACCCACAGCCACTGACACACACGCACACACTGACACCTCCCTCCCCTCACCACAAACGGAACACGAGACCACACGGATTCGAACGCAGTCTACCGACCGAATCGCGCTCTCCGACCGCGACCTTCACTTCCTCGGACACGATCGACTTGAACAGCGCCGTGGGCAACAGAACGACTTGCGACAGGTCCGTGTGCTCATCAATGCAGCTTAGCTGAAGCGGACCTAAGCAGGGACCGGAACCCAGTAATTGCGACCGGTTCCCACCTGAAGCGCTTTCTTGTGCTCGGCGATGCGGTCGTGCGCGGCCTGCGCGCGCGTGAGCTGCCTCCTGAGAAGGGCCAGGGCCCTCTCCTTTTGAGCGGTCAGCTCTCGCCAGCGGTTGAGCGGTGCGGCCATGACGTCATCGACCAGCTCTCGGCTCGGCCGGGGCGCGGACGGCTGCGGCTCGCTCGCCCGCACGTACACGAGCATGTACGCGTTGCTTTGGTCGGCGGGAGGCTTGCGCTGCTTGCCACGGCTAGTCGTCGGCGCCGCTGAAAGTGGACGACCGCTTCCAGAGCTGCTGCATCGTCAGCCGGCAAGTGAGACGGAGGCGCACGCACTGGGGGGCGCGCCGTCGTCAGTGGTGCCGGGCGTCTGTGCGTCGGTGAGGGGCGTGACGATGCGGTCGTTGTAGCGGCACCAGCGGCCGGTGGCCGAGTCGCGGATGCAGTCGTAGAAGTGGCCGGCGCTGGCCGCGGAGCCGCGGTGCACGAGCACGGCGCTCAGCGCGTACTCGGCCTCGGCGCGCTCCGACGGAGCGTCCACGAGGCAGCGGGACAAGTCGAGCAGTCGGCCGAACGCCACCGCCGTCGTCAGCTTCGCCTGCTGGCCACTCCTACGAGTTGGTGTCGATCGTGGACTAGCAAGCGCGCGCGGGCGCAAGGCCGAGAGAAACGCGTACCCGTCCTGCGTGATGCGCGCCAGCTTGAGCAAGAGCACCGCGGGCAGCGTCTCGAGACTCTCCACGCACGTGGCCGTCTCGGACGAGCAGCCAGCAGCGGCGCATCGAACTTCCACGCTAACAGCGAAGGCGATTGCTTCGCCAAGGCTAGCACGCGACGACAACCCACGCACAGTCTCGGTTCCAAGGACGCCTTAAGCAAGGCGTCGAGCGTTGCCACGTCCGATTCGCCGTTCAGATAGACGCAGAGGAAGCGAAACGGCTCCCGCGACACTTTCGTACGAGCGCACGCCGTACAGCTGTACACGTACTTCCGAACGCCCTGAGAACGTCGCCAGTAGGTCAACAGGACGTATGGCGCCAACAAACGCCCAGTAGCCACACTCACCGAGTAACGCCTGGAAATGAGAGTGCTGAGCTTGGAGCCGCAACTGTTCTGGAGCAGCGTCATAAGGAGCGTCCCTGCAGCGGCGCAGGTCGTCGAGGATTGCACGGCAAGAAGCAATCCCAAGAGAGCTCACAGAACTCCTCGGCGTCTTGCTGAGCGTTGTTCAGCGCCAGCGTCTCCACAAATTCCGCGGCACTGGCGTCCTCCTGAGAACGCGCGTGACGACGGCCAGGACTCGTTGTGACAACGACGACGAGTTGTTGACGGAGGCGCTCACAAAGGGCGTCTCGGCCATTTCCACGAAGAGGCGCTGCAGGGCGAGGACGGCGCGCAGTTCGGCCGGCCGGCTACCGCGCTCGTCGTCGCCGCTCTTCCACGCGAACAGCGCCTCGCGGAAGACGACGTCGTTGAAGAGAACCTGGGGCCAACGCGGACACACGCTCGCTCGCAGCGCAGCACAGCGACCGGCGGGCGCACCTGCACGACGCTGTTCACGTAGCACGTGTTGCCCATGTTGACCAGACCCGCCGGAAGCGCCCTCCTCCTCACGCCTAAGCGCGAACGCTACATGTCGACCGCAGCGGCAGCAGTACACAACACGCAGACACGGCTGGGTCAACACGCACTCGAGGTCTCTTCTTCGGCGAGTTTCTTCTTGCGCGTCTCAATTCTCGCCTCCAGCTTCCTAGACGACACGCGAAGGCAGAGCGTGTTCTTGCACTGGCGCTTCTTCGCCGCCTCCCCGTCGGCGCAGTGGCACCGCGCCGTCGACACGCCGTAGTATTTGAACAGCTCTCGCATACTCTCGAAGTCAGACATTATTATGGCATATGTTTTCTTTTTAAAGACCAAGAACGTTTACAACTTTTTTTTTGTGAGAAATTTACATTGGCAGAAATTCAAACGTAGAGAGCGACCGTAGTAGAACCAAGAACTACGGTATGTTATTTACATCCAAACGGTAACGTGCGCGACATTTCTTAGGCGTGTGCCTAGGTAGCAACCTAACAACCTAGTCGGATGCGTTTTCGTAGACATGGGCCATGCGATAGTCTTGAGATTCAAGTTCATGTCTGTCAAGGAACAATATTCGTGAGAATACGGGAAGAGGTATATTTCGCATCGCTGCACCCACGCCTCTGGTCGGACGGCGAAGACGAACCACTCGCGGGCAATTGGCAGCTCAGTCGGAGATCGCGCCCCACCCCACCGGCGGCAGCTTTCTGCAGACATGCTTCGCGCCGGCCATCAGAGTCGCTGCTGCTAAATTGACATGAGGTACGAACGACGTAGACGCGTGCTAGGAACGAAATATGGTGCTCGTTACGTTCGCCCCCTCGATGCTTCGTTCGCGCACCACCACAGCATACGAGCGAGCGCTGTAGTAATTGAGCGGTCGTTCGGCGAGCTGACGAGTGGCCATATCTGTCGGCGCCGGTAGCGTCTGTGGCGCGAGCAGGCAGGCGCCCGTTCGCGCTCGGCGTGGTCAAGCAGCGCAGCGCATATTGAAATGAGAGAGCGCCTAATGAGGGCTCTCCTCGCCTCTCTGTCTGTCCCCTCACCTCACCCCGTTTGGCAGGGAGGGATAGTCCCGTCGGCGCATGGCTGGCCGCCTTGTTTGTCGACGGGCTGCCGTCCAGCCAGACCGCGGTTGGGTCAAGTGGTCGGCCGGACATCGGTGCGGTACCCGCCCCGCCCCTGGCGCCTGCGTCTCCCACCACTCTCTGGTGGCGGCCCTCTCTTGTTAGTGCGAACATGCGGTCGGTGTCTGCGCTGCGCTGCCCTCCGGGTGTTCCATTCGCTGCTGGACTGAAACGTCAGCAACCGGCTTCTTCTCTTCACTCCAAGAAGCCGGTCCGGCTCAGCCAGTGCGAAACTGCTGCACATCGTTGTCCGTGTGCAAGTTGGCGCGCGGTGGGCGGCAGTCGCTCTAATCGAGGCTCATTCCTATTCTAATTGGACGGCCGCTGTCCGTGGCCGAATCCTCGGTCTCAGTGGCGGTGGGAGCTCATCAGTATTCGGTGCGCGCATCGCGCGCGCCCGTGCCGCGTCGGAACGGTCTCCTTCGTTGGGCGGCGACCGACTACTTGTCGTTGTCGGTGGGCTGCTGCTGGGCCCGCTTATTCGGGAATACATAATAATAATGTACGGCCCGTCGTCGTCGTCGTCGTCGGTAGCGGCAGCAGCGCACGTCGACGTCGTCGCTAATGCCAACTCGGAATTCGCCGCCGCGCACGGCGTCGTCCTGAGTGAAGAACCCTGCAGTCTCCAGGCGCTGCTGACGACTCCGCCGCCCACGGCCTTCGGACACGCGCCGCCGCCGCCGCCGCCCCAGCCGCCACACGTCGTCCTCTTCGAGCTGCCTCTCCAGGCGCCGCATCCGCCCGTCGACACCGCCGTCCTGCCCGCCTTCCACACCTGGCGGAGGTAACGCTTCGCTCGCTTGCCCTCTGCCTCCTCGACAGCTGCCGCTTCCCGACAATTAAACCGCCCTGCTAGTGCGCGCGCCGCGTTTCCCAGCGAGATGGCACGGTATCATGGGACCTGCTGCATTATTCAGCTGACGTATCCCTTAATGGATGACAAAGTGGGTCATATTACAGTATCGTCTACGAGCGAATTGCTCGATGTGGTGAACGCTAGAAGGGTTCTCTTCTCTCTCTCTCTTTCTCCGAGTCTATGCTACACGAGGGCGCTCGGCACGCTCCTTTCCAATTGGGGTGGCGCTGACGACGACTAGCGCAGGTTGCGTGACAAGCGCATCTTTCGCTGTCGGCCCACCGGACGCGCTCCCGTTCCTTCCTGCTCCTCGAAGACGCGACGGCACCGCCTGCTTCTTCTGCCTCGCTTCGGCCGAGGACGCGGCGGTCGCGCAGGGGCTTCGCTTCGCTCTACCCCGCTCTCTTATCTTGAGGCCACAACAGCGTAGTCGCGAGACGAAGGCGGCGCATTTGCTCGATCAATTAGTAGAGTCGTCGTCGACAGAGCTCGACGCTGCTCGCGTCGCCTCATCGTCGGTCTCGAGTGCACATGTTGCTTGATCAACTCGCTGCGTGGGCCGCCGCCCCGCGCCAGTCTTCGTCGTCGTGGCGCGCTAGGAGGAGCCGAGCGGATGGCAAGAGCAACGATGACACGGCCACTGGCTGACCAACGCTGCGAGCGCTCGCCCCGAATCTGGCCTTTTTGAGACCTTGCTCGAATCCGGCTCGCGCTGTTGTCGACTGCGACGAAAAGAAGCCCTTTTTCCTCTGACGCGAGCGCCGGTCGGCGCCGACTGTTTACTTTCGGCGATCGTCCAGTCTTTGGACACCGCTGGACGACGAGTTCCTCTTGCGCTGCCGGCCGGGCCTTGCCCCCCCCCCCCTCCCCCGCCCGCGTAGTTGCTCGGCCGGCGTTTTGCCCGATCGCTGCAGCGAGCAGACCTGCGTGCTTTGACCGAACTGTAGTGAGCCCCTGTCGTCGGCTGTGGCTGTGGCGGTAGGAGGCTAGCGTCTCTCTCTCTCTCTCTCTCTGCTTGGCGCGCGCTTCTCGTCGGCGCCGAGTAGTGGTCGACGACGCTGCTGCTGCTGCAGGACGGACGCGTGCCTCGCTCGAGCGCCATGGCAACGAACGCGTTCTGTTACGGACACAAGCAGGCGCCGACGAGCGCTCTGCACCACTATCCGGCCTCGGCCACTTCCGACTGGACGCTGTGCGTGCGTGGCCCGGCCGCGTCGACAGCGCCCGCAGTGCCTGACCTCGTTCAGAGGCGCGGAGGCGGACCACGGCGCGGCCGCGACGTCGACCAGCGCCATGGGCAGCGCCGTCGTGGGCGGACCGCTGCCCAAGTACCCCCGCATCGAAGGCCAACCTGTCGCGCCCGCTGCCCCAGAGGACGGCATGTCGGCGGAGAAGGACCGCTACGCCAGGTCGGCCGTCCCTCTGAACCTTGTCGTAGTACGCGCTGTGGCGTATCCGTCGTTTCTGTTCCAGGGAGAACCACAGCGAAATCGAACGCCGGCGACGAAACAAAATGACCCACTACATCAACGAGCTGGCGGACATGGTGCCACAGTGCGCGGCGTTGGGTCGGAAGCCGGACAAATTGACCATTTTGCGCATGGCGGTCAGCCATATGAAGTCGATTCGCGGTGACCTTCCTATTCGTCTCTCGGTCGATGAGTCAGTCATTCGCAACCACACCCAATTCCAGGCACGGGCAACACAACGTCAGCGGACGGCTCCTACAAGCCGTCGTTCCTCACCGACCAGGAGTTGAAGCATTTGATTCTGGAGGTGCGTCCGCGGCCGGTGACCGCGCCTGGGAGTGGTGAAGGTGGCGTCGCTCGCAGGCGGCCAACGGTTTCTTGTTTGTCGTCTCCTGCGAGAGCGGCCAGGTGCTCTACGTGGCCGACTCCATCTTTCCCGTCCTCAACCTGACGCAGGTGCCCCCCCCCCCAGCCATCGTCCACCATGCGAGCATTCCCGCTCCGTGCGATACCGCAGGGCGACTGGATCGACCGCTCCGTTTACGACCTCATACACCCCGACGACGCGGAGAAGGTGCGCGACCAGCTGACACCGACCGAGGCTTCCGCGGCGGGCAGTCGCGTGCTCGACTTGAAGAGTAAGCTCAGCTCCAACCGCGTTGTTCTGTTGCTTCGCGCAACTTTCTACATGCGATTTTTTTTCAGCCGGCACCGTGAAAAAGGAGGGACAACAGAGTTGGTGTCAGCCGCTTGTGTGGTAAAACGGCTGCCTGTACTCCCCATCCGCTTCCCAGATACATTTCGCATGCACATGTCGTGTCGACGCGGCTTCATCTGCCGCATGCGCCTGGGCGGCGGCATTGTGGGCGCCTCGCAGAACGGCGCCGGCGGCATTCTCCAACGACTCCGCAACCGTCGACCCATCTTCACGTACGGAGGCCACCAGTACGTGGTCGTTCACGTCACCGGCTACGTCAAGAACTGTCCGCCTCAAGGTACGGCGGCCAGCCCCCCCCCCCCCCCAGCCCCGCTCCCGCTAAAGCGACAGTCTTGTTCCGAACAGGTCTGGAGGTCGCCTACGGGCAGGCGTTCGACGCTCAAGTGCCGACGGCGAGCAGCAGCTGCCTCGTCGCCATCGGCCGCCTACAGATCGCGAGTATGCCCAGCTGCGGCGGCGCCGACGGCGGCGCGCTGACCTCGATCGTGGCGGCCGGTCTGACGCCGCCCTCGCAGTTCATGACGAGGCACTCGGAGGACGCCAAGTTCACTTTCGTCGACCAAAAGTAGGTCTGCGCAGTCGCCGCTGCAACTCCGCTGCTGACCCAACGTTGCAGGGTGTTGGCCTTGCTCGGCTACTCGTCGCAAGAGCTGCTCGGCAGGACCTGGTGGGACCTGGCCCATTCGGCGGATCAGCAGCTGCTCAAAGAGACCTTTGAGCGGATCATGACCTCTCAGGACCAGCAGGTTCGCTCCTCGCCTTCCAACGGTGCACGGAGACGGAAGGACGAACGGCTGCGTCTGCAGCCTCAGGCGATCTCGTGCCGCTTACGCGTCAAGAGCGGCGACTACGTCTTGTTCGCCGTGTCCGCCTACAAGTTCCTCAACCCCTACTCCGAGGACTTCGAATACGTCGTCGCGACGCACAGTCTCTCCAGGTTTGTCGGCCGCTCTCTAGCCTTGCGCCAGCTCCGCCCTCCCTCCCTTGCAGCTCCGTCGCGGTCGGCAGTGGCAGCGGATCGGAGAGTGTCCCCACCAGTCCCGACTCCTACCCGCCCAGTATCTCCAGCGCCAGCGCGGCACACTGGACCGGCAGGGCTGGCGCCGTCGCCACAGCCGCCGCGCTGCCCCCTCCTCCCGGGCCCGGCCCTCCTTCCTCTTCGCGGCCCTACAACGACCCCTCTCCCTGTCAAGGTGCGCGCGTGCGTTGCTCAACGACCAACGACGCGTCTCGACCTCGACGCGCGAGTCGTTCAGCGGGCGTGCCGACGGCCCCGCAATCGGCGTACCACTCGGCGCAGGTGGAGGTGCCACCGCCGGCGGTCGACAGCGCGTACGCGGTCGGCCACGCGCAGTCGCAGTGGATGCAGGCTGCCGCCGCCGCCGAGGGCGCCTTCGATCCCAACGGTTCCGCCTACATCAGTCAGGTTGGGCCGGCCGGCGCGGGCGAGCGAGGAGAGGCGCGTGTGCGTCTCGCGTAGGTCTGGACGTCGTTGCAGAGCGTGGCATTGCCGGTGAGTCAGCGCGAGTATGGCCAACTACAGCAGGCCTACGACTGGTCCGGTGCCGACATCGGCGGCCAGCGTTGACGTGTTCTTTCTCTGTCCTCGTGTCGGTGCCACGAACAACCGACCCGTCGACGCGGAGATCGATGCCGTCGCGGGAGAGCCGCTTCAACGTGATCAAAAGCTTCAGTGAAGCGGTCTCCGCGCATTCTTCAATTGTACGCTCGTCCTCCTAGACTGCTACAGTGCGTGCTCGTGTCGTATTTATCGTGCGACCGTCCTCTTGCTCTCTTGTCGTTTTACCGTTCTCCTCTTGGGCGGCGCTGAGAAACAGCCGATCAAACAAACAAACAAACAGATCGCAGAACAGTCGTCGTCCAGGCGGCATGCATGCATGGTTACCGCTTCGCCAGTACACTTGAACGTTCCCAGAAACAGTGGAGAGTGTTATGTGACACTGCGGTTGGCGTGAGAGCTTGCAGAGCTAGCTATACTTATGTACACGTAACACATCCTTAGGAAACGACTCATGAATTGTGTATCGTACTTAAAAGGCTGGTAGATGTCGGGCAGAATGCAACAGCCACAGTAAATTAAATTTGTAAAGTGTCTCTCGGCAGATTTTCGCTGGTAGAAATGGTGTCGCGGCGTAGATCAGAGAGTAAGTCGCCGAGACGATCGGCGGCCGTGGCGGCGCTGTTGCCGCACAAGGTGGTTCAGCGCGGCGTGCGCATCCGCCGTCTGTTTCTCGACCGCCTCGGCAAGGAGCGCGGCACGATGCTGCTGCGCCGACCGCGCAACGCCTCCTTCCGCGCCCACCTCGGCGACACCGACGCGGACGTCGCCGCCGCCGCCGCCGCCGACAAGGGCACCGACGCCACTCAGCAACGGCTGCAGCAGTGGACTGTGATGCAGCGTCTCACGGAACGACTGGCCAAGGCGCTGGCTTGCGGGCCCAGCCGCGACCCGGTGCTACACCGGGCGCCTGCGGTGATGCCAGTCGCCTACCGCGGTCCCTGTGTGCCGCCGCCGACGGCAGAGGGCGAGCGCGAGTCGTCGCCGCGTCGAGGCGACGCCCTGCAGGGCACGACGATGCGAAGGCCGGTGCAGATCAGCGTGCTGTCGATCGCCGCCGCCAATCCGGCCGTCATCGGCGGACACACGGCGAGCCGCCTCATCGACTCGGCCATCGACTACTACGGCGCTCGTCAGACTCAAGGCTCCCAGCGGACGTCCGTAGGAGCGAACAACTTGGAACGCAGATCCTCGAGGCTCGCGCGGGCGCTGGACATGGCGACTGGAGGGGACGAGGAGGCCGAGGACACCATGTTGGCGACTCTCAAGAAGAAGGCGGCCAGGGGCGAGGCGCTCAACGAGGCCGAGTACGAGCGGGCGCTCGACGCGGTCGCCGCCAGCCTCGTCGTCAGCGCGGCCAACCTGGACGAGCTACTGCAAAAGCTGCAGTCGACGCGTCTCCTGGAGTCCGTGGGCGAGAAGACCGCCGTCAAGGCGATCATCCAGCGCCGCGCGGCAGACGCCTCCAGCGGCGTCGGCGCCGTGGGCGCCGTCGACTTGGCCACCCTCATCGACGCCATTCTGGAGAATCGACGAACGCGAGCGGCAAGGCTGGCCCAGAAAACGTGATTAACCGAAGCCGCTTAGTTGATCGGAGCGAAGAATCGCGGTCCGCTTCTCGCTGATGAGGCGATTGTGCGATATATTGAACGCTAAGAAACTTGGTTAACTTTTAATATCAAGCGTGTACTGTAGCGGTCGAGCAACTTGCTTTCCAAGTAGGCAGGCGAGTCGACCGAAAAACTTCGGCTTCCCGACAATGCCATACGAATACAACTGTGTTCGTCTCTTTGCGTTGTTCCTGTTAGCAACTCTCGAACCATATGAATGTCATCCGGAAGATATCGACGTGGACAACTCCATCGGGAAATACATGTTCGAAGTGCGCCTGCCAATCCTCCAAATTTAGTTGTTTTTTTTACTTGACTTGCACGCGTGCGAGAAGTCGGTTCCAGCGCTACTGCAGTATCGGCGAACCCTGCAAAAGCCCCTACGACAGCCGAGCGTTCCAGTGCCGATGCTTTGAGCCGGCGAATTGCTTCGCGCGATCAAGGTTCCATACGCAAAGGCGTCATGCCCACGGCAGCACTATGACTACGTTGGCTCGGCGTTCAGAGCTCAAGCGGCATATTGCGGAGCTTCAGTGGGCTTGGGCGTCGTCTGGCGCCAACCGCCGCTGCGTGCGTGGCAGGAGCTTCTGGACCTACATGTGCGGGCACGCGCGCTCCCCACACAGCGGCGCAGTCGGCAACGACAACTGAGCTCTGCGTTCAGGCAGCGCGCTCGACGCCACCGACGCAAGGAGGCGACGCAGACGCTGCTCACTCTCCTCGCCGTCATCGACGTCATCGACGATGGAGACCGCCGCCCCCAGCCGACTCGTCCTAGTCGCTCGTCGTCGACACCAGCGCGGCCGCCAACCGCCGCCCAAGGGCCAGGCGCCGCCAACCACTGCGTCCGCTACCAGAACCCCCTTGGCTCCGATGACGAGGAAAGTGTCGTCGTATTTGTCTAGATTGTATTCGCGACTCGAGTCGAGTCCAGTTGAACAAAAGCTGGAATGCGTTACTAACAGATATACCGTAACGGAAGCAAGATGTCAATCCTCGCAGCAATCGACTATACAATGTACACGAGTTTCGAGCAACAAGCGGGCCTAGATGCTATCAGCGGCGCGGAGGACAGAGAGTTTCGTTTAGGCATAGACACACATTCGGTTTTCATTCATCACAACATGCAAAGTCGACAACATAATAGTGTCTGTTCACTGACCACAAACAAATGAACGGTCTTCACAAATCGCAACATGTCAACATCACGAGTTGTGATGCGCAATCGCTCCGTCGGCGCTGAGAGTCCAGGACCGCGATCCGCACAGCAGCTCCGACTCCTCCGACTCCACGTCCGCGTCGGCTGCTGTAGTGGAGCGCACGGTCAGGATCGTAAAGGACAGCACGGACGCTGCGGTCGACACGTCCGCTCGCGTCGACGCCAGCAGAGGGACAAAGGCGCTCGCTCTCCTACGCCGATGCGACGCCAGTCGGTTGGCGGCGTCGAAGAGGAAGGAGAGTAGACTCGGATCGGCGGTCAGCGCATCCAAGCCTGAATTGGGACAGGGGGGGGGTAGCTAGTCGGCAGGCTCGACAACGGCTGCGTGCACCACTCGCCTTCGACAACGACGGCGTCTGGAACGGGCCGCTTGTGCAGGCTGCAGCAGAGATGGCGCAGTTTCTCGAGCAGGCCACTGGAGCCGTGGTACTGGAAGCGGACGCGTCTGAGCGCGCGCTTGCGGCCGACGCGTCTGAGTGGCGCGAGCGCCTCCGCCTCCGCCCGCTCGGCGGCGAGGAGAAACGCGGCGCAGCGGACGGGTTCGCGACGGTAGTAGAGGACGAGGCCGCCGGCGGCCGCGACCGCGCAGGCGTGCTCGAAGAGCAGACGCCACTCGAGGCGCGCCGAAGCCGACTCGCAGCGGAGCACTACGAAATTGGCCGACGACGCAGACGGCACGTCTAATGACGCGCCTCGCTGTAGAAGCATCGCTGAGACAAAGGGCCGCAACGCACCACCATGATGAAACTCGAGGCATCGGAATAGATAGAACGACATCGTACACAGCATCCTCCAAACCACCAACAACAATTTGTTTCCTCCACCACCCACGTTCACATTGTGAACACTGTAGCGTAGTTGCATTCGCAAGGTACACAACCAAAAGACAACATCGGCAGGACGTTGCACGAGAAAGAGTGAGATTGCGCGCGTGCGTGCGTGTGTGACATTATTATCAAAGACTCCAGTCGACCTTCTCTCGGCCAAACCGTTCCAAAGCAGCGTTGGTCTTGGAGAAGCACTTGCAGCCGAGGAACTTGGAAACGCTTAGCGGCGACGGGTGGGCGGCCTGATGAGCGCACCAAATCCGCGGTCAGTCAGCAGTGGGGCACACAAACGACATCTCACCTTAATGACAGCGTGCTTCTTGGCGTCGATCAGCTTCTCCTTTTTCTGCGCAAAGCCGCCCCACAGAATGAAGACGACGCCATGTTTCGACTGTTCGCTGACCGTCTTGATGACGGCGTCTGTGAGAGTCTGCCACCCAAAAGAGCTGTGCGAGTTCGCCTTGTGCGCCCTGGAACCGAACGTCTCTTCTTCCTGCAGGGCGCCCAAGCTACCGACTCGACGGTGAGGGTCGCGTTGAGCAGCAGCACGCCCTGCTCGGCCCACTTCTCGAGGCAGCCATGCTGCGGCGTGACGAAGCCGTCCACGTCCGTCGACAACTCCTTGAAGATGTTCTTGAGAGACGGCGGCGGCTTCACCCCTCGACGAACCGAGAAGCAGAGGCCGTGAGCCTAGGAGCGCCGGAGCGTCCACAGCCAGGGGGGGGAGGGAGACGAGCGTCCGTCGACCAGCCACCAACCTGGCGGTCGTCGTGGTATGGATCCTGGCCGAGAATCACGACTTTCACTTCATCCAACGGCGTCAGATTCAGCGCGTTGAAGATCTCGTCATGCGGAGGAAAGACGACCGCGCCTCTGTCGTACTCGGCCTGGAGACGGTCCGCGATCGCCGCGAAATAGGCCTTGTCGAACTCGGGCGCCAGAGCCGCCGCCCACGACTGGGCGCTCACGAGGCCAGCCAGTGACTTGCTGCTCACGCTCGACAGCTGCCCGGCAGAAGCCTTCTTTGCAGACCCCTTCACAAAGCCGTCCAACGACGACTGTTTCAGCGCTGAACTCAGCTCCAGTCGACGCGGCTCTGTGTACAACGGTAGATGCAACGAACCCTTTGCAGTGGGCGCAGAGCCGCTGGCGCCGCTGCCGACGGCCCTCTTCCGCTTCGGTGCCATAGAAACTGCAAGCACGAAAATACGCTGCGGAGGTGGCAAGCGAATGGTGACCTTGGCAACGCTGCTCGCAGCACAGCTGCAAGCAATTCTCCGAGGTGGAAGACTACAATTCCCTCGCAACAACTCTCGACTGTGGCCTGGCGCTACGCAAATACTCATCCACGAACGAACACAATAGCCGCATAAATGTACCCTTTATTGCAAAGACACGGGTGACGCGTCGTCAAGCGAGCAGCTCTCGCACGCGGCAGCAGAACGCGTGCAGGGGAAATCCAACGACGTTGTAGAAGCAGCCGTCGATGGAGTTGACCAACACGGCGCCGCCGCCCTGGAGGCCGTAGCCGCCCGCCTTGTCTCTGAACGTCAACGAGTTGAAGTGCTGCGACAGTAGGACGACAGCAGCAAAAGCAAGACGACGCACAGTGGCTCGCCCGTGGCTACGTATCTCTGTAGGAGGCCGGCGTCCGAGTGGGCCATGGAGACGGAGGTGCGCTCGAAGAAGGTCGACCTCCGCGCGGGAGTCAGCAGCGCGACGCCGCTGAAGACGTCGTGCCGACGGCCGTTCAGAGCGCTGAGCATCTCGAGCGCGCGCTCGCCGTCGGCCGGCTTCTCCAGAATGCGGCCGTCCAGCACGACCACCGTGTCGCAGCCGATGATCAAGTCGTACTCTACGCAAGCGGTAGAGACGTCACAAGCGAACGGAGCGTCTTACACGAGAACGGTTGAACCAGTTCCGTCGGCATCCAAACGTTTCTGAATGTCGGACGCTTTACCAACGGCGTTGTCGACCACATAGCACTCGGGGCGTCCTTCATAAGCGCTCTTGTCCAAGTTCTCTTCGAAAGAACTGACGAGCACTTGAAACGGCACACCCTAAATACTCAACTTTGCGCCGATGTCAGAAAATCGGTCAAGACCCACGAGGAGTTGCAAAATTTGGCGTCTGCGCGGAGACTGACTCGCCAAAAATATGGTCTTTCCGGCCAATTCGTGAATAAGCGACACTTTGGACATGACTTGCGTTCTTCAATTTGAATCACTGACGATTGCGCAATCTAACGCGATGGAACCCGCACTAGTCGAGCGACACACGTACTTGAGAAATTGAATTTGTACGGCGGAGCGCCTATCCACTGTACATCAAGCCGAACGGCACAAGACCCATCCAATATGAAGCACAAGGTCGGCGGACAGCCTTCGACTACGACCCGCGTTACTACACGTCTCTGGAGAAGTCGACAGTGGGCAGGGATCGTGCAATAGAAACTAGAACGGACTAAAGGGAATTAAAATCATTGCGTGACGACAGCATTTCACGCATGTGACACGGGCGGGAGGAAGCGTCCTAGCGACTGTCGTAGACGGCGCGCCTCCGACAAGCCCATGGCGCGGAGCAGTCGCCTAACCGATCCGTCGTCACCGACGCGCTGCTCGTTCGTCGGGACAGTCGACGCGTCGCAGCCCCCCAGCACGACACCTTCCTTGTGAGCGCCTCCACTCCCGAGCTGAGACGCCTCGCGCAGATCGGCAGCAGTCGTCCCATGGTCCACACCGCCGCCGGCTTCGCGACTCGCGGCGAAGGTCGCGTCCTTATCGACTCGTTCAGGTCGGTTGCCAACGACGCTGCCGCGCTGATGGCGCGCCTCGCGGCAGGTCGATTCACTGCAACCATTCCAGTTCGGCCACATGTCGACGACAAAAACACCGAACAAACGAACCGTCGGTCTCAAAGTTGGCGGCCTTCTGGAGGAAGAGCGCGTAGCGGGTCCAGCGCAGTCCGACCGCACGGAGGGACTCGGGCAGCTGCCGGCCGCGCAAAGGGGAACGTCGACAGCTCGCCTGAAGCAGACACACTCGTTGCGCACCAGCGAACCGACCTCCTCGGTCAGCAATTCCAACATCGATCCAATCGGCGAAGCCGACTCTGCGACGCACGAAGTCGGCGAAGGATTCGCAGATGCCAGCCAACGACTCGCACAAGGAGACGTAGGCGACGAAGACTGGTTCGTCTCTGGCCGTCTGCAGCTGAAAGTGTGTAGGAGAACGTGCAGGGGACGACGGGCGACGAGAGGACGCTCGCTCGCCTGCGCCGCGAGCACGGCGTAGACGGCCTGCATGCGCTCGTCGTCCGAGACGACGGCCGTGACGTCGCCGAGCGCGCAGCCGAGCCGCTGTCCGAGTCGTTCGTGGAAGTCGAGAATGCGCGCCAGCGACTGGGCGCTCGGCAGCAGCGAGCTCGACAGGCCCGGCTCGTACGCGTTCAGGGCGGCGCGGAGGCGGCCGTTGACGAAGCCCAGCAGAGCCGCCAGCTCCGCCTCGCCGCGGCACAACTCTGCAACGCAACGCAACGCATCCCACTTCGTCGAAGCATAGCCGACCGCCCACCACGCCCTATATCTCTACCCAAAATGCACTGCCACGAGCGACAGCTGCCTGTTGGACTCTCGTTATTGTTTTGATCCGATCTATTCATCGCTCGGTCCATTGTCCTCTCGCACCAATTCACCGTAGATTTTCTTCGATCTTCGCAGTTGTAAAAGCATTGCGTGAATCACACACAAGAAGCATGCTATCTATGCAAAAATCAGGGAAGAGATTTTTTTTGTCCTTTTGTCCTTTTGTCTTTTGTGGGGGGGAACACATATATTTATTTAGGGGCGAGCTCTATTTAAAAACAAAGCGGGGGGGCACCGTTTGGTTGTTCTAAGACGAGACGGACGAGACGCTGCTTAGGCTTAGGCTTGGCTTTGCTTGCTTTTTCTTTTGCTTGGCTTGGAACTTTTTTGGTTTGGCTTTCCTTCGTTCTTCTTTTACGCCACCGCGCAGTGTTCTTCTCTTCTCTTCTCTCTCTTTTTTTTTTTTTGTGGAGGGAGAGGGAGGGGGACGGCTTGACGAGACGCCTTCTCCTCTGGGCGCTGGATGGGAGAAGAGGAAGGCACGGAGAGGGTGGCCCTCTCCTTTTATTTTTCTTTATGCGCGCCCCTCTTTTTTCCGTCCCTCTTGCTCGCGGGGGGAGGGGGAGCCTCCCTCCCCCGCCCTTGGCGCGGGGGGGGGGGGGGGGGCCGGCGCGCCGGCGTGGCGGGCGGGAGGGGCGGGAGGAGAGAGAGAGGGGGGAGCGCGCGGCTGGGCCCTGTGATAGCGCTGGCGGCGCGGGAGCGCCGCGCGTGCGGGCGCGGCGCTGGCGCCGCGCTGGGGGCCGCGGGGCAGGGGGGCGGGGTTTGGCTGCGTTAAGGGGGGGGCTCTCTCCCTCTCCTCTCGCCCCCGCCCCCTTTTCTCTTTCTGGGGGGCGGCGGGGGCGGCGGCTTTCTTTTTTTTTTTCTCTAGTTTTTTCCATCTTTTTCTTTTTTTCCGGCCCGCCGCCGGGGCGCGCCCCGCGCGGGGGGCCCGCGGGGGGTAGCTGCGGGCTTGAGGGAGGAAGGGGCAAGGGGGCGCGATCTGGCCCCCTCCGGAGCCGCCGGGAGAGGGGGGCCCCGGACCCGACTTTTCCCCCCCCCTCTGGCGAGGCCGCCCGCCCCCGCCCACCCAACCCCCGACGGACCAGCTAGCTACCTCAGCTCACCTCCCCCAAAACAATCAAACCCAACAAAACCAAAACTATTTTTTCTTCTTGCCTTCTCCTTTTTTATCGCTTTCATTTTTTTTTTTTTATTTTTTAGTAGTAACTGTTTGCGCTGTTTAAATATTTTTTTTTTTCCCAAAAATCATCTAACTTTCTTCAATTATGCAAATACCACTGCCGGTTTCTGTTGGGATACTGTCTGACAGTACAAACTTGCATTGTATGCAATGGTGCAGGAGCACAATTCCGACGGGTTATTTGCATAATTAATTTGCTGCACAACTTTTTCATTTCGTTTTCTTTCTCTTGAGGTTTTAATGGCGGCAAAGTTCAAGTGAAGTTCGACGCGCGTCGCAGAACAACCATATCAGAGCCAGTTTAGTGGGACCATTTTAGAACATGCCCAGAACACATTCAGTGTTGTGTACCGTTTCGCACGAATGGATGATTGATACGGTTGGACGTACGCAGATGACGAAGGGTGGTGCGCAATGCTTTGCGAGTTGGCTTCGAGTAAGCGTGCGTCAGGTCCAGTGGTGTGATTACAACAGCAAGCGACTACGCATTGTTTTAATGAGTCAACTTTCCAGGTACCTTACAGTGGCATGCGTTTGGCTAGCACGCGGCGACGTGGTGAGCTGTCCCACGTGCACGAAGGTTGAAGAAGCGAACTCTTAGCGTAGGTGGCAACTGGGTAAGCGTGGCGGCGACGTGCTACACGACGGTTGCAATAGGACCGGAGGGAGCGAGCGCTCCTCCCCGCGTATGCCTCAGCAGCGGCGCGCGTATGTTTGCTTGTCGACCGGCGACCGGTCTCCTATCAGCCGTTGTTGCGCTCAGCACTGGGGTGCAGACTACGCGCGCTGTCTTCAACCGCTCTGGGCACTCTCAACTCGCGCCGTTTTTTATCCGAATGCGCCCGCTAGCTAGACCGCCTCCACCGCGCTCGCTCCTTGCCTCGCAGTCGGAGGGAGACGGCTCTGTGTCGCGGCGGCTTCGAGCCGAGGACTATTAGGGGCGCTTGTAGCCGTTCGCAGTGGGGAAATGCGCATCTGTAAGCACGACAGTCGTCGTCGATCGCCCTTCAATTGTCGAGAAAAAGAGAGGGGCAGCGCGCGAACACTTATCTGGTGCGTTCAGCGCCGCCGATTGGCCAGTATTTGGAGACATGACATCATTGATGGCGCTAGCCTGACTCACTGTTTGTGGATCTACCTACGACGCTGTTGCCCTGCGCGCTTGTACCGTAGCTTATCGGGCGCCTGGACGTCACAAGGCCGCCGAGTCGAGCGGACTCACCAGCGAAGTTGACTAAGTCGGCAACCTTGCGTCGATTCGCCGACAATTCGCGACTCGCCATCCATTCACTGCTCCAGCTGCCTGCTGCGCACCATGAACGTGCTCAAGGCCTACGTGGTTTGTCGGACGTCATGACCAGCAGCGCCACTGCAAACGCAACGCAGGGACGGAAGAGCACGTCTTTGCAGGACTGGAAGCCGACTAACCTGATCTTCGAGTCGACGCAGCACCGGCGCTGGCTCAGCGAGGACACGGAGCAGAGAACGCGCACAGTCCTCGGAGTAGGTGTCGATGTCGGCGCCGTGCCTGCTGGACGCGACAGCGCGTCGCGTTTTGCAGCGAGACGTCACGTTCTTGCGCCAGTGCAGTCTGCAGCCGGGCCCGCACGGCGTCGACCGCAGCGCCCACCGCCTCGACAGACTGCTCGTGCCTTCCATCGAGCAGGAGGGAAGCGAGGTCGCCAGAAACTATCTGCCGACTAGCGCGCAGCTCGAGAAGGTTCGCTCGAAGGGCACCTCTCCCCCCTCCCCCCACTTGGGTTGGACGCTGAGCGCCAGTGGCGTTCAGTTGGAGAGAGTGTGCCAGCGCTGGGACTACCACAGTCCTGGAAGGCGCACATTTGGCCCGCTCGATGCCGCTTTTGCCCCCGAGAATCGCGATGCTCTTGTCGACCTTTTCACGCGTTTGGAACGAGAGTTTATGGTAAGCGCCAATGTACAGCGCAATACCGTAGTTTCTCGGACTGGACGCTTCAGGACGACAACCCCATCAAATACTACCAGTTCCAACCCCTCGGATTTTGCTCGGCTTCCGTCGATACCAACGCCATTGATGCCGCCACTGCGCTCATTCAGCTTGTTTGCAAGTGGGGAACTCCGATCAGCACGTGCAATTACCCTGTTTTTACCCATCTTTTCAGCCGCTTGACATCCCCGAATGCGTTCTACCGAACGCTCCGTTGGTTTCGCATTCACGTGCGCCACATGAACCGGATCATGTACTTCATCTGGCTTGTCTGGCATCGCGAACGTACGTCAGCGGTCGCACAAAAATGGCCGACGGAAGTGGGAGTAGCTGGCAGGGGTGACCATGTTGCAGTGTTCAAGAAGCGAAAAAACGCTTGGGGTCCCAATCACAAGGGCCCACTGCAGCTGAGCAGGCTGGGCATCAAACACCCCAAAGACGGATTCTTCGACACGTTTGACGGCGACGAGCATGACCGTCTCGAGGCACGTTCGACCCAAGTCGGACACCACCCATACGTACATCGAAAGAACAAGTGTTGTAGGGAGGCATCGCACTCAAGGGCGCGTACTGGAACAATCGCCTCAACGTTGTGCGCATGCAGTACAACAACGAGCGGAAGGCGATTCAAAAGCACCTCCTGAAAAGAGGCGCCATTACTAAGGGCTGGCTGAGCAAGAAGCAGACGCGTGAGCAGCCGCCGGCGGTCGCGTTGCGTCGCCGTGTGTGGCAGTCGGCGCATGTGGGATGTCGGTGTTTGCAGAGCTGGGCGCGGCACAAGTAAAACTGGAGCCGTGTACCACCACCGAGCTGGCGGACGTGCTGAGCGTGCTGCAGGCTGAGGGCGACGACGACCTCATCCCACTCTGCATTCAAACGCCCGTCATTCAAAGAAGGGACCGACTCGACGATTGGGTCGGAGATCAAAGTAGGCGGCGTGCCTCTGTACGCACGCAAAGGGCGGCATCTAACGTGAATTGGCCCTCCAGGCGACTACCAGCCCAACTACAGCGAGCTCGACTACCTCGAGCCCTCCTACATGGACAACATCAACTGCCTCACCGACTACTACTTCGGACACAATCCGCCGACCGCGCCCGCCGAGTCTTCTTACTACGCGACGCCCAGTGGTGGCGGTAGCAGTGGCGACTGCGGCCAGCACGAGCCCAGTCCCCTGACGGACCACAGCGCAGGACTCGGTCCAACGACGGAGTTGGTGCCCGCCCACGACTTCCTCTACGCCACCAGTCCGCCCCTCTCTACTGACTCGGACTCGAAGCGGACTTTGTCGTCGTCCGACTACTCGCCAGTCGGCGACAACTCCGCAAAGGTTCGTGTTGCCGCGCAGGCGGAAAGGCGCAGCGAGCGATGAATTGGCCCTGTTGCAGGCGGCCGCCAGCGGCGCCGTCGACTTGCCAAAGCCCGAGGAGCGCAGCAGCGGCGGCGGAAAGCGAAGTTACGAACAGCATTTGCAGGCGGAACAATTTCGGCGGATGTCTCTCAACGTTTGTCCATTGGTGGCGCGAGGCGAGACGCGTGCGTTGCATGAGTTGGCAGTTGGACTTCAGAAGGGCATGGACCGGTTGGAGATGCTGCTGCCGCAGACAAAGAAAGTCGACGGACGGCTGAAGAAGGCCCAGGTGCTCCTCCGAGGGGCCGAGCACATACGCGCGCTCACCTCGGCTAGCGCCAAGCAACGTCGTGAGCTGGCCAGACTCACTCAGCTCAAAAAGTGCATGGAGGAGAAGGCCAAGTGAGCGCTGGTGGCCTCGGTGTCACCGCTCGTGCCATGGACTGCGCGTTTCAGCCGCTTCAAGCAGGACTGCATGATGGAGAGCTGTCTCAGCCGCGCGCCCGTCGACCTCTGCGTCGGCTTGGAAGCCTACGCTCAGCGGCGTTGTTTCGAAAACTGGAAATTTTGGATTGTGAGTGTGCCGGTGGTGGTCGCGCTCCGGGGCGGTGGACGCGACTGCGGACGCTGTAGATGTTCGAGCTGATGGGTCCGCTGCTCAGCTCGTTCGACCACGAAGTGTGCGCGGCCGAGCAGGCGGACGGCCTCCTCAGCCGCGGCGTCTTCTCGTGGTGCCGGCGCCACTGCACTCAGCCGGAACTGAAACGAGGCGAGGAACGACAGGTGTTGGCTGTCGTCGCATAAACGGTGGTCTCGTTCAGGCTCGTCCGAAGTGCTTGTCGAACTGATCGCGGAGAGTGCCGGCCATGCCAGCCTTCAGGACTATGTTGCCGACAAGAAGACAACAACAAGACGAGCTTAACTGACGATTCCTGCGCATCAACTGATGTCTTTCAGTAGCTGGATGTCACTTGATTCCTGTATATCCGTCTGTTGCTCTTTATGGTAATTGCTGCTCCCACGCACATAGCGTATTCGGGCAAATCTGCCCCCTGGTGACCTGTAACAATGTTGGTCGACTTTGACTTCAGCGTACGGTAGTACGCAGCATGTTGGTTTGTTTGAAAGCGTCTCTCTAGGACGCGGGTGAATAATGGCCCAAGTAGAATACGGTATACGACACTTGCCTTGCCACGAAACAACTACACTACCAAATTGCTCCAGCCAAATTCTTCCCGAATTCACATTTTGAAAAATTTGCATACGAAAAAAAATTGGAATGAGCTTTTAGCAGAACTTGGATACGGTAGTGATTCAATTTTACTGTAGATTTAACGTGAACCACGTATCGAGTCGAGCAAAGCTCAACAGTTGCGCCGAGTGAGTCGTCTGCCCTGCTGACTCACAATGCGAAGCATGGCTCCAAGTGCGACTCTGTACTTGGCAGGTAGGTGTTTGAAACGCAACTGTGCCATGTTTACGTCTTCTGCTGAGCTGCTTCAGGGCTGTCGACGCCTGCGAGCTGGCTGTTGGTGGCCTCCGCTCTGGAGGTGGCCGCCTGCTGGTGCCTCGCCGTCCGCCAGGCAGCGATTGTCTGGCGCGGAGTCGCTTCCTTCGAGAGACGCCATCGACTCCTCACCCTCGCCTTTCTCTTTCCCGTTGCGTTTTGCTTCCTTTCCTTCGACGCCGGTTGGCCGTCAGCATTCAGCGCTCTCCAGGTTGTCGCTTCCTTGTCCATGGTTGGTCTGCTGGTTCCGAGAGCCATGGACGTCGTCGACGCCTTTGCGCTGCTGTAAGGTGAACGCTGCTGGCGAAAAGACGCCGTTGCCACCAAGCAACGCGTGCAGACTTTCTTCAGATTTTTCGCGAAGTGCCTGCTGAGCTTCGTGAATCTGTCGCTTGACTACGGTGGTGGGAGAGACGCCGTCGTGGCGCTGATTGCGAAGTCGGCCTCTCCTTCTGTTCGGCTGACGACACCGCCCCTCTGCTGCCTGTGTCCGGCCGCGCTGCTGCCTCCACTCCGACCGACCGTGTCCGCGAGCCCTGCTCTCTCCGCTGTTCGCCAATCCAGTGAATGAACCCTCTGCCGCGTCTGTCCTTCAGCGCGCACCTGTACGCGGTCGAGCTGCTCGTTCGACAGTCGGCCGTCGTCCGGCCGCTCGTCTTCCTCGCCGCCGCAGTCGTGCGAGTCGACCGCAGCCTCGACGAATGGCCAATTCCACCAGCGGCCCAGCCCGTGCTGTGGCTGCAGCTCGTGACTATGGTCTCGACTGTCACGGCCATGTGGGGACTCATGGTCTTCGCTGCCAACGTCGCGGTGGGCCCACCCACCACTACTGCTCAGCTTCTGCCGACGGCTGGCACCGACACCAGCCGACGCGCATTTCAGCCGCACTTGTCGCAGTACCGCGTCTTGGCCAAGATCCGACTCTTCCAGGTCACACTTCTGCTGCTCAATCTCCAGAGCGGCATCTTTCGTCTGCTGGCCGCAGTCGACGTCATTCCCGCCACTCCACAGCTCTCGGCTGCGGAACACGCTTCAGGTGTGTGTGTGTGTGCCGTTTTTTCCATTCGATTCGGTAATGGGAATCGATCCTCCTGCGTCGCTCTCTCCTCGTCCAGCGTGGCACCACCAGCTGCTCGTCGCCGAGATGGTGCTGCTGTCGGCTGCGATGTCGTTCATCTTTTCGCCTTCGCGCAACGCAGCATTCGGCGCGCCCGTTGTCCTCTTCGCCGTCACCACGGCCACTAACGGGTCTGCAGCAGCCAGTGGAAAAGAGAACCGGCTAGAAGACGGCGGAAGCGTCGTCTGACGGTCTGCGTTGAATGTACATCAAACGTGCGCTCTGCAGTGCTTGTATTGACCACGTTCCGCGCGCTCACACTGCGTCGCCTCGTGCCGAACCCGTCTGCAAGTCGCAACTCGTGCTGCACACAGCACAGTTCGTCTTACTACGTGCTGAGGCTCCGACCTGCAGCTGTACGTTTGCGTTCTTCGGTCTGCTACTGGCGACTTACACATTGTGGAATCACTAGAAATGCGACTAGCTCGAGCGGTTCGCTGATCAATTGCACTTTGATCCCCTTGTCTCACACGCCGCATTTGCCTTCTGTGCCCCATGTACATGTATGTACACATGCGCTTGTTGTCTACTAAAGAGCCGCAGTCATCGGTTTAGTAGAACAACGCTCGTACGGTACATGGTGCGTGTGCCTCAGTCGAAGGCGCCTGGTCACATTCACGAATTGGTAGGGGCTGCGTTGCCGTCCATCATCTTCCTGCTCCTCCAAGCAGTCCGCCCAGAAGGCCGCCGGATTTCTTCGCTTCCTTTTCATTCGCCTCTTGCACCACTTTGGTCTGAAGGGGGGAGGCGAGCGGCGTTGCGGAGCGCCGTGGAGCGAATCGGCCGGGGCGCTGTGCGTGCGTACGGCGAGTCGCTGGCGCTGCTTCTCGGGGTCCTCTTCAGGTACGTCGCCCACATTGGCGCAGCCGATCTCGTGCTCGGTCGTGTCCCTCGCCAAGGGGATCATGGAGCGGAAGAACTTCATGGAAAAGGGCGTCTTCTTGAGACTGAACTTGCACAGCTCCGCTTGGAAGTCCTTGCACGTCTGCTCCTCCTCCTGCGTGACTAGCGTCGTCGGCGCTCGTGCGGCCGAGTGTCAAGCGAGCGAGCGCCGCCTCTGCCCACCTTCATCCAGGTCTTGCACATGGTGTGGATGGTGTCGGGCTTGCCTTCGTTCTTCTTCGCCTCCATCGCCTCGAGCGTCTGAAGCGCGCAAGTGGGCGTGTGCGTATGGAGCGCGCGAAGGCAGGAGACGTGAACGGACGAGGACGCGCCTCGTTCCAGATGGGGTAGTAGCCGGAGGCGAACTTGTTCTCGCAGCGCATGAACGTCGCGAACAGCGCCTTGCGCATGTTGCCCACCACGGACGTCTGGCGCAGTCCCACTGGCACCTGCTGCGTGAAGCCGATCATCAGCTGCTTGAGGTTCGCGCCGCACTCTGAATGGCGCCTGTCGACAATTACGAGCTCGAGCCGTGCTCACCACTTCTGTCACCTTCGCCAAAAATGTCGGTCCGCTGATTCACTTCATCGGCTGGCTCGGTCTCTTCGCTGTCTTGAGCTTTTGCAGGCGCCACCGATAGCAGTAGTATCAATAAAAGTGCGGAACTCCACAATTCAGTGTGTCTTCTCATTTTTGCTGGAGGAAAATACTCTGTTGGAAATGAGAATCAGCACGCGTGCAGGCGTGGTGTGCCGCCTGTCGTCAGCGACAGTTTCCGGCACCTGCGCTCGAGAAGATCGTATCGCTGCGACTCGCTAGTCACATCGATTTATTTGTTCTTTCTGCCTCGAAGCGATGTACACCATCAGATATGTAGTACATGTAATACGTTGTCGAACAAGAACACATTGCGTGAACGCAGCGGTCAGCGCCCGCTGGCTGAACGGCAGAATTCCTAGCCCAACAGGTTGCCTCCGCCGAGGAGTCCTCCGAGCAATCCGCCCTTGCTGGCCCCACGTCCAGCTCCCGACGCCGCTGCGGCTGCGGCGGCCGCTTGCTGGAGCAGCTGCTTGGCGAGCTGCTGCCGCTCGCGCTCCTGAACCACTGACTCGCGTCTCAATCGACATGTCTTGCCCGCTCGCGTTGACAAAAGCTGCCGAGAATAGGGTAGGACACTCACGACGCAGACCATCTTGGCGGCGGGCACGTAGCGGGCCTGCGTCGTCATCTTGTAGATGGAGTCGTAGTCGTTCTCGGTCGTGCCGGCTCTGAGGTGGCAGACGTTCTTGATCAGTTGCTTGCACACCTGCTCCGCTCGCTCTCCGTCACTCACTTCGTTGGCAACCGTCACGATACGGATTTTCGTCACTCCCTCACCAGATACTCTTCCTCGCACATTCCAGGAGCTTTCAGCTCCTTTTCCTTTTGTACCTTGCCGAAGTTCTTGAGTGCGTCTTGCACGGTGTTCAGGAAATTTTTTGCGTTATTCGCCAACTCCTAATCCAAGAACGGACGCTTCAATGCCGAGCTAGCGCCATAGAGCCTACCCTCGCCATCAGTATTACGACCATTCCCTCGTAGAATCGAACCTTTTTGTTGCAGTCGACTACCGTCCCGAAAATGTAGAGACGCAGACTCTAAATGAGTTGCGACTAGTGCTAGTGCGTGAGTCTGCTGCGCCAGTGCCGCGTACGCACTTGGAATGCGGCGGTTGTCTGCACGGTGGGGTCCGCCTTGGACGTGAAGTCGTACATGGCCTCTCCAATCGTCGTATTCGGACATCCTGTGGCGAGAAGAGTGGCGCGTCGAGCGCGACGTACGTGCGGCTCCCTTTGAGTGGCGCTACCGTGGAGCGCGGGTCCCTTGCCCTTCTCGTGGTGCTTCAACTCCTCGTACTCGATGCGGTTCTTGAGCTCCGTGACCGGGTCCACGCCGCCGCCCTTGCCCAGCATCGAGTTGAGGAAGCTGTCGAAGTCCGCCTGGCCCGCCGACGCCGACAGCGCCGCCGCGCCCACGCTCGCCGCCAACAGCAGCTCGCACCACCTCATCGCTCGTCGCTGCCCACTCCCTACTGCTGCAAGTCACTCCAACGCCCTCTCCGCTATTGCCGCGGTCGTCGCCCCGCGTCTACACGTTTACCTAAGTATGGACACGTACGTCCATTGCAATCAGCGCGCACAAAGCGCAACGCGCAACTGCGACGCGCCACTTCACTTTCCCGCGGGTTTCTCCTATTTTTTGGCGCAGACGCACACCCACGCGACCAACCGGCGAATGCTACGACTTCTCGTCGACGCCTGACGACGGGTGAACGTGTGTACTGTAGATGACGTAAGAAACACAGCGCAGCAAGAGTTGCGCCTTCACTTTACGACAACACTTACCAGTTGTATAGGAGTGTGACAGGCCGCACGAAATGGCGTCGTCACAGCAGATGAACAGGCAGAGCACGCGCGGAGTGCGAATGTGCTTGTTCGTATCGCCGTATACAACGAAGGATTGGCAAGAATGAACGTTGTACGCGTACGCGACATCATCATTTATTGGCGGGCTTCGGATTGATGATGTCGTCGATGTTGCCGCCACCGCCGCCGAGAAGTCCGCCACTGTTTCCGAGTATGCCTCCGTCGCCGTTGCCGCCCAGCAAGCCGCCGATGAGGTCGACAGGACTGGAGCCCGAGCCGCCGCTGCCGCCCGAGCCGCTACCGCCGGTGCCGGTGCCTCCCGTGAGATCGTCGACGGGCAGGCCGAGCATGCGCCGCGCCAGGATCTTCCGCTCGCGCTCCTGTGTCGTCCGCGCGCACATGCGTCGTGGTCGCGCTCGCCTCGTCGTCCCGACCGTTCGCATCACTTACGACGCAGACCATGCGAGCCGGCATCACGTATCGCGCCTGCGTCGTCATCCTGTACACCTCTTTGTCGTCGTTCTGCGTCGTGTCCATGCCCATGTCGCACACGCTCTTGATCAGCTTCTTGCAGACCTTCATCGCGCAATCTCAGCTACTACAAGCTGCAACACTCGCGAAAAAAAGCAGGCGTACGTACCATGTACTCTTCCTCGCACATCCCTGGTGCCCAGAGCTTCTTAGCCTTCTGCGGCTTTCCGATGTTGGAGATTGCTTCTCCGATGTTCTTCAAGAGGTTCTCGGCGTCATCGCCCGCTTGCTGGAAGAGGAGGCGGGTGGCGCGCGCGACTCGTGCGGCGAGCGCAGCTCAACGAACCCGAGCCATGAGCACGGCGGTCATGCCTTCGTAGAAGCGGACCTTCTTGTTGCACTCGATCACGTAGCCGAAGATGAAGAGACGCAGATACTGAACGCAATGTCCTCTCGGCGCCCCTCATGTCTGTCTGGCTGTCTGTCTGTGCATAACACGTGCCTGAAAGGCCTGGACCGTCTGGACGAGCGGCCTAGCCTTGGCAGTGAAGTCGTACATGACGTCTCCGATCGTCTTTTTGGGACAGCCTATGTGGAGTGACGACGGAGTTATTGTGTGTGTGTGTGCGTGCACCCGTAGAGAGGGCAGCGCACCGTGCAGGGTGGGTCCCTTGCCGGGCGCGTGGTGCCTTAGCTCCTCGTACTCGATGCGGTTCTTCAGCTCGGTGGTGGGGTCCACGCCGCCCTTCTTCATCGCCAACGAGCTGACGAACTGGTCGAAGTCGCCCTGGCCGGCAGCGCTCCTCCAGTAGAGCGTGAGCAGACAGAGGCACACGAGAAGCCGTTCCATGGTCAGTGCTGCGCCGTCTGCTGGGTCAAAAGGCGCACATACAGTAGACGACTATGCCACTCGCAGCTCCTCAACGCCGAGACAGCCGCGACGCTACCAACGCGCACGCATGCTGCTCTGCCGACGCAGCGCGCGTCAGACGCTTTCCGGTTCCCGAGGCGCGGCGGCGCCGTGTCGCAGCGCCTGCCTGCGCACGCTGTGCCTTCTTGCACGCAGGGAAGAGGAGAAAGCGGTGAAGTCGTCACTGACTGGTGCGTCCGTCAAGCGCGCGAATCGGACAAGACAACACATTTCGCGCAGCGTAAGCAACGGTGTTGTACAAACGCGCAACAACACGCACTACACTGCACTACACAGACAAAAGCGTTGCGACTTGCGAGTAATGCCCTTCACTTAGCATAGGGCGGTTTCCGCATACCTTGGCCTGACGTCACTACGGTGTTGCTTAAACAGACATCGTAGGCTACGATGGTGTTAGATCACTGCAGAACACGTCATTCAGTTAAATCGCTGATTGATATTGATGATCGCAATTGATAGCAGTTAATTAAGTCGCAAAAAGCCGCATGTCACAGTGCGTAACCTGAAACATCTCATATATGAGACGTCTCCCATAGGGATTAACATACTGCAACAAACTACTATATTTGTAAGCAAGTATCGTACGGTAGCTTGTAGAGCGAAACTCGGGGTCCATGTCGGAATGCACAGCGACTAAGTGCTGAACTACGGTATTGCATGATTCTATGTATGTATGTATGTACAGTACGTACAACTACGTAATCCGCGGAGTAATAGGAAAGAAAGCCTAGGGACCGCTCAAAATGGATGTGCACAGGCGAGCTGCTTCTTTTAAAGATACTGTGCGCGAGTATTTCTAAATATTCCGCTGGCGGGGTTGACTGATCCAGGTATACAGTGGAAGTGTTAGAAAATAAAGTTTAGGACAGCGACAAGGGCAAGCTTGGAGGTCGCAGAAGCGTCGTGGAATTGATGCGCCGTCATGGGCGGTGACGACATGCTCACGTTGCTTGTCCCAATAGTCCAATGGGAAAAGAGACAACGGCTATAGTGAAACACCGCGCAGAAGCTTTGTTGCCATGTGGACGCCACAGCTACATTGGAAGCAAAACAAAGCTTTATTATCGCAAAATAACAAGTCGAATTTGTCTATTCGCGATCGCCTATTCGTCACCTCAACTCGTTAGATTCTATGCATTCACTAGCCGCAAGAGAATCGTTTTGGGATGTTGTCGACATCGTACCTACCGCAATCTCGACTATATGCAGCAACATGATCGAACGATCCACGAGGAATGCAGTACGCAGCGAAGATGAGTATTCGTGGTTCAGTTTCTACCGAGCAGTATTGGTCTCTCTCGTTTCATGTCGGGAATGCCGGCCACCATGTAGCTCTGGAGGTAGTTCTGCTCCTCGCCGGACGGCGAGCTCCTGATGAACTTGCCGATTCCTGTGGAGCGGTCGGCGCAAGGATGCACAAAGATTTTGAGGGCGCAGAGGCGGCAGGGGTCGCGCACCGTCGTCACCCCAACGCTTGCCGTAGGTGTTGACGACCGTCCAGTACTTGGTGCCGTTCGAATCGACGCCCCAGCCAATGACCTTGATGGAGTGCAGACCCTGCTCCGGGCCCACCGCGTACTTGTAGACGCCTTCAGACGTTTCTCCGCTGTCGATGCTGGCGATCTGACGAACCACTCACCTGACTTGTAGACACTGAAGTCAGGGTGCATTTGGAAGGTGGCCGCGACCGGCCCGTTTAGCAAGATCTCTTTTTGAATCGCCTCCTCAGTGGGCGCAATTCGATAGAACTGCTTTGCTGAACGCCAATTCAAAAACACAACTCGGTTACAGGAGCAGAACAGACCCGTTCGTTGGATTAGCGCACATACCGTAATGTTTGTCGTCGACGTACTTCTTGGAGTAGTCATCTTGGCACTGCTCTAAGCATGGTGGAGAGTCGAACGACTGGCCCGACGCGCACTGGGGATACTTCTCGAGCTGTTCGCGGGTGTCGCAGCCGGGGATGGAGTAGGGCACGCAGCCGTAAGGGTCTCGGAAGTCGTTGGAGCCAGTCACCACTCCCTCGTTGTACCACCACTCCATGGCGCGAATCGCGTAGCCGCCGGCGTCGCACCTGCGAGCGAACGAAATGAGGAGCGTGGCGCGTCGACGCTCCGCCAACGCACCCGCCGCCGCAGTTGACTTGGCAGCAGGACAAGAGGTCGATGGCCGAGAAAGACTTGGGCGCGGTCGCGTTCGACAGAATGCACATGCGGTCCGCTATGACGCCGACCGAGGCCAGCGCCCAACAGCTTTGACACGGCCCTTGGTTGACTACTCGTCGAATCTGGAGAGAGGGAGGGAGAGGGGGGATACCTACCGTATGTGCGGAGGGAGTCACGCGCGCACGCACGCACAGCTGCACTTACGACGTCGGCGCAATTGGGGAAGGCTTCTGCAGCGTCGTAGCTGATTGGAATATGAATAGCTGTGTCCTTCGACTTAGCGATTGGATACTGGTCGAACAGTGAGAGGAGATAGTCCACTAAGTTTTCACCGCCTGCTTCCCACATAGGATTCGTGTAGTTAGGCAGATGCGCCTGAATTTCAGCGCTTTAAGCGATAAAATCGAATTAGATATTCAATTAGCAATTATCAACTGAAGCGAAATTTTCAAGCCAAAGGTGTGCCATATACCGTCCAGGTCGTGCGCAGCTCATTGACTGCGTCCACGAGCTCGTTGTATTTGTCAACTTCCCCGGTCGCTCGGCTGTCGACGGCCGAGCCGAAAGCTGAAAGTGCTCGTTGCGTTGACTGCGCTACGTGCCGTCGCAGTAGCCGACTGACTGTAAAGGACGATGGCGGCGAAGATCAAGAGGACGACGGCGACAAGGCCAATCCTGAAGGTGTGATTGCCTTCTCCGCCGGCGCAGCATTTCGTGGAGCCGGCGCGCTCGTCGTCCAGGTCGATGTAGCCGTTCTGCCGCGGCATCGCTAGACGATCCGTCGTACAACTGCTACTACAACGCGGCCGGCCGGCTCCCTTCCGACGACTAGGCGACGCGGCGCGCGCGCGCACTCGCTCGCTCACTCTCCACATTTGCGGTGCGGCGCGCGCGACTTCGTTACAACGCTGACCGCTGTTCCCCTCGACTCGTGCGCGCCGCGCCGCGCCGCGCGGCGCGTCTGCGTGGATCTTGGAGCGTGTAAAATGCCGGCTGATCGCTGGCCAACTAAAACACAGTGCAGCTAACAACGGTGTTTGCGTAGCCCTCCTGTTCCGCTCGCACTTTGACGCGGGTCAACGTACGAGCCAACGAAACAATGAGGGGGGGGGATATATAAACAACTATACAAGACGTGCAAACAGAAGAGAGCGCGCTTCGTCATCTCGAGCGTCAGACCACGAGCGTAACTGCCCTCTTCTCCCGGACCCCTGATCACAGGAAAGCATCTCGTTCGAGAAGTAGCTTTTTTCGATTTTTGATCAGTAGTGTATTACACGAAGCCTGCAGTAGGCCTGCAGTAGGTGCAGGAATCATTTAAAACTGTATGCAGTGCAGATGCGCATTCGAGCAAACACCAGCCAGGCAGTTTTTTCGAGATCGGGGCTGGCGCGTCGATGAGTGCGGGCGCGCGAGCGATCGAGTATCGGTCAGCGAAAGAATCAGTCAGCAGTGGGGAGGCGGCGTCGGCGGCCGCCTGAAGTCGGCGTTGCTCGAAGAGGAGACGGTCGAGCTGCTGCTTGTCGACGCCGAAGAGGGCGGCGAGCAGGCGGCCGCACAGCAGCGTCGCGTAGACGGCGGCGGCTTGGAGCAGGGGGGCGGTTTGGCGGCGTTGGCTTTGTGCGGCGGCCTCGGGTGGCACGGCCAGATGGACGGAGGCGTAGAGCAGCAGTGCGCCCACGAGCAGCACGGATACTGGCAGTGACGGGCCAGTCGTCTTGGGACGGCACGGCGGTCAGCAGGCAGATGTCGGCCAGGAGGTGACCGGGGATTAGCCCGAGCGCCATGGAGGCGGGGAGGAGGCGAGCGCGCTGCTTGGCCGGCTCCTGCTTTTGGCGCGTTCTTGTAGCTGGCGATCTTGACGAGAAGGACGAGCAGCAGCAGCGCGTACGCTCCCAGCATGCCGTGGGTCGTGCTGGGCAGCAGCCAGGCGAGCAGTAGCGGCGAGAGGAGCCACTGCGAGAGCAGCTGGCCCGCCGACAGGCCGAAGAGGCAGACCGCCGTCCACATGTAGGCGTCAGCGATGCGCTTGTCCAGCATCTCGGGCTCGGAGGCCGGCTCGTCCTGCAGTTTGGCCGTGTTGGGAGCGAGCTTTTCGCTTGCGCTGGAGCTGGTCGACGGCACACTGCTGGCCCCTCTCGGCGACGACCCGTGCCTGCCGCAGCTCGTCGTCGACCTCCAACGGCATGCCGTCTTGCTGACGCGCCTCCGTCGACGACTGCAGCTCCGCCCCACCGCAGCGCATCGCTGGATCGCCGACTCAGCCGTATCCACGTTGAACATCTTTCTTGCAGCAACAATTGCAAATTAAATTGAAATTAAATAAAACACTGTTTCTTATTCGTTTTTGCTAGTTGTGACTCGTCGCTTCTTGCTACGTCATATAGTTTGTTTCGGAATGACGCAACGGTCATGCATTTCACTGATGCTCAATGCATCGCATGTGATGTGACAAAACACCACAATTTTTAAATAAAAATCTCATTTTTTTGTTTATAAAAAGGGGCGCTCCAGCTTCGGGAAAAAATAAGGATCGGTTTTCCCCCCCCTTTTTAAAGGGTTTTCGACCATAGAAAAACAAACAAAACAAAACTAAGGAGGCGGAGGGAAAGCGCCAGGTGGGACCACATCCGCGGGGGGGGAGGGGGGAGGGAAGTAAGAGGAAGATGCACAGACCGACGTATAGGAGCGATCAAGGCGAGGGGCGAAGAGGAAGTGAATAATGAAAACCTCACCTACCCAATGCAAAAAAAGAAAAAGATTATTTTTTTTTTTTTCTGTGGGAGGGGAGGAGAGAAGAGGAGTATTCGTCGGCGCCGCCGCGCCGCCTCTCTTCTCTACTACCTGAGTTTATATATTTTCTGCTACCTACCCCCCGCAACTCGCCGCCTCCTTCTCTCTTTCTGTGTCGAGTAATATACAACACGCTTGTATTTTCTCTTCTGTGTTTGTTTTGCCTCCTTACGTTTTGTGTCCTAACCAAAAATAACCATACCTCTTTCAGACCCGTCGCTCGCGCGCGCAGCGAGCGACGGCGCCGCTAGCGCAGCGACGCCGTCGAAAGGACAAGGCAGCCTTGTACATGGGTCACATGTTATACGAAACGGATCCGTGGATCGACTGTTGAACGAGGATGTTAACGAACGTGAGGAGCATCCTTGGGTGCTTCCTACCGAAACACACTTGGACATACACGTTCACGCTCATCCACGTATGCGTGAATTTTGTTTCAATTTTTGCTCTAGGAAGCGGCCCCATTCCCTTGTGTGCTATGTATGGTGCTCTGTCTTGGGCATTTCCATTTATTGGCACTGTGTGTGCCACTTCAAGTAGCACACGACGCCACACAACGGCACTTTGCACTGCGAACATGTCAGATCGGTCCTGATGTGACAATTGTCGCCCTTTCTCGACGAAGATCGGCACTTTCTTCGTTGACGCTTGTCGTTCTTCGGTCGATGGGTGTCACCGTCGACGTAGTTGCGCACGAGGGTGTGGTTGGCGGCTAGCAGCTCAGCGGGCCGCATCTCAGATGGTGCTTTTGTCAGCTGCAGGCTGGGCGGCGCCACATCAACCTTGAAGTGCTGATGAACTTGCGGACGTCAACCGTGGACAGAGGTGCAACAGAGGTGCATACGCGGACGTACGTGGTTCGTACTGTTCGCAATTTTGAGCAGCTCATCGATGAGCGTTGTGCGGAATCGCAGGACTGTCCAGTTGCTCGTCGCATTCATCTCTTTTTTGATGACCATGCAGTTGTGGACGATGGCCAGGAGGTGGTGCTCAAGCGTCCGCATCGTCCATTTGAAACGCTTCATCCATCGTGTGTACAAGTCTTGGAGGTGGTCACTGAAAAGTTGCGTGTCCATGTATGCATAGACATTGTGTGCGTGTACACGTACCTCACATCCACATAGTTCATGCCGCTGCTGTACTCCTTGACGACTGCGGGTCGCGGCAGTGTGACCAAGCTGAACTTTTTGCGCCCTCCCAACCCCGTGTTGGACTTGCGCTTGCAGTAGTCGTAGTCCAGGCCAATGTCAGGCAGAGTGGACAGCATGCAGACGTGCTTGTTGTCCAGCCAGTTGTGGAAGTTTAGGTACGCTTGGTTTGCAAACGCAGAGACGTAGTCTCCACGCCTGTAGAGGGCACCCTTCAAGTGTTGCGGGCGCGTGACACAGAGGCACTTCGGAAGGAAAGATTTGCTCGTTCTCAGGGTGCCGGTGCAGTCGGTTCATCGCGCCTGGAGGGCGACGAAGAGCGGTACCTCCTAGGGTGCGAGGAAACATGCATACTGGGTGTTAAACGTGATGTACGTGTTCAGCTGTGTGTCTGTGTGATATCCATGGTGATTTGCCGCCCGACCACACGTTCACACTCCAACGGTTTATAAAAGAGGCGTACCGTGTACAGGTTGTCAACGTAGAGTTTGTGGCCCTTGTCGAGAAGGGAGTAGCCGCCTGGCACACCCTCTCCATCCATCAATGCCCAGCAGATGGAGAACAGCTTCCCCTTCGCGTCCGTTTTGTAGGCGTGCGTTGTGTGCATCTTCGAGTGGAAGACGTAGTTGCCTCTGCACGCCAAGACGTAGCAGCAAATGCCGTTTTTTTTGGCACCCGGCTTGCCAGGGTTCGTTGTCTTGAGGGGCTGGCGCGCCTGAATGGGTTTGGTATACGTGATAGCAAATTCATTCCCCACAATCCCGAACTTTTGAGCTGATGACGTTCTCGTCAATAGCGACCTTTTCAGTTGGGCAGTAATACTCTTGCGCACCGCGATTGAAAGTGTCCTCACTTTTGGGTTTTCCAGTTGATGTTGAAGTTCTTATGGCCTGGGGTGCACGTTCCCTTCTTCCTTGCCCGGTTAAGGTCGTAAGTTCGAGTGAACTGCTCAATTTGGAGAAAGCGCCTGTACGTCATTGTTTTCACAATGTTCTTAGAGTAGTACTCGGCGTGTCTCCAATGCCACTTGACCTAGAGTAGAGTTGAACCACACTGCACCTATCCTTGTATGTCACTTGCGCGCTGCACGAACCTGGGGGAGTACTTTGATGCTCATGATCAGCAAGACAGCAACATAGCCGGCGGCTTCAGACATGCTTATCTGTTTAAATGCCGCTGAACTGGTTGTGCCATGTTCATTGCTACACTTGAGCCACGCTTTCAAGAGGTGCTTTCCCAATTTTCCAAACAGTTGTGCGCACGACTCGCCTTGTCGAATGTGGCACGGCCCCGGTTGGTTTCCAAGGAACTTTTGACGTTCCTGGGACGTCAAAGACGTTACTAGCGCTCCTCGGAGGGTGGGCGCGAACTCGTACCTCTGGTGGGTATGGGCGGTCTGACCAGACGAGTGGGTCGGAGACGTTCTGTACTCCGTTTACCACCACCTCGTTGCGAGCCGCCGCCTCAGATGGTTTGCGGCCCACGTCCACCTTTGTGTAGGCAGTGTAGTCTGTGCTTCCCGTGCAGCTGAGTATTGACAGCGGTTTGTCGTGCAGTGTTCTCGTTCGAACTTGACCTGTAATGAGGTCCACGTATGTACGCACATATAGAGCACGTCCAAGGATACAGGTATCCTCGCTTTTCACACCTCTTTCGTTACGCACACGCTTTGTGTGCACGGGTGGTACAGGGGCAGTCCTGCCTGCCGACGCGCGTCGTTTCCGTCTGGCTGTCGGGTTGTGGCGCTGCGCTGGCCTTTCTTCATCCACAGATGTGTCAGCCGATGAAGGTTCGCTGGTGATGTCAAGATCGTCAGTCGAGCTGTCATGTTGTGTCTGCGGCAGTCTGCCTCTCCTTGTAACGTCAGTCATTGTAGTGACAGCTAGCCTATCAATTGAACGTTGGGTCATTGCCATGTGCTACAACGCAAGGGAGCTGAGGTACACGTACGTTGCAAGACAACTCGCACGTCCTCGTTTCACGACTTTTACTTGGGCGGAACGAACTGTTGAACACAAGAGGAAAGTCAAACAACACTGTCCCTGGTCGCACAATCCACGCCTATCGCGGGCCCTTTCTCCCTTTTCCTCTACCTAATCCGCTCTTCACTTCTTGGGCTTCGAACCCTTCCCGACCGCAGCACAGCCGACCTTCGAACCCAGCCCGATGCAGGCGTGGAACACTGCCTGCTCGACCTGTGCAGCATTCATGTACATGGACGCGTACGTGTACAACATGAGCCAGCAGGCACATACATTGTCGACGAGCTTCTCTGTCGCCTCCATCGACAGTTCTTGCTTGTAGCTGCAGATTGCCGATGAGACGAGCCAGCGAAGCTGCACCATGGGCAGTCTGTCGTTGGCCGTGCGCGCTACCTTCACCGCCTCGTTGCACGTCGCTTCTGACGAGCACTCGTCATCCCTCTGCACAATGCACAACTTGCACAACAGGAACGTGCAGACGTACTGGTACGACGCTTCACCTCGCTGGTCAGCAGGGGCGTGATCGCGTCCCGCAAGTCGTACGTCCGCAGCAGTTCGTGGGTGGCCTTCCAACCCTTCTTTTCGAAGATGGCGATCAAGATCTTGAGCCACGCGTCGGTTGTTTCGGGTTGCTGGCCCTTGCTGCTAGATGCCTTCAGCACAGACAAGGGCTTAGGGATGCGGGGGATCTTGAAAGGGGTAGAAGACGCTCTTGGCGGAGTCGATCCCGGCAGACTGAGGGGGGGGGGGAAGCTTGAGCAATTTCTTCAGCTCCTCGTTGTTGGCGGCCTCCTTGATCATGGCCTGCTCCGCTGCCTTTTGCGCCGCCTTCTTAGTCGCCTTCTGCTCTCCCACCTTCGCCTTAGCAGATGAGCTGCGGCCTACGGTTCGCGAGCGTCCATGGATGTACTGACATAACGCACAGATACGGGGAGACGCATAAAGCACGACTAACCTCTGGCTCTGCTCGTCTTCTTTGGCTTTGACTTCGTGTAGTCGGGTACCGCTGGGAACACCCATTGGGCGGGCTCGTCGTCGTAGTCGTCGCCATCCTCGTCATCTCCAAACACCGACTGCTCGGCGAGCATCAGGGCGCTGAAACCGTACGCGCGTTAACGTACGTGTATGCGCAAATGGCGCAGCTTTGTACCCGGCCGCCTTCTGGAACGTCTGTGCGGTGCCCTGCGTCGAAGCGCCGTGCCGCTTCACCTTCGCCTGCACCCTGCGCTGGGCTCGCAATGACTGCGCCGCAGACGCGTGCACCTTCGGAACGACGATCTTCACATTGCGGACTTGGGTGGCGCTCGTGGTCGGGCCCAGGAGGTACTCGGGGGCGGCAGGGTTCAAGGCGTCGCGACGTCTGCGGCTCGCCGTTCGCTCGAAGCTCGAGTCAACGCTGCCTTTCGTACGCTGCCGATGCCCTCCTCCTCCCCTTTCTCGTCACCCATGCCGCCTCTGCCGCAAAAAGAGAGCAAAACACACAATTAATTAAGAACAAACAACGCTTCCGCTTCACAACAAATACGAAAACGCTTGCGCGCCCAAAAAAACAATTGGCAAATCATGCATACGTGTACCGAAATAGCTACCACATCCGTGTTCAAATTCAAATTATGAAAGTGTTCGTGTACGCCGCACAAGTGTCCTTGTTTGTTTTCTTCAGTTGTTGCGTCGGCGGCGCATCAATGGAGCAGCGACTGAGGAGGGAGGCGGCAAATCTGTTTTTTTATTACAAAAACGACGGCGTGGCTGCCGCGCAGCCACTAACACTGGTGCCGCCACTGCGATCACCTGTAAAACGATGTCTGAGCACCAGCTGCATATTCGGCACGCTATCCAATGGCGCATTGACAAATCTGTTCTTTATTACAATAACGACCCTGCCGCAGCGGTGGCGCCACTTTGATCACCTACAAAACGATGTCTCAGTGCGAGCTGCGCAATCAGCAGTGTCAGTTCCACCGCCACCAGTTCCCATTCCCACTGCCTCTCTTGTATCTTGTACTTCGCCATGAACAGAGCTGAAAGGCGGCGGCAAGCGCGCCTCGAAGAGACGAGGTGCATGACGGCTCTAGAAGCGCAAGTCCGGGTGAAGACGGGCCTATATGGCCGCCTCTCCAAGGCTGACATTCTCAGACTTGCCGCGCAGCTCGTGGCATCTGCGCCGCATCCAGGTATGCACTCAGTCACACACAACATCCTCGAGCACTATGATTCTCAGTCTAAGTGGAACTCCGATTCAGAAGTGGTGCTTGAGTGGGAGCCAGCGGCAGTGCAAGGCCACCGGCATGCGGCCGCGGTGGCCGCAGAAGTTAACGGCGGAGAGGAGCAAACGAGAGCGCCATCTAGGAATCAGCCTCAGCACCTGCGTACGTAAAAATTTCATTCAAGAACCCTCTAAATCTTGCATTCACACTGCTAATAGACCCAGCTCCCATACAGCTGGTCCGCCACCACAACAGCCGCGCACGGTGGTGGCGGTGGCAGTGGCTATGGGTGAGCAGCAGCCGCGAGCAGCGGCACCGGCGACAGGTGTGCAGCCGACAGCCGACGGCTACTGGCTCTCAGGCCATCCATGTACGTGCACAATGTACCAAAGCATCCGCGGAATCCACACGCACAGACAGCGCGCATAAACGGCATGTCACTTCAGCCGCCACCGCCGAGACCGACCCGACCTCAGCGGATTGGTTAGCAGCACCGCAGCTGCAAGAAAATCTTTTCGAAAACACGGACTGATACCATCCCAATCACTTTCGCCCCCTGTCACTCGCCGCTCGCGTGTTCTTGTCACATCCACGTACGTGCTAAACGAAAATGCATCCATGTATCCCAAATGTGCAAGACATCCACGTACATCCCATACCCACTCGGACATACAAGGATCGAAAAAATGTCACCCGTCGAGCGACGGCGTCGAAAGCATAGCGATGCGAACACGCATCCACGTATGACCCAAAAGGGTCGGATGGGGCTGAAAGAGGTACAAAAAAAAGAAAAAAAAGAAACGAGTTGCAGGTGGAAATACCGTCCCTGGTCAACCAAAAGATTCACTTGGCGCACAATGGAGTGCCTTTGCGAGAGGACATTTCCAAAAAGTCGGCGAAGGAGGCCGGTCTTGCCGACGACGACGTACTGTTGGTGATCGTTGGCGACGGCAAGAAGGGGACTGCTCCTGGAGGAGCCGCCCAGTATCCGCCGACCGTAGCGGCCACGTCGTCGCCGGCAGTCGCTGCCGGACCGAGCGGCTCCTTGCTGCCGGCGATTGACTTCTCGACAGTGAGAGTGGGCGCGACGAAAAAGAAGGCGACGACGACGGCCGAGGACGAGGAGGCGGCGGTGACGGCGGAGATGGCTCGGCTGCGCGAGGCGGTGTCGTCGGACGCGAGTCTGCGGAGTCACATGCTGCAGAACGCCGAGGAGCTGCTGCGCGCGCTCGAGAGCGGCGACGACGCGTCCGTGCGCCGGCGCATCAAGGAGGAGCTGGCCGGTCGACGGGCCGAGGCCGAGAAGCGTCTGCGCCTCCTCACCGCCGACCCCTTCGACGCGGAGGCGCAGCGACTCATCGAGGAGCAGATACACCAGTCCAACATCAATCAGCAGATGGAGACGGCCATGGAGCACACGCCAGAAGCGTTTACGCACGTCAACATGCTCTACATCAGCTGCCGACTCAACGGACACCCTCTCAAGGCGTTCGTCGACTCGGGCGCGCAGTCGACTATCATGAGCGCCCAGTGCGCAGAGAGGTGAGCGGCAGAGCGAGTACAAGTAGCGGCACGGCACCGGCGTGTCCCATTCTTCAGAGTCGGCATCTCTCGCCTCATCGATCGCCGCTTCCACGGCATCGCGCGGGGCGTTGGTACGCAGAAGGTGCTGGGCAAGATCCACATGGCGCAGCTGGACATCGAGGGCCACTTCTTTCCCGTCTCGCTGACAGTGCTGGAGAAGCAGTCGATGGATATGCTCTTCGGACTCGACATGCTCAAGCGGCACCGCTGCGTCATCGACCTCGGCGCCAACGAGCTGCGCATCGGCAGCGCGGACGGCGCCACCACGCGCTTCCTCCCAGAGAACGCCATACCCAAGGAGAGCGCCACAGAGGTGAGGCACCCAGCCGAGGAGGCCGCGCTGGCTGGTCACGCAGCTGCTCTGCTTCGCATGCAGGACGGCAACTACGTGGACGAGTCGGGCCCGGAGCTGCGGCGTCTCGTCGAGATGGGCTTCGACCGGGCGGCGGCGCTGGCCGCCCTCAGCGAGTGCGCCGGCGACGTCGACTCCGCCGCCGCGAAGCTGGCCGCCGCCAAGCAGCCCTGACCAGTCGCTCGTTCACTTCTCGTTCAGCGCACTGCCACGCCTTTCGTTAACCAGGCCTACCGTACTAACTATCAACACCTCGGACTACCGACGCGAGCCTACGGCAAAGGGACGGTGCAGGCGGGGTGTCACCACGACGCCTCCTGATCCTCTTCGTCCAAATTGGCCAGTAGCTCGGCGGGGTTCTCGGCCCTGAACTCCTTCAGCGCCAGCAAGTGCTTCTTCAGACTCAGGGGGTTCGCGTTGCCGTCTCGCTCCTTGATCCGCTTGATCCGCAGCCTCTTGTACGCTTCAAACCTGTACATCTTCCGCTGCTGCCGCCGTCGCCCCGGTGCGCTGACGCAAGAGTGAAGGGCGGAGGGGGGAGGTGAGGAGTGGACCGACCTAGTCTTGTTGTAGTGGTGCCTCTTCAAGCTGTGGTAGAGCTCGTTCGAGTCGGCGACGCCGTAGTGGTACTTGGCGTTGGCCAGCCAGACGGCGTAGCAGAGTTGGCTGCAATGGGGCGTTAGTCAAGGGCGTGCTGGGCCGCTGGGCGACATCGCGCGGGGGGTGGGGGCGCGCGCGTACACGGAGAGCGAAATGATGAGGAATACGATGAGCATCTGCAACGGTCCCCCCTTCAGTTGCAGCGCTCCAACGGCCAGCGCTAAACACGGCGGGCAGCGCGCACTTGGCGCCTCTTGAGCCCAGCGCCCAGCCGCGTGAACGCTTCTCTCAACTCACGGAGGCCCAAAGAAGGGTAGTACCACTCGAAGCGACCTCTGTAGGAAGCCACCAGCAGTGGCACGCCGCTGCAACGAAAAACAAACGTCGCTCGCTCGCGCAATGCTCCCTGGGTTGTCGCCGCAGCACGTACCAAAACATTGCCCCTATGTAGGCCGGTTTTGCGCCAGTGACGCAGCCCTGTCGAAGCGCGTGCATCAACGCCGCGTGGTGGATCCGGTGCTAAAACGCGGCGCCAGTGCGCACTCCGTCTTTTCGCTTCTTTCTCAGAGACTTTACAAATTCGGCGAGGCGATTCGACTGCGAGATGATGATCTTGCTGCCGTATCTACTCATGTACTTGTGGAATTCGATACCGCTGATGAGGAAGAACACGGGCAAGGTCGCGTACGTGACGGCCTTCCACAAGACGCTGCGCTCGAAGCTCACGCAGCCAGCCCAGCTGAAAACGAGCGACAGAGAACGCGACACTGCCAACGCAGACGCGAGGGCGACTCAGCGCTTCACTCCACCCACTTCTTTCTGAAGCGGAACAGAAATCGCTTCTGCTCGAACTCCTTCTCAATTTGAAATTTCGACGAGCCGGCTGCCAGCTCCGCTTCTGAAGCGACCCCTCGCCCCTCCACGACACGACCACAGAAGTACGAAAGCGCCAGTACCGATCTCATTTTCTTTGAAGTAGTATTCAATGGTAGCCCACAGATCTGCCAAAGTCAGCTTGTCTGCTGACTCGGCCATGCGTCGCCTCTCAAACGGTTGGACAGTCTCTCAGATAGGTGGGCGCCTATTAGTATGACACGATCCAGCCGGTACAAAGTACTGCCAAGTAAAATACCGCCTCCTCTTGCTCAACTGTATTTTCTTTCAAAGACCAAACTCCGCGTACCAGAGGGTACATACCAGAGCACGCCTTCTGGCGAGGAGCGCGCATAGCAGTAGCAGCTGTGCCTTGTTGAACACGATCACAAAAGCGAGCGTCCGTCTTGTTAGCTCAAGGGCACAGACGCGACGCTATCGAATTGGGGTAGAGGGCTGTCGCCGAGCGCTTCGGCCAGCAGACGGAGCGCGTTGGGCGCCGCCTCGAGGTGAACGACCGTCTCCTCTTCGGGTGGGGCGGCGCGAGCGCCTCCTCCCTCGTCCTCGTCGTCGTCGTCTCCGAACGGATGCGGCGGGCGCTGGAGGCGCTGCTCGGACCGCTGCACGAGTCCCAGACGCGCCAGCAGTTGGCTGAGCTCGCGCACGAGCGCCAGGTCGAGGTGCATGAGTCGCGCGGCCAGCGTCGCCTCGTCGACGCCCGGCTGGCGGACGAGGCGCCACGTGACGCCGCCCAAGAAGAGGCGCAGCGCCGCCCAGTTGCACTCCGCCTCCTCGTCCAGCCAGGGACGCGGACGGAACAGCCAACGGCCGCCGGCCGACCGCAGCAGTCGGACGCCCAGCGAAGCGGACGTCGACGCCACCTTCCCGCCGAGATGCTCGTCGCACTCGAAGATCAGTCTCTGCTCCAGCAGCAGCACCTTTGCGGTCGTCCAGCCGCAAAGGCGCTCCGCTTCCTCCAGGGGCATTCCCAAGGGCGAGGCGGCGCGAATCCGCTCGTAGACATCGAAGCAAGCCGACCGCACCGCCGCGTCCTCGTGCAGCACGTCGTCGGCGCGACGCGGCTCCACCACGGTGGGCGGCGGGAAGCGTAGAGTGCGCAGATAATCCCGCATCGCCCCAGCAAGCGCCTCCTTGGTGGAGGAGCTGGAAGCGGAGCCGACGACGTCAGGCTGGCGAGCGTGGGAGCGCCGTCTCGTGGCGCGTATGTCGAGCCGCTCGACGGTCCTGGCGACGTCTTCGCGCCAGCGCGAGAACACCGACTCCTCGCCCTAGGAGGAGGCGCGACGACCTTCCGACGTTCAGAGCCATGCGCGACACGGCCATTCTTCCTCACGGGCACGAGGTCCTCTGCCGCCACTTCGAACTCCGTCAACCGCTCCACTGGACAGCGCACTTGGAAGTCCAGCTAAAACCAAGCACTTTCAGTAGCACGACTTGCTTAAAGAGCAGTGCGCCACACTGCGCACTGTCTCTACCTCGCCGTCGAACAAAGCTCCACCGACAGCGAAGATCGCTCCAAGCGAATTCTTCTCCGTGAGTCGTTGATCAGCCCCAGTGAATTGAAGACTAAGCAAATCCGACCAAAAGTTCGGATCGGGACTGACACCAAATCTCCATCGAAACCTGAAACCAGGAGGACCGTTTCGCAGCGAGTCTACCAAAGCAGTTGGTCGCTTGACCTGTGCGAGATGGCAAGCGACGCGGTCGTGGGCAAGGCTCCCGGAGCAATTGCAGCGTCCGCAGAGGGGTCCTCGGACGAGGCAGGGTGCCCGTCGGCGAGGGCCCCTTCGAGCGCCTTCGTCGAGCCCGTGCACACGCGCTCCGTCCTCAGACGCGACACCGCCTGCACTCGGGCGCCCGTCGAGAGCGCGCCGTAGAGGGACGTGAACGCGTCCGGCCGCGCCGACAAGACCTGCGCCTGAAGGGGAAAAAGGACGTCGTCGAGCTGGACGACGCGGCCCCGCCACGCGTCACAGAGAGACGCACCAGGACGAGGTTGGCCGCTGCGCGCGCCTGCAGCGCATTCTCGGGCGATAGGTCGGGGGCGGCGTCGGCGGATGTCGACTGGCGCGCGAGTAGGCTGCGCGCGTGCCGCCGCACCCCCTCGTCGCTGTTGAACTCGGGCCCGTCGACGACGGCGGCCGCGCGCTTCGCAGGGGAAGACGACGACACCTCGCCCGGCGGCAGGGGGCCGCCGTCTCTGCAAGCGTTGAACCCGTTCGTGACTGCCGTCGTCGCAGAGGGGCGCAGCGCGACGAACCCGTGGAAATAATCGTGCGCCAGGGAGACGACGCGCTCGAAGAGGGCGCTTCGGCCGACTATCGGCAACTGCTGCCATCGACTCTCCATAATCGTCCGCACTTCCTAGTGTGGAGAAGGCAAGGTTGGAGGAGGAGGAGGCGGAGAAGGGAAGGGGCGCGACTGGGGCGGACACGGACCGGCAGTTTGTCGAGGACGCGGGCCTTCTCCATCCACATCATAAACGCCGCCCGGTCCGTCTTCATGAGGCGCGACATGCGGCGCATGATGGAGACGCTCGTGAGGCGACGCGACGCCTGCCAGGGACGCACACAGTCGATAAAGCAGCCCCCTCCCCACTCACGCCCTTCCCGCCCACCTTGCAGTACTTGTGCATGAGATCGCGCACGACGAGCTTGCTGGCCCAGAAGGTGCGCGAGGCCGCGAACACGACGTGGAAGACGGCGCGAATCAGCATCAGCTAAAAGAGGAAGCGATAGTTTCATAGCGTGGCCTGGCGCCGCGTCGGACGCGAACCAAGTCGTCCTCCTCGGCGATAAACCGCTGGCGCACGACGTGGCAGTTGTCGATGGCGACGCGCGAGTCGACCTCGTCGGCGACGCGCCGCACGTTGTCGCGGCCCACACGCGAACGCTGCTGACTGCCTCCTCCGCCTTGGCTGTATCTCGCAGCCGCCGCCGCCGCCGCCGCCGCCTCTGGCGCCTCTCCTCCTTCGCGCAGCGCGTTCGTCAGCCGGCGCTGCTGTCGGCGGAGCACGTTCTTCAGCTTGAAGTGGCCCGGCGGGAAGCTGCGAGCGCGACGGACGTCGACGGTGAGAGGACCCCGCTTGAGGGCGGCGTTGTGCTTCCTGCGCTGCAGCTGGCGCTCCTTGGCGTTGCGGGCCTTGCGGATGCTGCGCAGCACGCGCTGGTCCAGGTGCTGCTTGAGACAGATGTCGTCCAGCAGCTCGACGCGCTCCTTCAGCTGGGCGCGATTCTCGAGGAAGCGCCGCCGGCAGGACTCGTAGAACCAGCCGAAGTGCGGGTCCTCGACCGTGGTCGTCAGCGAGATGGGCAGACAGCTCTTGTAGAAGTGCATGCAGCAGGGAAAGCCGGCCACGCCTCCGCGCCGACCGAGCGGCAGTCCCACTTGCGAGAGAAGCGGAGAGGACCAGTCCGTGGGCGAGAGGAACGGCACCTCGTCCTGCATGCGGCGTCGGACGAGTTCCGATCGCTTGGGCCTGCTCGCCGTCGCCACCGAGTCCTCGGCGCCGAGGTCTGCGGCGGCGGTGGCGCCGAAGTCGGAGGCGTAGAGTCGGTCGACACGCGTCGACATGATGATCGCGTGCGCGTGGACCCAGTAGAGCGCGTCGGCCGCCTCGTACGCGTAGCGAGCGTAGCGGCCGCTCTCGAGAGGCGGGTCGATCTCGCGCCGAGTCCTGGCACTCGGCGACGTGTCGCACAGCTCGGCGCGCGGCCGCAAGAAGTACAGCTCCTGAACGGAATCAGCGCGTCGTCGCGCTCGTCGCGCGGCGGCAACTGTCTGGCGCACGCACAAAGGGCACGAGATTGGCGGCGTGGCGGACGACGGCCCGCTCGTCCTCGTCCAGACGGGCCCTGGCCATCCAGCCGAGCAGTCCCAGGTTAAGCAGCAGGTTGCGCGTCTCAACGAGCACGCGGTGGCCGTGCGGACCGCCCACGAGCGAGAGGCGCAGCGCGACGGGCAGGTCGGAGAGCGGCGTGTGCCGCCTCTTCGCGTCTCCAAGCCAAGGCGCCAGCTCGGCCGCCTACAAATGCGCGCAGCGCACTCTCGCGCCAGTAGGACAGCGGAGACGAGAAAGAGCGCGGCAACAGACCTGGCCTGACGCTCTGTACGTGAAGAGGAATAGGGAGAGCGGCATCGCGGCCAGGATATCGTTGACGAGAAACCAGCCCATGGGCGAGCCTGCAAGAAGCCGGCTCGACGCAGCGTCGGACCTACCTGAGACGACAGATTGCACCTTTGAACGGTAGCAACGGAGGCAGAAAGCGTCGCCAGTCTTGCACGTCCAAGTATACAGGGAGCTCTTTGCCGCAAAGTGGGCTGTCACTGCAGGGGAATAGTCCATGCATTCCAAAGCGCTCGTAGAAGCTCGGCTCCTTTCTGCCGCCGTGGCCGTAGATGAGGTAGACGAGGTACTCGTGCATGGCCTGCAGTCGGTGCAGCTTGTCGATGTGTCGCTGCCGTCTCCACACCTTAAGGAGAGTCCCTGGTCAACACTCGTCGTCTCGACGCTCCCCGTGGCCTGTAGGCCAACCGAGATGGGTATGTGACCGAACGCGTCTTTGGGCGGCTTCGGCTGGTCCGCTTTGGCCGTGAAGAGCACTCGACGCCGCTGCGCCGCCGTCACCGGCGCGCCGCTGTCACCGCCGCTGGCGTGCTCGTCGTCGTCGTCGTCTCCGTCTGCGCGTTCGGCTAGTCGGTGGTCGAGTCGGTCGAGTAGGTCGTGGAAGCGGTTGCGGTCCTTGGGCCGCTGCCTCGACTTCGAGTGGCCGGCCTGGCCGGTCGCGTTGCAGCGGGCGATGTCGAGCCGCGAGAGCAGCAGGTCGCGGCGCGCCTCCTCCATGGCGCGCTCGTAGACGGCGTCGCCGCGCTGCACCGACGGATGGAACATCACGTCGAGCACGCGAATGCGCACCGGCGACTCCACCAACGGCTGCAAAGAACACCGACAACCGCTCTCCAAGTCCCACAACTCAGCCCAGCAGTGCCGACGCAGCAGCGCCCCGTACCTTGGGCATGTCGAGCGTGTCCATGTCCGTGACGCAGATCCACAGCAGAGACTTCATCTCGAGCAGCCGCAGCAGCTTCCGCACCGTCTTCCGGTCTACTTCGAAGTTATAGCCGACCGAACGGTCGAAGGCGTGGATGCGCTAAAGACAGCAACGACGCTTCGACTGCACAAAATGCGAGCACGACCACAGCCTCCTCCTCCTCGCACACCTTCCCCAGGCCGTGAGAGCGCACGATGAAGAGCTCCTCTTTCAGTGCGCGCAGAATATAATTCAGACGGCGAACGACGACGTCGGATACCCGAAGCGTTGCTAAAGACGACGCTGTTCGGTTGGAGTCGGGCGAGTTCAACTGGAAAGGAGCTCACAAAGCTTATCCTCCGGTCGAAACTTGATCACTTGGTTCAGTTTGAGCGGCACGCCGTTCGAGAGCCGACTGAACTCGTCCAAGTCGGCGTTTGTCTCGCTTCTAGAGGCCTTCCAGAAGAACCTGAAAAGACGGGTGGCGTTCCGACCGAGTAGCGGTGGCCGTTCGGCACAGGCCACTTCGCCTCAAGACTTTGTGATTCGAATGCGGCCCTCGGTCTTGAGAAAGGAGCCGATGACGTGCCCGTGTCTTTGAATGAGGCTCTGGAAGAGCTTCTCGAGGCGCTTCGGCTCGACGCCCACGCAGCTGGCGATCTCCAGTCGCGACAAGGCCTCGCCCCGCGCCTGCCTGATCGCCTTCAGCACGAGGTAGTCGGGACGGCGGAAGAGGGCGGCCGGCGACCAGGTCTTGGGGTCGTAGAGGGTCAGCTGCTCCGATCGGACGCCCGACAGAGATGCCTTCGCCGTCGCCGCGGCCTCTTCGCCGGCCGTCGACTCTTCGTCTCCGGCCGTCGCCACGAGCTCCTCTGGGGACTTGCGGCGGCGCTTCTTCTTCTTCCGCTTCTCCGGCTGTCGCCGTCCTCCGCCTGTGGCGCCATTCACGCGACTCAGCACGCTCGAGATCGAGTCGTCGATGCCCCCTTCCACGTCCACATCCCCACAACGCTCGTCTTCCCCCACACTAACTGCGATGGCCGACTGGGCGAACGTCGCTTCCTCCATGTTACCAGCGGTTTGTCTATGCCCACAGAAAGTCGACTTTGTACAAGCGCAGGTCAACGTTAGCAAGTATCTACGGTACTCCTCGTTCGTATCTACGGTACTAGACTTTCGCACACGCCCAAAAATGACGCAACTCTTAATAGTATTCAAAAAATAATTGCATAATACGGTAATAAACAATTTGCATACAATTTGATACCCACCAAAAAAAACACAAAACAACAAACAAACAAAAAAAAAAAAAAAAAAAAAAAAAAAAAAAAAAAAAAAAAACAAAAAAACAAACAACACACACAACACACAAAAAAAAAAAAAAAAACAAAAAAAACACAAAAAACACCAGCACAGAATATACAGTTGGAATGACAGAACAGTATGCAAAGTCCAGAGTACGGTAGACACAGTATGCACATTTTTAACAACTGATTACTTATTTGTGTTCATGCAGCATTTCATACTCATACAAAAATGACGCAACGCAAATAGAGATTCAAAAAAGTACAACCTATTAATTTGCATAAAGTTGTTAATCGTTTATCGTGTTCATTGCTGGAGAGTCCCATAGCAATGCAAGCGATCTGACAACCCTAGCTTGTAGATAGCTCAAACGTTTTTTGCAGGTGGACATAATTTGCAGCATCAGCTGCAGCGCATTACCAGCAGACTAATTCGTATAATCAAAATCTGGTTTGTAAATTGTAAAGTCTCCAAGAAGAAAGGAAGGAAGTGAGCAAGAAGATGGTGGGAATGTCGTCGCTCGTGGGTCCGTCGGTGGTGCCGAGCAAGGCGCTGGCGGCGACGCGGTTCGCGGGCCTCTCGTCGGCGTCGGGCCGCGTGCTGGCCGAGTACGTCTGGATCGACGGCAGCGGCCAGAACCTGCGCTCGAAGACGCGCGTGCTGGAGACGGAGCCGCTGTCGGTCGCCGACCTGCCCGTCTGGAACTTCGACGGCTCCTCCACGGGCCAAGCGGACGGCGCCAACTCGGATGTCTACATCCGGCCCGTCGCCATGTTCCCCGACCCGCTGCGCAGCTACGCGCCCAACAAGCTGGTGCTGTGCGAGACGCTCGACTGCGACGGCCGGCCCACGCCCACCAACCACCGCGCCCACTGCGTCACCGTCATGGAGGGCGCGGCGGAGCAGCGGCCCTGGTTCGGCATGGAGCAGGAGTTCAGTCTGCTCGACACGGACCGCACGCCCGTGGGCTGGCCCAAGTGCGGCTTTCCCGGACCGCAGGGCCCCTACTACTGCGCGGTCAGCGCCAACTTCGCCTTCTGCCGCGAGGTGCTCGAGTCGCTGCTGCGCTGCTGCCTCTACGCCGGCATCAAGATCGCCGGCGTCAACGCCGAAGTCATGCCCTCCCAGTGGGAGTTCCAAGTGGGGCCCTGCGAAGGCGTGGCCATGGGCGACGAGCTCTGGATGGCGCGCTTCCTGCTGCACCGCGTCTCCGAAGAGTACGGACTCGTCGCGAGCCTCCATCCCAAGCCGGTCGAAGGCGACTGGAACGGCGCCGGCTGCCACACGAACTTCTCGACGCAGCGGATGCGCGTCGAGGGCGGGCGCGCGGTTATCGACGAGGCGGTGAAGGAGCTGGAGCGGCGTCACATGCACCACCAACTCGTCTACGACCCCACGGGCGGCGAGGAAAACCGCAAGCGGCTGACGGGCGCCCACGAGACCGCCTCCTTCGACGACTTCTCGAGCGGCGTCGCCGACCGCAAGGCCTCGGTGCGCATCCCGCGCGACGTCGCCCGCGCCGGCAAGGGCTACCTCGAGGACCGCCGGCCCTCCTCCAGCTGCGACCCCTACCGCGTCACCGCCGCCATCGTCTCCACCTGCTGCCTGCCGTCGGCGTCCCCCCACTGACTCTCAGCCTCTGCCGCCGCCTTCCCCGCGCCCTGTGATCCCCAACTGATACTCGTTCGTCGCCATCTCGCTCTCTCGGCTCGACTCGAACGGATCGCCAACTAGGAACAGCAGTACTGGCTTCATTCAACATGAACACTGCAAGATCAGTCAGTAAGCAAAAGCAACCAGTGTGCAACACCAACACTCCAATGGTCTGTAAACATCGTGCAAATTAGTAGACTCGTGGAAGCAGCAGTAGTGAAAACCAGCACAGAGTATACAGTTAGTATGACAGCACAGCATGCACAGTACAGAGTACGGTGGGCACGTTACCGAGTGTGTAAATTTTGACAACACCACGCATTGGTATTCATGGAACACTCGATGTTCAGCTGATTCTGCAGTACGCGCAGACAGGTATGTTGGTCGCACACGCCGCACCACCCAGCGACAAATGCACGTTGGTCGCAAGTCTTTTCTGCTAGTCACGTACCGTATCATTGTGATACACACGTATGTCGACGAATACGATAACGCACACGTTTAAGAAGTGTACTCGATTCTATGAAGATGATGTCGGCGCACAGCGGTCCTCCTAGGTCACGATTGACCGCAGGGGCTCATTCTGTTGATGTACTGAAGAGCTTGTTGTTGCTACTAGTGTTTGGCATTACGTTCCTATCCGGTCTGTCGCCGTTTCTGCTGCGTCGTCTCGCTTGGTCGGACCAGCTGGGCGTTGGACGACGGCGAGCGTTGAGTCTCGTGGTGTCGTGGCTGTCTTGCTTCGGCGGCGGAGTATTCCTGGGCACGTGTCTCTTGGACCTGCTGCCCAGTGCACTCGAGGACGTCGCCAAGGGCGCGAAAGAGCTGCGCGTTCTGGAGGGCGGTGTCATTGTCAACTTTCCACTGGCCGAGTTCTTGGTGTCCGCCGGATTCTGCGCGATCGTAGCGGTGGAACAGTTGGTGGCTGCCGCCACTGAGCGAGCCGGGTCGACGCACGCGCACGGAAGGTCGTCCAGCGCCGAAGAATTGTTCGCCACTGCCGACGAAGAGGGGCAGCGGCCGTCTGGCTCAGCTCCGACATCCGATGAAAGCGGAGGAGCAGCTGCGGTCGCGGAGCTGCTGGGCCGTTCCGTGGACGTGCACGTGGACCCGCAGGCGCACTGGAGCGGCCGGTCCCTGCTGCTCGTGCTCGGCCTGTCGACGCACGCGCTCTTCGAGGGACTCGCCATGGGCGCCGTCCGCCGGCCCGCCGTCGTCGTGCAGCTCTTCGCCGCGCTGACGGTGCACAAGGCGCTCGTCGCCTTCTGCCTCGGCCTCTCGCTCGTCCAGGCGCGACTGAGCAACGCGGCAGTCGTGGGCAGCCTCCTATGGCTCGCCGCCACCGTGCTGCTAGGCGGCTTCGGCGGCCTCCTGCTCGTCGACGCGCTCTCGGGCGCCGCGGCCCGCTTCGTGGGCGGCTGCGTGCAGAGCCTGGCCGCCGGCTCCTTCCTCTACGTCACCTGCTTCGAGATTCTCCCACACGAGCTCCACCAGCCCGGCAGGCGCCTCTTTAAACTGGCCGCGCTCCTTGCCGGCTGGCTTCTCATCTGCGTCTGCGTCACCTTCTTTGATTAGCCCACTGAATAGCGCCACGCCAATGCATTGCCCACCCATCTGTCGATCAAGACGAAGGCGTTCTTCTCGAAGCGCGTGCATAACCGTTTTAGCTGGGTACTTTTGGTCACTTTGCAATATTGCATGAATAAATATTTTGTCGACGGCGCCTAGCAATTCTCTTTCGTTCACTCGTTTACTCCGTTTGTGTTTATGTGTGGACTGTCGATCTTCGCTCCGCTTGCCTGAATCAAAACTAACGGAGGATCCTCATTCTCAATGGACATGTTGTACATTGGATTATTTGGGCTCTTCATTTTTGTTCTGGCTTTCTTCTTTCGACCGTGCGTTTCGTGTTCTTACTCTTTTTGCGTGCCTGACTTTACGGGAGAATTGACGGTGACTGCCGTCTGCAGGGTTGTGGGCTGGTGTCTGTGTCGCATCGTCGCCAGATGGATCAAATGTCGTCGCGTGCAGATCGGTCGGCTGGGCTTCTTCAGCCTCTCCTCTCTCCGACTCGTTTTCCCCGACGACTTGACGCTCGTAAGTGGTGCGCTCCACCCCTCGCGGTCGGTTGAATGCGTGACGCGCACTGGGCCGTGCAGGAGCTGGAGCAGCTGGCCGTCAGCAGCAGTCTCTTCAGCGCCGACTGCCTGTGAGTGCGCTCTGAGGAGCGGCTGCTCGCGACGCGTCCTGCGCTCTGTGCAGCAAACCGATCGGCGTCACCGTCTCCGACGTGCGCGTCGACGTGGGCGGCCTCGACAGCCGCCAGACGCGCCAGCTACGACGACAGCTCAGTCGGACGACGACGTCGGCGAGTCGCGGCGGCGACGGCGGCGACGACGACGACAGCACGCCGCCCCACTCCCCCGCCAGACAATCGGCCGCCCAACCCGGCCGCACCGGCCGACTCAGACGGGTCGCGAACATTATGCAGGCTCGTATTTGTCCATTTGAGAGTTTAGCAGTCGAAGCTTGTCCAAAGTTTAGTTTGCGTCTTTAGTATGTGGTCGCTCGAGCGAAGACGGTTCAAATTGTGCTTTTCGACAAGGCGTTGCCTGGCTGCGTGCTCCACTTGTCACTCAAGGAGCTACTTCTGGACACGTACCGGTCTAGAGCGGGGTTGGCTTTGCGCCCGCCCTACTCTCTCGCGGAATACGAGATGCACTGGACTGGATCGTTCAGAACTCAGGTGGAGGTGTCGGTGAAGCTGCTCGACTTAAAGGTTCTGAAACGGGCGGACGACGCGGCCGAGCGCCTACAGCCGTCGGTCGACTTCTGGGCGGCGCGTCTGCTCGACGCGCAACTCGCGGCGCAACTCACGCTCACCGTCGACTTGGCTCTGACAACGGTCAAGGTGCGCAGCGCGCCTTCGCTCTTCCCTCATCCACGCAAAGTTGAGGCCACGGACCGTTGACGTTCCCGACGCAGAATCTTTCCGTCGAAATCGACAATCCCTTTGTGTTCGCCTGCGACGGCTTGCTGCAGTACATTCGGGATTCGTCCGTGGCCGAAGGAGCGGAAACGACCCCCAAATCGGCGTCGGCATTTCCACTCGCCGACGCCGTACAGAAAGTCGAGTCGGTCGACATTAAAGTGCAGAACTTTTCTTCTCGGTTGGAGCTGATTTCCGTTTCGAAGTTCGTGCCTTCCTGCCGAGTGGCGCGCATTCTCTCTCTGACGCTGGTATCGGTGGATTGTTCCGTTCAGATCGGTCAGCTTTGGCTTGAAGGAGACCGCGTACTCGATGAAGGAGTCGTGGTCCAAGTCGGAGTTGCGCCTCCTGCAGGCGTCCTTCTCCGACAGTCTGGGCACGGTGCTGTCGACGACTTGCTCGGCCCTGTCGGTCGACCTCTCGGACGGCGCTCCGTCCGTCCAGTGCACGGTCGAGAGTCCCACTGTGCTTCTGGCCGAGAACAGCGTCGTCTGGTGGTTCGACAAGCTCGCCGCCTTCGCCGAGCGCGCTACCAGCCGCGCGGCCGGCCAGCGCGGCGAGCAGGCCGCCGCTTCCAAGCGCTGGCCCTTGCCGCGCTGCTCCTTCAAAGCCGAAGTGGAAATGTTTCGCTTTCGCTGGAAGTCGTCCAAGGGCGACGACAGCGAGCCGGAATTCGGAGTGGCCCACTTCACCGCGGTCGCGGAGCCCGACTTTGTCAGGTGTGCGCGTCACAGAGGCATTGAGCGCACGTCGGCCGCATTGGCTGCCGTTCAGAGCTGACATTGGCTTGGAATCCGTTTGGTGTCGCTCCTGTAAGCCGTCGGCCAGCGCGGAGCAACCGCCGACGCCCTGTAACTGGTCCCCAGTGAGCGGCGTCACGGATTTTAGCCTGCCGCTGCGCCACGACGTCGGCACACCGCTGTTTGTCGACGCTGCCATTGTGAACGTGAGAAGATCGCATATGCACGACATTTCTTCGATTTATCGATGCTCGCGGTGCGCAGCGAAATATCCCTGCCATAGGTGAGCGTCAGAGAGAATGGATTCGCTTGTCACGTCGAACTGGACCAGCTGGCGTTCGAGTACCACTTGGACACTGTCGTGAAAGTGGTCGACATGCTGTCCCACGCCAACGAGATTGCAAAGTATATCAAAAGTCGCAGTCGACCCGCCTCTGACGTAACCCGGGACAGTCAGGCGACACCAGCCCAGCCTTCAAAGGAACCAATGGATGTCGTCCTGAAGTTCCGAGCAACGAACGTGTCCGCTTTCTTGCCGACGCGTCGCTGTGGTAAGAATCGCTTTGAGTGAGCTGCCAAAAAGTGCGAATGAATTGTTTCAGTGTTTGCCTGCACCGGTGTGCGTAGCGTCAGTGTCGTCTGGACGGCCGACCATCGACTCGTGGTCGTCAGTCAGCTTAAAGTCGTTTACGGCGCTTACGAGGGCCAAACCGTGCGTGCGACTTGTGCGGTGTCGTTTCGGCAAGCTGACTGTACCGGTCTCTTCAGCTGCTGCCATTGTCGGCGAATGAGTACGGTGAACTGGAGAGCTGCACGGTGTCGACTCAGGCGGACGGCTCGGTTCTGGTGGAGACGGACTCGGAGTGCTCGGTGCGCTGGTCGCTCGGCTTCCACCTCTGCCTCTTCACCGCCCTGCAAGAGTCGTCACTGCTGGTCAAGGAACGCCTCCTCTCCGGCCTCCTGCCGCCCAGCGCCCACAGCGGGGCCGAGAAGGCGGCGCCGACGGGCGTCCTGGCTTCTTCATTGCCCACGAGACTTGTGCTGCTGGCTCGACAACGCGTCAAGGCCGAGCTGCTGCTTCCCAACTCGCACAGACTCGCGGTGCACTTCGCCTCGCTGCAGTCGATCTTCTCCTTGGACGGACACCTCAGCGGTGCTGCTGACCAGCTCGTCGTCGACTTCGACGACCACTCCGTCTTCGTCTTCGATGTGGGCGCTCTTGATCGCTTTTGTCTGCGTGCGTGCTCCGTCGTCTTAGACAACTTTTCATTTTTCAGAACGTTGACTTCAATTTCCACCCTTGCGCTGCTCATTTGGCCGAGTCAAGACAAGCAAGCGCTTCCTTTGAGTCACTCGAGAACGCCGTCTGGTGGGGGAACAGCTGGATTTCGTATTCCGACTGCCTTCGAAGTTGGATGGTTCGTTCAGGACGTACGACGTCGAGTCGATCGCCGTCCGTTTCCCGTATGGCTATGACTTTGCCGACGCGTACGAGGAGGTCCGCTTCTCGATCGATGAGCCGCCATTGTTGTCTCGAACTTTGTGGTGGTCTTTTGCGCGCAGTTGTTGAACACGTGGAAGTGGCTGAAGAAGGTGCACGCCGTGAAGAAGAAGCCCTTCACCGTCCACACGCCTCTGCCCGCCGACTTGCACTTGAGAATTCAGGTGAGTTTTTCGCGCGACACTGGCGCCGACGAGACGACACGACACGTTAGTTTCCAGGCGCTGACGATGCATCTGGACGACGACCCGTTCGAAGTGAAGCTCATGGGTAATTATGAGGTGCGTATAACAGCCTCTGGCTTGAGAAGGCAATGGTGCTCTCGACGTGACGTCTAGCTGATGATGGACGAACACGCGCAAGCCGAACTTCGCGAGCGCTGTCTCGAGAAGAAGGTCGAGGAGATTCGACTTGCGAACCCGCTATTTCCAAGTAGAGTCGCGTCGTCCAACCCGGAATCCGTGTCTGTGGTCGCATAGCTGCACCTTGACAGGCGCCAAAATCGCCGAAATGCGCGACATGCTGGAGCGCACCAGGGGCGACATTTACGTGCAGCGGAGTCGACAGCTTTTTCAAGAGCACAACGCCGACGGCAGCAGTATCGATCCCGAAGGCGGCGGCGCTGCGCCGTCCGCCGGTCGGCGTCGGCATTTGCTCCGCTTTGAAGTGACGGGACTGGAAGTGAAGGCGCTCGCCGACAGGTGCCCTAGACTGGCTTCCTTCTCGACCTCGTCCTTCACGGTTGTAGTTCGAGTTGCAGATCGATTCACGGCACGGAGAACTGCGTGCGCCTCATGCGCCAGTTCGACTCGTCGAGTCCCTTCTCCGACGACTACACGTTCGTCACGCACTGGGCGCGAGCCATCGAGGTCGACTGCGGCGAACTGTCGCTGCAGTTTCGGTGCGTTCCCCATCGGCGTGTGCCGTTGCTGCTGCTGTGGCTTCTCCAGTGGAAACTCGCGATGGCGGGGACGCTTGCAGGGACTACCCGCAGAAGTACATGCGCATCGAAGACTCGCACGTGTGGGGCTTGCTGGTGGGCGCCGAGAGGACGGGCGACGCGCGCGCCGTCCGCGAGTGCGTCGTCGACGTGGCCGACGCCTGCTGGCCTCCCACGACCGTGCAGCGGAACATGTTCCCCCTCAAGTTCTTCTACGACCTCAGCTGCGGTCAGCGCTTGCTTTTCCCTGCGCGCTGACGCAGGGACGACGCGCTCGCTGCAGACGTGAAAGTGTTCTCACTGGCGTACGGTCCTTGCTGGGAGCCGTGCCTTTCGATGATCAGTCAGTGCTGGAACCGGGTCAACCGGCCGTCGCGCGATCCCAGTCGACCGATGCCGTTCTGGGACAAGATCCGCTATCTGCTCCACGGCCGCTTCAGCGCCTGCTGTCGGCGCGTGACGGGCGCGATGCTCGCGTCCAAGAATCCCTACGACACGATGGAGCAGCTGGAGATCGTCTGGGAGGAGTTCGGCTTCGACTGGACAGAGGGCCATCTCAAGGTGACCGCCGACGTCGTCGACGCCTTTGTGCGCACCGCCTCCAAGTACGACGACGTCCGTCTGCTACACCTGCCCGCCCTCCTGCTCGACGTCCGCCTCCAGTGGCTCTGTCGCGGCAACCCCTTTGACCACTTCGCCGTCAGTCTCCAGCTGTTCTGTTCCCTTGCCCCAATAGGCGGTCGCGTCGCTCGTCAGGTGGTCCGCTGCGCGCCGGACCGCCAGGCGCGCTGCTCGTTCGCGGCGGACGAGGGCCGCGAGCACGACTCCTTCCGCCAGTTCCGATCTCAACACGTCAACGTCGCCCTGACGATGGAGATTCGAGAGTCGACCGACTTCGCCGCCGACCGCCTCGCCCCGCAGATGCTCCTCTATTCGAACACCTTCCGCTGGCTAGACACGCTCAAGGTAGCGCACCGCAGCGCTCAAGTCGAGTCGCGGTGAACTGTCAGCGGTTCTCTTCCAGAATACCATTCAATCGGTCAACCGGCCCATCAAGCGAGGCGCCTTCTTTGGTGTTCCTCGAACGAGCAGGACGCAGCTGAGTCGGCACTACAAGTCAGTCTCCACGTACCTACCTATCGTCAACGCTGCACGCCCTTCCGGGATGACGAACGATATCGCAAGCTTTCAGACTCGTGGCTCTTTCCGTCTCAATGCCGCGCTTTCTGATTTCCTACTGGATGTCGTTCTCGTCGTCGCACGGCTTCCGACTGGGCAGCAGTTCGCTGCGTCTGTCGATGAGCATCGAACTGAGCGTCACCTCACCGCCCGCGAGCGCGGACAGCGTAAAGCGCCGCAAGCAGGCTTCCTGGAACGTGGGACGCGTGGCCGCGCAGCTGGCCAACGCCCAGATACACCTGTTCGGCAAAGGCGCCAGCGCCGACGACGTACGTATGCTCATGGGCTGCGAGTTCGTTGAGCGACGGCGGGTGCATGCCGGCGTGGGCGGCTCGCGTTGAGGACGAGGCGACGGAGCAGAACAAGCTCTTCATCGCCGGCCTCGATCGGCTCGAGTACGTGCGCGAGGCCGAGGAAGCGGACCGCCGCTCCGCCGCCGCTCCCAGCGCCACCGCCGCCGGCACCGCTTCCGCCCCGGCCGCCGACCGTGCCGACGGTGCCGACGCCGGCCAGCAGGAGGGGGCGAGCAGCAGCAGTCGACCCGTGCATCGGCTCACCGTGCACGACCTTCGTGGCGCCTGGACGCACGAGAATCGCATTGTCCTCCTGGCCATTTTTGACGGCGCCCAAAAAGCGAGGGTGCGTTCCGCGTCGTTGGCCCTTTAAAACTGGCAAGTCGGCGAGCATTGCAGATTCTGCGTCGCATTCTGTCCACAGATGCGCTAAAGATCCTACGGTTTTCCGATGGTGCCGCTAGACAAGTAGGCTTGCTTCGACTAATCCTCTCCTTTGCGCCAGTCGGAGATGTGCGCGTGTGCAGGACTCGGTCTGGCCAAAGTCGAGTCAAGGCCCGAGCTCGTCGGCGTTCGGCTCTGGAGCGGCGGCGCCGCTCGATTCGACGAGTCCCAGACAGAGCTCGGTGAGCTTCGGCTCGTCGCGGGCCGAGTGCATGCTCCAGAAGCTCATTGAGGAGGCCGACACCAAGTTTCTCGCCCACTCCGAAGACGTACGCTAGCGGCCGCGCACGCAGCTCAATGTGCTTGTGCTGCTGAGGTGCGTCGATTCAGTCGTCGGAGCTGCCGATCGACCAGTTGAACGGCGTGGCGCTGTGCGAGGCTGACGACGTCGTTCAGACGCGCTGGCAGAGTGAGTCGCGGTCGCAGGAGCGCCTCTATTCGCACTTTTGTCTGCGTTCCCGTTCAGTCGAGCTGCTCAACTGCCAGATGGCCTTCAAGGGCTGGGGCGAGAACGGCTTCATTCTGTGCACGGCCGCGCGAGCGACGGTGTCGCAGCTCGTCCACCGGCCCGTGTGGCGCGACACGCAGCTGCTGGACAAGCGCTCCTGGGTGGCGCTGCTCAGCGGCATGCAGCACTACGCGCCCCTGCTGCTCGGCTCGTCGCGGCGAGCGGAGCCGACGCGCTACTCGCAGTTCTACTGGCTGCCGCGCGAGATGGTCGAAGAGCGGAGCGTCAGCGAGGGCCGTCTCCACGACGGCCTCGACGAGTACATGGGCGCCGGCCCCTCCGCCGGCTGCGTCGTCGCCGGTGCGCCCAGCCCGCCCGCGCGCTCGCGCCGCCCACTCGCCGCAGCTGTCCTCCTCTCTCTTTTCTGACCTTAGAAAGCGGCGCACCGCTCGAGGAGGACAACGGATCCGTGAACGGCGCGGTGGTGGAGGGGCCGCAGCTGCAGCGCGTCATCTCGCGCTGCAGCTGCCAGGCCTACTTCTGCTACTTCTCGGACACGTTCGACCTGGAGGACATGGACGAACTGCCGCCCCCCGTGCGTCGCGTCCTGTTTATCTAACTTACGAGTTCGCGACGTAGCAGCTGTCCGCTGCAGCCGACGGGCGAGGAGGGCGAGCGCGAGTTCTGGCGTCGCAAGGAGAACGTCGACTGCTTCACGCTCAAGCACAACATGCTCGAGGCGAGCACCAACCCGCAGCAGTTCCAGATCGTCATAGACATCATCAATCAGTTGATCCTCTACGTCGACGACAACAAGAAGGTGGCCTGGCTGTCATGGTGTCCACGTCTGCGAGCTAGTGCGGCGACGGGCGCGGGTGTAGAACCTGGAAAGCCGTCGACGGGGCCTGCGCTTCAAGCTGCAGGTGCAGAGCATGGACCAGCTCCGGCCGTTGATTCTCCGCCAGCAGGACGAGGTTCGCAACCAGCTGGCCGCCGTCAGGGCCATGGAGCGCCAGTCCTTCTACCTGCTCAAGCTCCAGCACCAGCCGCGGTCCGCGCCCACCGAAGCGGAGCTCAAGTGAGCGGGAACTCAATTTGGGGGCGTTCTCGAGTATCGAAAGTGGTGAGTGGTGGTGCCGCCTTGCGCAGAGAGCTGGACGCGGCCATCGAGGCGCACAAAGACTCGCTGACGAAGAGCAGCGAGGACCTAGCGATCGCCATCAGGTAGGCCAGTCGGCGCTCAACTGCGGGCTATTGTCGCTGCTATATGTTCAACTGCTGACATTCGCGGTTGTAGCTGCTTCAAGGAGAAACAATTCCAGCAGCGAAAGCAGACGGCGATGGCGAAGGCGGCGGAGGAAGGTAGGTGGCGGCTGGGCACGTCTCCCCGGGGCCGAGAGGAGGAGGAGGATGAGTGGGGCGGCTCTGTTGTCTAGACCAACAAGCGCTGATCGCTCGCCGTTTCGAAGTCTGCTTCGAGGACTGCACGTGGCGACTGACGGAAGCGGACGGCCAGCTCGGATTGGCGGAAATGCAAATACGCAACTTTCTGTACGTGCCCGCCGTCTGCGTGTGGGCGCACTGTCTGACGTCATCTCGCGGTCGACGGCTGCGCAGGTACACGCGCGTCTCTCGCATAGACAACTCGGGCGAACACTTGCTGGAAGTGGGCACGGTGCAAGTGACCAACCTCTTGCCGAACTGCGTGTACCGCGTGCGTTCTCTGACGCCTCTCCCACACATAGACGACACATCTGTGCGTGGTCCATTCAGCACGTGCTGCAGCCGCACCAGTACCACGGTGTCGATGTCGACAGACGACAGCCGGTCGTGCGCGTCGTTTGTCGCGAAGGGGCGCCCGGTGCGTGAGTCGTCCTTGGATCGCGTTCGTCCGTGGAGGGGTGGGCGGTGTGGATCGCCTTTGCAGTGATGGGCATCCCGGTGAAGGAGCACTTCGAGGTGAACGTGCTGCCGATGGTGGTGCAGATGACGTACGTGCTCTACCGCCGCCTCATGCGCTACTTCTTTCCCGGCAAGAACATCGACAAGGCCGACCAGCAGATGCGTCAGAATCTGGACGAGGAGCAGCTGCTGCTCGCCCACTCCTCCAGTCACGCCTCGCTCGCCTCCAAGCTTGCGGCCGCCCCCACCGCTGCCAGCAGCGCCTCTTCCTCCAAGACGGCCAAAGGGCGCAGCGGCCGGCAGCAGAAGCAGGACCAAATCGAGGAGATGAAAGTGTGTGGCACTGGCTCGACCTCTTGTCGGCCGCGCACGCACGCACGCACGCACGCACGCACGCACGCACGCGAGGCGCCCGTGCCGGTCTAGAAGCGGGCGGCGAGCAACAACATGTTCGTCTACATCAAGATCCCCGAGGTGCCGTTCCTCGTCTCGTACAAGGGTGAGAAGGAGAAGAACATCGAGGACGTGGTCGCCTTCCACCTGATGTTCCCGCTCGTCGAGTACCACGACAAGAACTGGACCTGGCTCGACTTCGCCGTCGCCGTCAAGCAGCGCGCACGCATCGCCCTAGTACAGCAGGTGCGTGCGTGCGCCAGGCTCGCCTAGGCCGCCGCACCGGTGGCCAGTGAGGGGAGGGCGCGCGCTCGCCGCTTGCAGTTCATGAAGCAGAAGTTCCTCCGACAGCGCCTCATCTCGGCGCTCAAGGACAAGCCCGAGGCGGCCATCTCGGAGGAGGACAAGATACGCCTGCTCCTCGGCAGCCTCGAAGCGCCCCCCGGCACACCCGACAAGGCCAAGGCCAAGACGTCCCAAAAGATACCCTGAACACGCACCCCTCCGCCCTCACATCTGTGATCGCTTGTGTCTCAGCGCGTGCGTTTCTAGTGGCAATCAATCAATCGCTTTACTTTTGTGGCAGTCTCCAAAAGTGGTACGACTCCCATGCGACGGTAGTCTGCTTGTCCGGACAGGATAAGAGCATGGCGGCCCATGTACGCGTACATGTACAGCATACAGGCATGTACGTGCGTAGGCGCACGTTTGCGTATCGCCACACTGTTGGGACTGTCATACAGTGCGACTGCAGTGGTAACTGCGTCAAAATGCAATGCGAGTCTAGCAGCAATTCGAACGGTACGACCGAAATGACCACCGCATGCGTGAAACTTTGTTGTACTTTAAAGCACCACCACCCACCAACTCGACTACTAGTGCGTACTGCATGCTGCTGCAGCACAGAAGCCGGAGAACAAAATGGCAAGAGCTGGCGCGTCACGAAGCACCCTGTGACTAGACTAACGAAAGCGAACGTACAAGCGGTGCAAATGTAGGGAACACGAGCCTGATTGCGTGCACGCGCACCGGTATGCAACGATCAATCGCAATGAAATGGACCCTAATGGGTCTCGCGGCTATTGGAATCGGCGAGCGCGACGCGCTTCGTCGAGCTCTTGCTGGGGTGCTTCTCTTGCTTCACGAAGCGGACAAGACCATTCTCCTCGTCCGTCAAGTCCATTACGACTTCGGTGTCCACTTCTTCCTTTCGCTTCAGCGTCTTCGGAGATGGGGTTCTCTTGTCGATGGGCAACCCCTGCGTGCGTGCGTGAGTGCGTGCGTTCGTTCGTTCGTGCACGTGTAGTGGATATGTACTTGAAAATGACTGCTCCACGGTGCTTGCGGCTGGTTGTCGAGACGGCGTAGTTTGAAAACGAACACCTCATACCCACTCGCCTCGCGTTTCCAGTTGCAGCTCACCACGTTGTACAGACCTGTGACGGTAACTCATACATACATGTTCGTGCAATGTACAGTGTTGACCACATACCATGTATCATACTACTATGTACGTACATTAATCCGCTTGCTAGAGTTACCTAGGCATTCGAGACGATATGTGGCACACAACAAGCCCTGTACGTCCATGTATGTATACCGTTTAGTCAAACTTATCCCGCGTACGCAGATGTAACATACCATCGTATCTGTAGCCAAATCGAGGCCCGAAAGCTTTCTGTTTGTAGCCCCGCAGCACCCTCACAGGACTGCCAGTTTTGATGTTGCGTTCGAGCGCCCGATTGGCGCGCGTCATCGATTGGTGCATAGTTTGAGGTGCTGTGCGCAGATTCTAAGAAAGAAACACGGATTACACTGTACCAACGCAACCGCCGGGTCCAACCGAACCGCAGTGCCGTTGACGCCTTTCAACTGACGGCCACCCGCGCCGCTAAAGTAGATGACATCGCCAGCGTCGCCGTCGGCCTCGTATCCGCCATTCAGGCAAATACTGAATGCACCTAAAGAAAGAAAACAACGAAGACAATGCCAACATAAGGACATACAGAAACAGATCGAGATTTGCGTTGATGATGCGATGAAACCTTGAAGTGTATGTACAGTGTACATCACACATTCGCTCACAGGGTGCTCGCAGATGAAAATGGCGTATAAAAACAAGTTACGGTAGCGCGCCTTTTCAACGGCAACCCGCGAAAAGTCTGCGTCGTGGCAGTACAATTATGGCGAGTTATTTTGTCGATTATAACCTTAACATGCCTCCTTTCGCAGTTCCTTTGATGCCAGCGACTAGGGGGCGATGGCAGCCGGACCACATCGCCTCCGCGCGACTGTAGAAAACAAAACCGACCGGCACCGCTGAAACACATGCACCTACAATTTGTTCACTCGACCAGTTCTGTTTGGATTAGTGTTTGTTGTTTTGTTGTTTTATTGTTTTATTGCAAGTTTTCATTAGGCGATTTCCCGTACTGGAGACGTGTCCGACGACATCGGGCCGTTTGTCCGGGTTGACGGGTCGCGGAAAGCGGTAGAATCGCTCGTTGGTGACGAGAAAGACGCCTATTCTGCCTGAGCATTCATTGCCGATCTTGACGTTGACCGGGTGTTGGACCACGGTCTCAGGATCGGCCAACGGAACGACTAGGATGGCACGTCACAGTGTACTATTGTACGTTGCATTTTGAAACGCAATGCTGTATTCGTGCATGTACTGTACGTATACTGTCGTGTCGCGGTGTGTACCAAAGAACTTATCATGTCAGGTCAGACCTTGGTGATCACTTCTGACCACTATTGAAAAGTTGACGAAAAATTGGCGAATGGCGCAGTGGGAATTGAACCCACGTCTCTGGATTACCGGTCCAGTGTGCTACCGCTACACCACACGCGCACGCCAAACCCTCGTCAAATTCGAAATGAGAAGGCAAAGACAACGAAAGGGCGAGCCTTAGGCCGCAGCACCAACGTCGTGTCTTTGCCGAAACATATTGAAAAGTTGACGAAAAATTGGCGAATGGCGCAGTGGGAATTGAACCCACGTCTCTGGATTACCGGTCCAGTGTGCTACCGCTACACCACACGCGCACGCCAAACCCTCGTCAAATTCGAAATGAGAAGGCAAAGACAACGAAAGGGCGAGCCTTAGGCCGCAGCACCAAAGTCGTGTCTTTGCCGAAACATATTGAAAAGTTGACGAAAAATTGGCGAATGGCGCAGTGGGAATTGAACCCACGTCTCTGGATTACCGGTCCAGTGTGCTACCGCTACACCACACGCGCACGCCAAACCCTCGTCAAATTCGAAATGAGAAGGCAAAGACAACGAAAGGGCGAGCCTTAGGCCGCAGCACCAAAGTCGTGTCTTTGCCGAAACATATTGAAAAGTTGACGAAAAATTGGCGAATGGCGCAGTGGGAATTGAACCCACGTCTCTGGATTACCGGTCCAGTGTGCTACCGCTACACCACACGCGCACGCCAAACCCTCGTCAAATTCGAAATGAGAAGGCAAAGACAACGAAAGGGCGAGCCTTAGGCCGCAGCACCAAAGTCGTGTCTTTGCCGAAACATATTGAAAAGTTGACGAAAAATTGGCGAATGGCGCAGTGGGAATTGAACCCACGTCTCTGGATTACCGGTCCAGTGTGCTACCGCTACACCACACGCGCACGCCAAACCCTCGTCAAATTCGAAATGAGAAGGCAAAGACAACGAAAGGGCGAGCCTTAGGCCGCAGCACCAAAGTCGTGTCTTTGCCGAAACATATTGAAAAGTTGACGAAAAATTGGCGAATGGCGCAGTGGGAATTGAACCCACGTCTCTGGATTACCGGTCCAGTGTGCTACCGCTACACCACACGCGCACGCCAAACCCTCGTCAAATTCGAAATGAGAAGGCAAAGACAACGAAAGGGCGAGCCTTAGGCCGCAGCACCAAAGTCGTGTCTTTGCCGAAACATATTGAAAAGTTGACGAAAAATTGGCGAATGGCGCAGTGGGAATTGAACCCACGTCTCTGGATTACCGGTCCAGTGTGCTACCGCTACACCACACGCGCACGCCAAACCCTCGTCAAATTCGAAATGAGAAGGCAAAGACAACGAAAGGGCGAGCCTTAGGCCGCAGCACCAAAGTCGTGTCTTTGCCGAAACATATTGAAAAGTTGACGAAAAATTGGCGAATGGCGCAGTGGGAATTGAACCCACGTCTCTGGATTACCGGTCCAGTGTGCTACCGCTACACCACACGCGCACGCCAAACCCTCGTCAAATTCGAAATGAGAAGGCAAAGACAACGAAAGGGCGAGCCTTAGGCCGCAGCACCAAAGTCGTGTCTTTGCCGAATCTTCGTCAATCGCGGCCAGCCGCGCCTTCTTGCGGGCAGTCGTACCTTCATTCCCGTTACTTTTCTTTCTCTGGTTCTCTCTCTTGTTCTTCCTCTTTGCAACCTTCTGGAATGCGTCCGCATTTCTACGTTGGGTGGGGCATTGATTGTAGCTTGGTGTTCAGTTGTTTGTTGCTTGGTGTACATGAATGGCATGACACTGCGCAAAGCAAAAATCTCCTTTCGCACCTTGGCCCCAGCCCGCTGCACGGAGAAAAAGTCGCTCAGCGTCGTCTGGCGGAGGCGGCGCATTGCCGCACTGGCGTTGTCGTATCGCAGTCGGTCCGACGGTTCTGCCTTGTTTCGCAATCGCTACTGGATGGAGTGCTGCCAACTACTGGCCTTTTACACCGAAATGAGACAGCCGCCAGTCGAGGCAGCGCGCTCGCAACAGCCAATCAGCGCACGACTAGATAGAAACACAGCATTAAGTGCGTAGCATATCGCATTTACTGCTCGTTCGTCTTCGCTACTTAGTTGAATGATGATTGTTTGTAGCTAATTATGCATTCGCAGTGCGCACGACCATAGTGAAAAATGGCGTGACCAGATTCGACTACCGCGGACATGCCATTCCATGCACCATTAGCAATTAAATTGGTGTTGCGGCGCGGTTTTTTTTTGACACCGACTGCAAGAAGACGCGGTCGTTATTTAATTGGTAAAACGAATGGAAACCCGTTTTTTTTTCATTTTATAAATAAACTTTTGTTTTGTTTTTCTGCCGGTATATTACTTTTCGCTTCAGGACCCTTTTGCTTGCCCAAATGCATGTTGCTTTTTGTTTCTTGGTGTGTTCCTGTCTTCCTTAGGCATGTAGCTCTAATAAATGTTCTCTACATGCTTCGGTTCCACGGATTTGAACCTATTCGACCTGTACATTGTACTATAGAGAGTAATAACTAGAGTTTGGCTGTTGACGATACTTTTGTGCCACGGTTTTCACTTGTTTTACATGTTTCAGATCTACCGTATGCACCCTAAGTTTTTTTCTTGTTTTAGGTTCAGGTTGCATGTTGATTTCGACTTGAACTTGAAAATGGAACGCCGCGGCACTCGGGCACCGGGTACGTACATAAAAGAACAAATCAAACGGCGCAACGTAACATTAAGAAAATGGCAATAATTTAGTAAATCGACTAGTTAGTTTAGTTGTAGAAGCTAGGTGGGCAGTGGCAGTGCTGCATGCGAACGATGGACCCGCGAGAGCGCCTCGGCCTTCCGCTGCGCGTGACGACGAACGTGGCGGACAGCTCGTCAGTGATGTTTCTTCGGCCGTCGGTGACGCGCTGCGCGCTTCGACTCGAGAACGTCGGCGACTGCCGCGTCGCCTACAAAGTCAAAGTGACGGACAACCGGTGCGGTGGCCTACTGCGGTCGCGTCGTCCAGCTGAGCGCGCGCCTCGCTCGCTGCAGGCTCTTTTCGGTGGAGCGGCCGTACGGCTGCCTCGAGCGCGGCGGTGTGAGGTCGGTGACGGTGTCGTTCGTGGGCACGGGCATGTTGGAGGAGGGCATGCACCGCGTCTCCATCCACACGCTGCCCGCACCCGAGAGAGCGGCCGCCGCGGCCGTCTGGGCCGAGCACCAGGGACCGCCGAGCGGCTACGCGACGCTGCCCATCATATTCCACCGGCCCGTCTAGACAGCCCTGACAAGCAGACGAACCTTCGTCAAGCTAGACGCTTGATTGACACTACGCCCGTCGACAGCGCATGTGCATCGCCTGTCCCCACTCTGCAGAGCTGAAGTGTCGTGACGAAACAAACTGTGTCTGTGTCTGCAGCTGCACATACTGTAAGTACCCTTGTGGTGGCCGTCACGGACAACACGGGAGTCTCGCACGCACGCACGCAAGCACAGACTACGCCGACGTTTTGATCACATCTTGCATATTCTTTCGGTTCGATCTGATTAATATTCTAGTGCGACACGTGACGAGGACGTGCTCACATCGTTGGCGGCGGTCCTGCTGCGGGCGGGAATCCGCCGGCGCCGCCGCTGGGCATGGACTCGTAGTCGGAGGGGTTGGGAATGTGCTCGTTGGCCGCGTCGACGTTGTCCTTGACGAGGATCATGACGGCGACGACCGTGTTGCCGGCCAGCCAGAAGAAGAGCAGCAGGAAGACCGGCACAGAGCCGAACAGGCCGCGCAGCAGCACGTGCAGCTGGCACGCTGTCGCCGCCACACGCCACTTCCGTCACACCAAACCTTTGCTACCATTGCTGGTTAGCTACCATTGCAACGATTAGCATGGGACGTACCGACACTAGCCCAATGCATCATTTACTTGCGGGGAAAAGGTGGGATAAGAGCTTCGCTGACTGTTTACTCAATGGAATGACCTTACTGTGTTATGACTCGTGTCATATGAACACAGACAGAAAAACATGCAGTGTAAGCCGCTAGATTTTTTTGGTCGGTCCAGTTATGCATACGGATTCGTTTTTGCCGATTGTGCGGAATATAAAACGTTAAATATAGACTAGTTGTGTGGCAGTTGTTGGGCAGCGAAGGCGTGCCAGGAGGGCGAATAGCGCGGCGCCGAGGGCGTAGAGCGCGAGCGCGGGCCGGGCGAGGGAGGCGTTGAGCAGCTGGTGGCGGACGAGCATCCAGACGGACCGGGGAATGGCGGCGCTCCAGACGAGCTGCGCCACGCTCCGGCCGCGCGTCCAGGCCGCGTACGCGGGACACAGCAGCGCCGCCGCCGTCTCGCCCACCGACAACGGCACCAACTGAACGTCTCGACCAAAGCTAGCCCTGCCCTCTCGCCGGATCCCACTCCCTACAGACCTACCACACTGCACACTCTTGCCTACGTCGTGTACCTGCAGACATCAGGCTAATTGTGTGAGTGAATAATGCGTGAATACTGCCCAGAATAAGCAACGCTGCTCAGCAGTTCAAAACTAGTCGTCCGCTCGTCTCTGCGTGTACAGTAGATACAGCAAGAACGTACGGACCCCGTCGCCGTCTCTTGGCCATGATGTGACGGTGACGTTGTCGGAGGGAGGCGCGTAGTCCGGGAAAGGGTTGTGAGCCACCGGCATGCCTCCACTGGGATTCATGCCGTCTCGTCTCGCTCGTCGTAGGCTGCTAGACTCCAAACGACAAGTCCACGGCGCCTGCTGCTGCCGACTAGGCGACCGTGCGCGTGTCACATACACACGCACACGCACAGGCACACATTGTTACAACGTTCGTGTTGCTAGAGCGACCTGACGCACTGCCTCTCTGCCTCGCTGGGATGCGATGCGACTCCTTGGAAAGCGACGAGGCAGCCACTTGCGCGAGAGCGTGACGTGCAAAGATGGCCACAAAGATCGGGGCCACCTCATAGGCACTACGCTTCCAGTTGTGTACACAACTCTAGAGTACGCACTATCCTTCTTTCATATCCTTATTCATTCAGATTTATATTCATTCACTATCCTTCGCATGCATGCACGTTGCAATTGCCTGTCTTCTGCTTTTTTCCTTTGCTGGTAGTCAAAATTAGCATATAATATGCTACATTTTTGCGTTTGTTGCTACAAATTACTGTATCCTTTGACCGCGACTCTAATTAGGTTCTGAAATTTGCATGTATCGTAAAGTTTGGTATCTTTCGGTTCAACTCTGCCGAGATATTTTAGTGGGTTCCCTTCGCGGCCACCAGGCAGTTTGTTCAGTTCGTGTTCGGTTTCGTCGCGCGCTTTGAGTTCGCCCCCGCTCGCCTTTGTCTTTCGGAGTTCCACCTTGTTGCCGTGTGTCGCATTCGAAGAACCCTCTGCGATCGTATCCGACGCACGCGCTGGAACCAGGGGCGTATCCAGTATTGGAATCTGGGAGGGGCAAAAACCCATCTGAGGGGGGCAAAGAAAATGACGTGTTTTTCTAAGGTGTCTCCCGTCGGAAGACAGCAACACTTCTTAATTTGAGTTCAAAGCACAGCACAGCACAGAACTCTCTACACACCTGCCTGCCCTTCCCTATGGGGCGCTCAGCGTCCCAGCAGGTTTGTAAATCAAGCTTGTTGCGTGTGTGGCAAGATGTCAACAGCGCCACAGGCAAAATTTTTCAGATGTTGGGAACGCAAATCGTAAGGAGATCGACAAAGAAATCTGCAGAAACTAAGATCTGTACATGTAGGTCAAGACTACCAAGAAATCTGGGGAGGGCAGTCTGGACATCTGGGGAGGGCAATTGCCCCAACTGCCATCCCCTGGATACGCCACTGGCTGGAACCACCGCTGCCACGGACGAGGCAGCGGGGGAACGACACAACATGTCAAATTTCACAATATTCGACTGATCGAGTTGACTTTTTTGGCGCTGGCTAGCATAACTGGGGGGTTGGGTAACACTATTCCCCAGAATTATCCCAAGGGATGTTCACCTTGTCGAAAACGCTGAAAGTGAGTAAATGTTGGTGTTTTTCAGTGGTTTTCGCTTTCAGTGTTAAATGACAATAGAACAGCTAAGTAACACTGAGCAACAAGCACACTAACACATCCGCACTGAGAAAGTCCGCATATTAGGGGTTCAGACGCTAGCTGACCTCGATTTAGAGCCTATTTTGACCTAGGTATTTTAGACTAAATGTTGGCGAGTCATTTGGAGAGCTACACGCGATCGTCACACACGGTGTATCGTGCTCGTAAGGAGCTGCCTTTGTCCCCGGGAGCGCGAGCCCACGTGCGAGGAAGGTGTTCTGACCCAGGAGAATGAAATTTGCACAGAATTTTCACACAAATTAAAAAAAATTCCATGTGTCCCCATAAGTGGACCCGAAAGTACTGCTCAGATAACACAGCGAAGCACGCAAATTTTGTGAAAAGACACGGGTCATAGTGGCGAAATGCGCCTATATAAACGTTGAGCTTTACAAGGTGGGCCGTTGGGGCGCGATTAGCCCGAATGCTGATACACCGATGCACCCGTACAAATGCTATGATGCTTCTGTGTTGATAGTGATACGAAGAAACGCTCACTATCAAAGAGTACCACGAAGACGTTGTAGCCCTCTCGCCAACACAACAATCGATTTAGTCCGCCTGTGCATGGGAGAGTCATCCGGTCCTTGTTTGTTCTTTGCGCCGCCTTATCTCGAAGCGAGTCATGGCGCTGTCGAGGCATGGCACGTGCAGGGGCCGCGACGACGCACGTCGCAGCGCGCACTCCACGCTAGTCCCTTCACGCTAGTCGACTGCGCCAAGCGAATGGAAAAACGGCTGACTATGGTTAGCTTCGACTCGCTGGCGGTGTTGGCGCTCTATTTACTAGCGCCGCTACCGCCGACAGTGGCGCTGGAGCACACGCGCGCGCACCCGCAGCGGACTGGTCTGCCAGCAATTCAACGTACGCGTTGTTTTTCATTTCACTTATTTCTCGTCTTTTCTCTATTCCCTGCTTTCACTCAACGATGCCGACGCCTCTTTTGTGCACCACTACATACTGTACAAGTACCCACATGTAACCACAAGAGACGTTCAAATGTGCATACTGTACACTGAATATGCCTCGGTGCGACAAGCTGTGGCACAGGCACGCAGCGTATGGCCTAGTGGTAGAGAATCGGCCTCTTGCGCTCACAGTCCCGGGTTTGATTCTTGATGGATCCACTTGATCAAGGAGTTCCCTCTCAATGGATTTTCTCGTGCCATTCTCAGCCCTAGAATACAGATGGCGGTCTTCCGAATGTACCTGATTAATTATACGGCTCTAGACGAAAGACGCCATGGACATGGGCCTCTTAGCGTTGCCCCTAGCCAACAACAACAACAACAACAACAACAGGCACAGGCGTTTAGGCTTTGCGACTTTTGCTGACTGTTCTGCAGTCTGCCCTGAGTCGAAGGGGGCTTGCCGCGAAGAGAAGGGACAATTCGCTTGTTGGTGCTTCGTCGGCTACTACTGGGACAGTCAGCGACGACAGTGCCGTCTCGACTCCGACCGGGGGACCGACTCTCAAGCTGCAGTGCAGCAGACGGGTGAGCCGTGCATAGGTGACCATGTAGCGCACCGTTTCTTGGGCGAGCTCGAGCGTCACGGCTGCTGCAGCGTCAGCGCAAGTGTTCGCCAGCCATGTTGTCTGCATGTCGGCTTGTCGAGGAGGAGACTGCCGGCCGGACGACCGCTACAACGGCCATAGGTGCCGTTGTCGACCCGGCCGCCTCTACGACGAAGCGGCCATGCTATGCGCTCTGCGGTCAGCCGGCGTCGATGATCAAAGGTGGCTAAGCAACGCAGCACCGTTCTGTGGCCTGGCTCATGAGCGAGCTCTGGCAGGCGGCGCTCGTCGACAGCGTTTGCTGACCTAGACAAGTGCCACAGCAAGTGCGCCGGCGGGTATTGCGTCACCACTCTCGACAGCACCGCTCCGTACGCGTGCCAGTGCTCTGGGAACGAACGCTGGGTCGAAGCTCTAATGGGGTGTCTTGCTGATGGACATGGCGCCGAAGAAGTGTACTCAATCGGTGAAGGAGAGCTTGTTATAATTGATCGGCGTTGCACGCTTGTCATGGCGCTTTGCAGTGTCGAACCGATTCTCTGGCGGCGCAGAGTGTCTGCGGCGCTGCGAGTACGGTTCGTGCAGGCTCGACGCAGGCTCGCACGTCTGCGAGTGCCACGCGCAGCACGGCTACAGCTGGTCAAGACGCACAGGAGAGTGCGTCGCCTGGGGTACGTGTTCCGCCTAGCCCAGTATGGTACTCCTTCCTCCTGTGTCGCTGTGGTCGTGTCCTCCCTCAGTGTCCTTTCTTCAGCGGCCGGCGGCGATGCACGACTACGGCTGCTGGGGAATACTGCGCTGGTCGCGACCACAAGCTGTGTGTTGCTGGTCCGTCGCGTTATTGGCGTCTTTCATTGATATTTACGCCTTCTGCTGTGGTGTGCCGCATCACGGTGCTACAGCTCGCCATATTCAGTTACAAAAGGGCATTTTACATACGATGACGCGGCGGGGATGACCGCGACAGCGCTGACGCATGCCTGCGTCACTGTACAAAATTTTAGAATATAGGTATGACAGCGTTTTCAGTCAGCGACACTCATGTGTGATTTTTAGTTGCATCAGACGGCACTGGATGTTCGTGCGCGTCGCGAAACAAACAGTTGGCACGTTGAATGCGATTAGATCTCGTGGAGTTGCCTGGAGTGGCGCGTGGGCGAAGCGTAGGCGGTCGCACGCCAGTCAGAAAGCGCCTTGTGTCGCTGACAAAAGAAATGCGATGCCGAATCAAAGCGAGGGTGCTGCTGCGGAAGCGTCGTCGTCGCCGCGGCAGCGCCAGCCGGTGACGGTCTGCGCTCTCTGCTGGCGTTTGCCCGTCGAGAGGGCGATCCGCGTGTCGGCGCTCACGCACGCGCTCTTGACGGCCGTCGTCGTGGCGCTCCTCGTGACCCTTTGCGTTCTGCAACTCGTCGCCGCTTCCCAGCCCTCGTCGTCCGCTCTACGACGAGCGCACAGACTGCCGCCGTATCCGCGCCATCGGGCGAAGAAGGGCGCCGCCTTCAAGACAGTCGGGGCAGTATTGCAGCTAGGTGGGTATACTAGGAGCAAAGACACGCGACTTGAGGAGAATCGAGTAACACACCGGCTTTCAAGTCACACTAAACGTTTTCCCAACACAAGCACTGCAGTGGACAGCTGTGAATTCGACTTCAGTGATCATTTCGTTGCTGCTCGTCAGCTCGGTGGCGGCGTTCGCGTGCCTCTACGCCGCGGTGGCTTTGGAGCGGACGAAGCGGCTCGTGTTGCCCTACCTGTGCTTTGTGGCCGTCGAGATGGGCGCTGGCGTGCTGCTCGTGCTCATGGCCGGCGCCGGCCTCGCGACGGTCAACATCCGCGGCGGCCGCGTCGCCCGCGGTCGGTCGGGCGGCTACGGACTGCTGGCCCTCAACGCCACGCTGCCCGGTCTCCTCATCGCCGTCCACAGCTGGTTCTTCTACGTCGCCTACCGTTACTTCGCCTACCGCGACGACCTCGACACCGGCGCGCGTCCCCTCGAGCTCGCCCGCGTCGCGCCGGCGCCGCTCGGCGGCGACTCCCGCGACAACGCGACTGCCACGACCGCAGACAGCGGCCTTTCTCTCCCACAATCCACAACTTGCGCGCCCGTGATTCAAACTTAAACGCCGCGATCTTGCAAATGTAGACTGTGGAACGTGCTGGTACACAAGAACGTATGTACAGCTGTTACTTGTGTCGGTCGCATAAAGCAAAACTAAAACTGTAAACCTGCAAATTAATGCGGTGTGTAAATACCGTATGGCTCTCGAAAACCGATGGTAGCGCGATGGTTTTAAATCCACGACGATGCGAGTCAAGAAGATGAGAAGCGTTGTAACATGGTAAGCGACGTTTTACGGCATATCACAGCGTTGATACTGTACATTGCAGCAGGTAGAAAGAGCGAACTGAGACGTCGTCCGCTTCCACTCGAAATACTACCTGTTTAGCACAGCGTTGGAGCAGGCGACTGGGAGCTGAGTGGGAGGCGCCGACAAGTGTGCAGCGGCGCTGCTTTGTTGATCCGCTTGCCGAAACGCGATTGCCTCGTCTGGCTCGTCGAGCTCGTCTTCTTGGGCCAGGCGCTGCTGCAGGTCATAGATGTAGTCGATGGCCCGTTGCAGGAGGTCGAGCTGCGACAGAGGCGCCGACCTGGGCGCCACGGTTGGCAGGACGCTGGCCAGCGACTGCAGCGCCTCTCGGCGCTCCACCTTGTCGCGACGTTCCGCAGACGGCTTGCGGATCTGAAGGGACAAGTTTTTGCCGACTGCGAGCAAGAGGCCCGCAGGCCCCAAGTCAAAAACCACAGTGAGCTCAGCTCCACGCGTGCACTGACCTTTGAGTGATGCGCAGCGTTGATTTGAGATCGAAACTCGGAAAAAGCTGGCTTCATGCCGGGCTTCATGGCTGTCTCAGCAGCAGGCCGTGTTGCACTGGACGTTGATATGGAGAGCAGCCAGCGGGGCGCAGCTGTCGCGAGTGGTCGATCGCGTCGGAGGAGGAGAGAGAGAGAGAAAGCGGAGCGGCTGTTCGCGTGTCTGTCTAATGACGGAAGCGGTCCGCAGCTGACGAGCGTCCGTGACTGCTGAGGGCAGACGTTCGCGGACGGGAGACACGAGAGGCCTGGAACCGCGCGGCGGCTTCCTTCTGTTTTAATTTGGCCCGCACCGTGGAACAGATGCCGCGCCAAGCTGTTATGGAGGCAGGTGGTCGCGCTCGGCGTTCGTTAGCTTGACCAAATGGCGCTAAATTCGTCTTGGAAGAGGGGGGAGGATTGCAGCGCGGTCAGCGCTGGGACTGCAGTAGAGGGGCAACTGTCCAAAGAAGGCCGACCGACTAGAGGGGAGAGCAAGTGGCGGGGTGGGATGCGACGCGACTCGGGAACAGAGCAGCTGGGAGGGCGCGCAGGTGAAGGGCGTGGCTTGGAGACTCGTCGTCAGCAGCCGACGTCCCCCCCACCCCACGCTGCTTTTTTCAGATGACCGAGAACACCTCTGCCTCTGATATGTAGGAGGGATCCCGGATAACCTGCCTTGCACTTGGTTGGCAAAAATTTGCGACGCGCGCGCCCGAGCGCCGTCGCCGCCGCCGCCGCGGCCGTCCGCTTTCCCACGGCCGTCAACAGACCGTCAACCAGCTGCTGCAACTGCCGCCGCCTCCTTCTCCCCCTCTGCCAGCAGACACGGCTCGCGTCCTCTGGCGTCGCCGCACGCGCCACTAGACTCGACAATGTGCGAAGAAGAAGTATGTGCACTGTCATAACAAACGCCGTCCTTTCAAGTACATACAGTACATACACCGTACACTGTAGTCATGGTCTACAAGGTCTTGATTTTGCTTCGTGACGTTGCTGATACGCAGTCGGGCTTTTTGTTTTTTGGGGCATGTTGCGCATGGAGCAGCGTTCCCGTGGCTGACCGCTCGCAGACAATGCGGTGTAGTGAAGCGCGCGCGTCAGCGTGTCTGTCGCTTACGCGACCTTGTGATCGGCGTCAGATGCGGCAACATGAAAGCGGCCGCGCGACAGGGCGACGTCGGCGGTGGGGCGCCTGGAAGCGGCTAGCGGCGTCGTCGCGTCGACAGGTGCCGTTATGTCGGCGTGGGCGGCTTTTGGGTTGTTGAAAGGGACGGCGGCGGGCGGTGTCGCGGCGTAATTGACGAAAGGTGACACTGGGCGCGACGAGGAGCGGCCGCGGAGGCTGAGTGGACCCCAGAGTTTGTTGGGCGGCCCAGATAAAACGATTGCGACCTTCCAAGGGAAACGCAGCTGCGTCTCCTCCTTCGAGCGTGGCCGCGAAAATTTATAATCGTTGACAGCTGCCTGAAGCTGACGGCTGAGGAACGTCGAGCGCTGCCAACAGACGGCGAGCAAAGGGAGCGACGTTCACAGCGGGCGCCGCACTCTGGTGGTGCCGAAACGTTAGTCAGCTGCCACTTTCGACATCGGCCGGCACAGCTGGTGGAAATGCGGGAAGGCTGGCAGAACGGCGCTGCTCTGCGTGACCCACATTTTGTTTTATCGGTTCTAGCAAATCAGGCGGCACAACAACACATTCCAATGCTTAAAACAACGCAGCGCACTGCAGACGCTCAAAGCTGTGTGTCGACAATGCAGCACCTCAAAAACTGGAGTAGTACATGTGTACAGCAGTGTGTATGATTACGTGAACGGAGCACATGTCCAGTGCGTGCGTCGTCCCAATCAAAATCTGGTCGTATATAGGTATCTGTCGTACAACTACGGATCGAATGTACGTACACATCGCAAGAACGACACGTCAATATCAGTCGGCACCTTGACATCCACGAGTATCGCATCGCGCAAGACAGTCAGGAAGCGCTGGATGTGAAAGGAAAGAGCTGTTGCTGCTGGAGTCTGTCGAGGAAGAGAGCGTTGAATCGTGTAAGAGAGGTGGCGGGCTCGCTGCTGTCTTCCTCCTCTGACAGCTGGTCGGCGTCCATGACTCGCCTCTGGAGCTCCCCGATGTAGGCGGCCGCCCTGCGAAGAAGCTGAAGCGGCGTCGACGCGCTGCGTCGACGTGCGTTGGCGTACGGGCGGGGCGGAGGCAGGACGCTGGCGAGGGCCGAGAGCGCCTCCCGGCGTTCGCGCCTGTCGAGCACGATCGTGGCGCGCTTCACGGCCTGCAAGAGGACTCGCGCACTCGACACCGCAAGGACGCTTCGCTTCCAGAGGCACCTCACCTTCAGCCGTCGCGACAGTCGCGGCGAAGAGGCGGAGGTCGTACAAGCGCTGCGCCGGCTCCAGTTCAGCGTGCCCATTCGTTGGCGACGTTCAGTCGAGACCAGCACAATGCTGGTAGAGATGTTGGCAGTTTGGCCTTCAGCGACCGCGCAGCAACTGCGGTCTGCTTCTGTGGTCCGCTTCCCATTCGAGGTCTTCATGCTCGAGAGCACGGTAGAGGCTTATATAGACAGCGGTCGATTAGTTGATTGCCTTTCGGCAAGTCAAGGCCAACTACTTCTCAGCGATTTGCCTTGAGAGCGTCAAACGAAGGCGGAGCACTGCTACTGTGACTGACAGACAGCGCGCTGCGACCGAACTGAGCAGTACGGGAGGGACACAAGGTGGGCGTGGCCTACCGAGGGCCAATCAACATTATGCATGAAGAACAGAAGGCTCCACAAACGAACATCAACAATTAAAGTACGTTACACCGACAAATTCATGATGCGGCATTCACGAGGCATAAGAAAACAATGCAAAAGAACTTGGGGGTTGGTGGCGTCAGCGAGATACACGTTGCGATTTGAGATCCAATATATTTCGTTACTCTCCTGCAGTGCATGCCAGATTGTGTCTTTTCTTGATGTACTCTTCTTTTTTTGGATTGGAGGCTGTTTAGTGCTGCGAGCCATGTTTTTCTACGCCGGGCGCTGCGCTGTCGAGCGTCAGTTGAAGGTCGGCGGCGCGCTTTCCCACGGCCCTGAAGGGCAATGAGGAGGCGACGGACGGGAGGGCCGAGGCCGATGCGCGTCCGTTGAAAAGCGGCGACGGCGACGCGCACAACTCGAGGACGGCGGCGGCGCGGCGTCAACACACCGCTCCATCCTCTCCGCCCTACGTTCGTCCCACTCAGAGCCCCACCTTCCAGAATAACGCACACGTCGGCTGCGATTAACGAGCGACAACTCTCGCTTGGCGTGGGAAGGTCATGCGTGGAGGTACGAACGACAACAACGCCACAAAAAACGCCACAAGTCTGACGGGGCCAATAAATCGAAAAGAAAGTAGTCGCGCAGTTTTTTGGTTCAATCGGGATGAAAATATGGTGTGACTGCTTTCTTTCCCTGCGCATGATGCGATGCACATGAATGTACATGCACATACATGTACATACATATGCGCATACATGTACATATGCACATACATGTACATGCACGTACATGTACATGCGCATACATGTACATACATGCACATGCAGTGATGCCGCGCCGTTTACGGTGTACAGTAGTCCTAGGTACAGTGTTAAACAAAAATGTACTGTGCGAGGCGCTTGAGACGCTACACGCACATGTTGTGAAACTGCGGCCGGCGGCGGATGAGCGTCTTTGCCGGCCGGCCGACGCACCTGTCCGCTCTTCTCACGCTGTCGCCGTCGCTCCTTTGTATGCGTTGTCGCCTCGAGGGCGCGCGGCCGCGCGGCGCGAGGCGGTGGACTTTCAAAGGCTGCGCCCGCCCGCCCGCTCGCCACCTTTCCCACGGCCTGGCGCCGCGTGGCGGCCCAACAGCTGCGCTGACGACCGCGCGCAACCGCAGCGCCAACCAACGTGACGACAACAAGAGAAAGAGAGAGTCACTCGATCACGACACTGAAAGGCGAGTCGACAACCCGACGTGGGGTAACGAACACGCCTCATTCGGTGTCCATCCGTCTCCAGCATGAATAGAACGAGCGACTTCCTCCTCTCGAATTATAATCGATGTCGTTGACCCTCGACACCTTCCGCTCCATGCTTCTCCAGGGTCTACTTCAGACGATAAAAAGACGACAGCACTCGCATCGCATCGCAGTCAATCAAAGATGAACACATCCATTGTACAATGTTTCTACGGGTACAGAGAAAGATGATTGCGTGCGTCGTCGCTGCACTGCTTCTCGTTGACCGCGGCCCGCGTCTGTTGTCTTGATAATGATGGGTCGTTTGTTTGTGTCGATTATACAAAGGACCTTCTGTAGAGGCAGCAGCGTCGCTAGGTGACAATCGTACGTGGAGCGACGCGGCTTCGCTGTCGTGCGACTTCGAGCCGCCGCTTCACATCGCCCCTCGGCCAGCTAGCCTCTGCGCCTCGTGGAGCAATGAGCGACGCGAGGATGGCTTCGGCTGGCAGCCGGCCGTTGCCGGACTCATCGTCGACGCCTGGCACTCCATTCCCAGACCCGCGCACGGTGACGACACCTTTTGTTCATTTACACAGCTGCAGAATTTGCGACCTGACAAATCTAATCCCCAATTCCAATCCATATGTAATCCATATCCAACATCCGTCTGGCTCTTCTAGTAGAGACTGCCTTCTCGGCGCAGGCAATGGCTTCGTCTTTGTGGCGGGCCGAAACGGGGCCGTGCCCGACGTGGCGCGACTGGTCTCGGCCGAGATCGGCTGTCTGTTGCTGCCGCTGTACGTGTCGATCAGCTTCTGGAAGAACGCCTTCCTGTCGGGACTGCTGCAGGACCCGCGCATGCCGACGCTGAGCGTTCTCGCCCGCTCAGCCCACAACGGTCACGGGGTCGTCCGACTCGCCTCCACCCTGGACGCGACACTCGTCGCCGGCAACGAAGCCGCCTGGCGCTCGGCCATCGTTCAAGTGCCCCCCACCAACCAGTCCTTCCATGTCGGGCTGGCCATTGGCGCCAACTCTGATCGCAATTCGCCTCTTGTTCAGATTGTCATTGAAGCGGTTGTTCAAGGCCCCTTTGACATTGTAGCGGTCGACAGCATCACCACGAGTGGACATATCGATAGTACGAGTGACGGGTTCTTTCTACCACGCACACCAACCTAGTTTTTCGATGTCAACTTTAGACCGCTTGTGCGCACTGTCGCAGCAAGAGCAGAAACAGCTCGTTCTGACCGGAGCTTTGGGATCGTCTGTCACGCCAGAAGAAGTCGTCGCGGACGTCGACATCCACAAAGGGCCACTTGCTCCGCCAGGCTTTTCATCAACAGATGTGCGGCACGGCATCGACCTATCACTGAACAACGTACCTTTTGTTCGATCAAGATTGAAGAGGGAGAGACAGACCAGACGGCAGTGTCACCGTTTTTCCAGCCGGAAATATCCGATGAAGGTGGCGTAGCGGGGTCGCCATCCTGCACTGCTGTCGAATGCGATTTTGAAGAGCGCGTGTGCGCTTACGAAGAAGCTACAAGCGATGGTTCCAACGGCGGCTGGGCCGTCGTCAGTGGTGCCGTAGGGTCACCACCAATCGTTTCAAGGGCAGCTTTTGGTACATCTTTAGCTTTTGTCCTGTATCTTTGTGCGGCGGAACTTACACAGCCGCCTATTCCGTACGTGACAGGTCGGTTCTACGCTGTCGGCTACACTTCCCATAACGAAACTTCACAAGTGCTCAAAAGCGCCTCCTTCAACACGACGCGACAGACAGATCTGGTGTTCTGGTTTGTCGTCGGTGGTCGGCGAGAGCGGCCGCCCCAGTCGAGCGGTCGGTTAGTCGTCTGCGACCTCCGACTCGACAACTGTCTCTGGCAAGCAACCGCCGACGACGCCGACAGCCGGTGGAAGCGCGCTGCGGTCGAACTGACGCCAGGGAGGCATCAGGTCAAGTGCTCCCACGTTCTGCCATTCGAGAGTGCCAGTACAGTACTGCTATGGTAGTCCTTACCTACAGATCTTCTTCGTACTGGAAAGAATGGAGCGACAACTCGTTGGCCTGGACCAGATTAGTTTACGCTCGCCGTTTGGAGGAAGTACCAACTGCATCACCGCCTGATTTCGACGAGGCTCTCACGCGGGGCAGTGATATTAAATTAAGTAAGATAGGATCCCATGGCAAACTACACTGCAGGCGTCAATAAATTACAACGGACAGCCACGTCGACAGGAGTCGCAGCGATGGACACAACTGTTTGTAGTCGGCATGGCGTAGTAGCGCTTTGCACAGACGATCCCGTGACAACGAGCGGTGCACTCCCTAAAAGATTCCGTCACTGGCGGTGCTGTGACGCCTCGAGAGACGGGCCCGGTCAGGGGGCGGCGGACGCGGCGCGCCGCCGCCTGCGGGCGCCAATGGTGGGCTGGCTGTAGAAGGCGGAGTCGAAGCCGCGGTCCGAGGGGCCCGGGAGGAAGGCGGCCGAGTCGAACTCCTCCTGCCAGGGCGCCACCGCGGGGTAGAGAAAGGCGACGGCGCGCTTCCTGAAGAGCGCCGAGTCGAAGGCGCGCTTCTTGATGTGGCCCTGCGCGCCGACCACGCCCATCGACCGGTCGTAGCCAGCCACCACCGCCGTCGACAGCAGCGCCGCCACCGCCACCAACTGCCAACGGAGACGCGCCCCTTTTCCACCACCAACCTCGTTCGGCACAACAGTCAAGCCAACTCACCATCAGAACGCCGTGAACGTTGCGCACTTGGAGGCAGAAGGAAGCCATCTTTTGCCGATGATGCTAGAACGATCCCAATGTTCGAGTCGAAACCCGCAACTAGGAAGGCTTGGTCCTCGGCGCGCACAATCAAGTTCGGTCCTTCTGCTGACTAACTAAGCGGATTGAAGCAGTATGCGACTCAGTAAGTCCTAAACAAAATCCTAATCAACAAGAACAGCAAAACAACCCCCAGCAGACGGAAAGACGACCGAGGAGGGGACTGCGAAAATCTAATCAAGAGATAAAACGATCCGCGAAACGTGGTTTCTTCATTTCCGTTTCGGCCTACGCGCAGTTTGCGTCGTCGTCTCCTTGTGGATATAAACGCGCGGCGATAAATTAACCTTCCCCTTCTATTGGTAATTCTACACACGGGCGTCGGGAATTAAATTTTAAGGACGTTCCCTCATCTGTATGGCGGATTCGGGCCCGACCGACCACGCCTACGTCTCGAGCGCTCGCGCTTTACGACCGCTTCGTTCCGGAAGGCGACGCCGCCAAAAGACGACGTTCTCGCCCCAGCAAAGGTGCAGCGCCGCTCGCATGCCGACTACCGATCAAGGGCGACCGCCGCACGCACGTCGGCCAACGTCCGCCGGTGTAGCGTTTCTTTTGGACCGAGCACCGTACACGCGACGACCGGCCGTTGAACGGGTCGGCGCCCAGAAGCAGGCCCGCCGCTCAGACTGCGTTGTCGCACCAGGCGAGGGTGTGTTTGAACAAAGAGATAGTCGACACACACACCGGTGATTAACTGAGCTAGCGCCCCGAGAGAAAGCCACTGAAAGCTTGCATCCACCCACACCCAAGGAAGACGGCAACCGGAGTCGTGAGCAAAGGGGCAAGTCCGCGTCGAATAAAAAACTGACTGAGAAAGCTCGATTTTTCAGGTCATGTACTGATGGGCATCCAGGAAGCGGCCGCATTCGTCAGAATTTGTACGATTCCCAGCGGCGCCGCTGATTGCGCGCGAGTGGGACCATTCATTAGGACGCTGACGAGTACATGGGAACGACAGTGGAGAACGAGAACGACAAAAAGAACTAAACGATCCTCTCCGCGCTCCGTCCGCTGCTCAGAGCCACAAACGGATTCGTCCGCGGCGGTATTCGAGGCACGCAATGCGAAGCGACCCATATGGTAGATTAAATGCAGCTAATTAGCTTAGGCGGCGCTTTGCAGGCGCTGCTCGCAGGTTGACGAGCGTGGGGCCGAGGGCGGGCGTGCCGCAGCCGCTCTGCGCTGCGCTGCCTGCCGCAGAGGGGCGGCAGCTAGCAGGCACTAGCCGTGGGGAGTGGGGGAGGGGGGGGGAGGTGCGTATGGGGCTCGGTTGGGCCTCCTTTGGCACCGTTGACGTCGTCAGCGATAGGGGAATGGCGTGGCCCGAACGTCAGCGGCGCGTGGGAGAACTACCAAGCGACGAGCAGCGTCGGAAGCGACGCGCTCCCTCTTGAGCTTAGCAGAAGCCACCCACCACCTCATGCATGTTCAACGCGTTGCAACGAGCCCATTGCCCCACACTCGACGACGACGACGACGACGAGAACAACAACGACGCTGACGACGACACCCACCGCTCGTGGCTGACGCAGCTGCGCGCCGCAGAGGGAAGGCCAGCGAGACGCGGGCAGGCACGTGACACTGTGGTGAGGGGAGGAGTGGCAGCAGCGCCTAGAGGGGGTAGTCGTCGACGACGAGCTTGGAGTAGAGGCTGTAGTGGACGATGAGCGGCCTGGTGGGGTCGCGCGTGTTGGCGTTCTGCTCGAAGCTGTTCACCACCACTCGCGACACGGTCGTCAAGTTCGGGTTGGACTCGGCGCGCTCGAGCACGCGGTCCAGCTGGTCGCCCACGATCACCTGGACAACGGACCGCGCCGTCTCGCCACCCACTCACAGACGCTCCATTCCATTCCATCATCGGTTCGAACTTCGGTAACTAACGCAAACCATGTCTGCTGTTGTACTTCAGCGTTATCTGTTCTCCACGTATCGCCGATCTGTTAGAAGTCACTCCACGTTCGGTCAAATATAAATGGTTGTGCTTCGTCAAAAGGAAGCAAATCAAAAGAGCAACACGTAAGTACATAGGGCGTACATGCGCACAAAGCAGGACACGTACCGGTGACGAAGGCTTGGGCGCCAGTTCGCCGTTCAAGAAGAGGGTGCGCGATGCCATCATTTGGGTGACGTCACTAAAGCATCCGGCAGAGTGCGGCAGTAGCACGAGGAACGCTACACTACCCCTTCGTCAATCGTTCGCCGAACACGACTTTGCAGAGCGCGTCGAAGCGATTGGCGCCGACGAGTTGGGACTCGTTGACGAATCCTCCCGGGACGCCGTCGTCCACGCCACCGTCGTCGTCCGACTCCTCCTCTTCGTCCGACTCCTCCTCCTCCTCCACGGGCTGCTGCTGTCGTCGTCGCTTCTTCAACCGGCAAACCGACGTCGACACCGACCGACTGGGCGAGAAGGCGGCCGGCAGCGGTGAAGACGACGACGACACCTTCCAACCGACCGACGTCCGACGCCAGAGCAGTGTGGCAGCCGGGCCCGCCCGCTGGACGCAGCGCAACGCCGCCCGGCAGCTGCTCAGACCGGCTAGGGTGCCAGACATCTGCCGGCCAATGATCTCGCAACAAGTCGACAAAACTCTCCTCGAAAACATGTACGAGACGCGCGAAGGAAGGTGACTCGAAAAAGATGGCTTACGATATATTTCTGCAACTGCGGCCCGGGGCAGAACTACAAAACGTACACGGAATTCGAATTCTACAACTGGACGACGGGCGCGGAACTGTCGAATACCGACTTCTTATACAGGAGCGTGCAAAGCAAAGGCTGCACTGGCGCCGCGGCGGAGTCGGACGCGTGGGCAGACCGCTTGCCAGCAGCGGGCCTGATGCGTAACCGGGCCTCCATCGACAACGGGCAGCCCTGCAGTCTGACCCTGACTTTGCCACTCTTGCCAAAGCCGCCCTCGACAACGGCCGCCTCGCCGGTCTCGAGACGGACACGGAGTCCCAGAAGGTGCTGAACGGAGCCGTCCTTGCCGGCCAGGCCGCGCACGATCAGGGCCGAGCCGTGGTCGTCGCAGAGGCGCTCGGCCACTCCTCGCTTGCACTTGCTCTTGTAGACGCGCAGTCGACGCAGCTCCGCTGTGCAGTAGTCGCTCGCGTGGTAGAGATGCAGCAGACGGCCGCTGAAGGCGAGTCGACAGGCGGCCGCGTTGAGGTCGGCGTCGAGACGCGAGGCGATGTAGAGCGAGCGGTCGGCCACCAGAACCGCGTGCTCGAACTGCAGCAGCACGAACAGACGCGATTCAGCCTTGGTGGCGGCGCTGTCATCGCCGTCGGCAGGGGCCGTGGCCAGCTTCTGGAGCCAGTCGAACGTGGAGTTGACAACGTCTAACTCGCTAACGTCGCCAGCGACGACGACGCGAGAAAAGAACGAGCACGTCGCCAGAACCGTCTCGTGTCCCACGCTGACGTGGAACTTCGACCTTGAGAGGACCTCTCGCTTGTAGTGGCGTATTGGGTCGCAGCTGGCGATGGCCGCAAACGACTTCATGACCAAACCCTTTGAGCAGACGAGGCCTCGCTCGAACAGCTTGGCGTTCAAGCCAGTCGTGGCCAACGCCACCCTGTCGCCTGCAACAGACAGCAAGCCCCATTCCATGTTAGCTCTAGTAGTACAACTGTACAAGACAAACCTTGAGCAGCTGTTTCCACGGCCTGGTGGAAAATCTGCATCGACTTGACCTTGCGCGATTCCCCCAAGGCGGGAATATGCACGTCGTTGCCGACCGAGACCTTGCCGCGGAGAACCGTGCCTACACTGCAGACTAGCTACTCGCACCGCCTCTACTTGTAGTATCGGCGACTGGGAGAATAACTCTACCCGTCAATATCGTTCCTTGTCCACGGATGGCGAAGCAATGATCCACCGCCATAATAAACTGCTCAAACGTCGGATCAGACATTCGCTCAGGTGTGTAGGCCGCACTAGCAATGGCCGCTAGCAAGTTGTCGACGCCGAACGGCTCTACACCACCGCCAGCGGGTGGAGCGGCAGCGAGTGGCACAATGGGAGCGTCGGAGAAGCAAGTCGTTGCGAGTGTCCGGCGTAGACGCCGACAGAGCTTCTCGACTCGCGCTTCCGCGTCGACGCGCGGCAGGAGGTCGCACTTGTTGAGGGCGACGACCATGCGCGCGGGACAGGTGATGGCGGCCAGTAGGAGGCACTCGGCCGTCTGCGTCTGGAAGCCCTTGAGCGCGTCCACGACCAGCACGACCAGGTCGATGATATGCGCGCCACCGATGACGGTGCGCAGCAGCGACGCGTGTCCGGGACAGTCGACGAGCGTCAGCTGCATCGCGGCCCCGCCTCCTGGCCGCTCCAATAACGCCACGGATGAGAAGCCGAGGTCGAGCGTCATGCCGCGCTCCCTGCTCTGGGGACTGCGGTCGAACGCAGCCGTACTCGCGGTCGTCGACAGCGCCTGCGCTATCGCCGTCTTGCCGCTGTCCACGTGGCCTAGAAGGCCCACATTGAAGTTCAACATCGTGCCAATTCCGGAAAGAAATGTGGATTCTTGATACGCAACTTTAAAAGATGTTACTTACCGTAACCGAGAAAACACAACAAAGTCTGCGTTCCCGATTGAAGGACTGTAGTCGCCAAGTTAAAATTGTCATAGCGATACGAGATATAAGAATACGACTAATACGAGAATACGAAAATTTCAAATTTAATACGACTTTGTCCAAGATTTAAAAGTGCACCTTCCAAAATACCAACTACCAGCAAACAAGTTGTACTAATTGAAACTTGATTACCGTTCATGTTCTTCGCTGGACCCGCTGCGAGACAATATACGGCTCATCAAGTAAAGTAAGATGCCTAGGTATCAGTGAATGCTTTGGTAGGTACCGTACGACAGCGGCCGTGACGACACAAACGGAGCGACGCGCACGCAAGCCGCCGCTAAAAGCGCCACTCAAAGGCGCTAAGGTAAGGCGCAGCTAGCGACGTTCGCGCTCGAGGATCTTTCTTGTCTCTTTGCCTAGTGCATGCTCCACACAAGCACTACACAAATTAGCACACGAAAGGGTCAGGAAGCGAGACCCGAATTTCCACCTTCCTGTAAGTACATGTCAAGCAGCACATTTTTCTGACCGCTTTATCGGGTTCTGACGGACAGACGTTTATTCGTGAGTAGCGAGCGATGAACTGCCACGTTCTCAGCACGTTTGCAATGCACCTCCTTCGACAGCTCTCGACCAGGCGTCACTTCCTCCTGGAGGAGACTTGCGAAGTTTGAGCATGAGGTAGCCGTGATTGGAAGTCGACGACGCGCCAACCTGCAACGCGGACGCAACGCCTCAGGCACCGCGGTCTCAACACGTTCGCTGGCTGGCTGCAGGCGCGAACTGACGTCGAACTTTGCGCTGTCTGGGTCGACGGGCGTTGGAAAGGAAGCGCGGTAAGCAAACTGCTCGATTCTGAACGCCTCTACAGCACCGGCAGATGAAGAGGCGACCGCGGCTTTCTCGTCTTTGCGCTCTTTGCGCGTCTTCTTCTCGGAGCGCACGGTGAACTTCATGAACAGCGACTCGGCGCGCAGGTCGAACTCTTGAAAGTCGGCGTTGTCCGACAGCGCGCCCGGGTCCGCTAGTTTGCCCAGCTTGGCAAACCACTTGGCCGGCTGACTCTTTGGCCGCAAATTCGCTATTTTGAACGCCAACTCGATCTGTGAAATGCTCTCGTGGACAACCGTAGCAGTCACATCTGAAAGGTCCAACAGCTCTTACTGATGAATCGACTGCACACATTATGACCAACTTCCTGTGAGAGGCGAGCTGCGCCCGCTGCTGCCGTTCTCCTCTTTTGCATCCTTTTGTTCAGTGGCCATGGCAGAACAGGACAGCGGGAACGGAGATCTAAATTCGGCCGATGCGATTATCAGACTTCAGACGGGCTGAACTTCTCCATAAATTTCGCATATGCGCAAGGCACGCACGCACGCACGCACGCACGCACGCACGCACGCACGCACGCACGCACGCACGCACGCACGCACGCACGTAGCAACCGTCACCGAAACGCCTAACGGGTCCTAGAGGTGAGCGAGCGTCCTGATGCCCGTAAGAGTGCTGACGCGTAGAGCGGCCAGACGCTACTGTTACTCGCAGTCGCAATACGGCGGGGCGATGGGGCGGCCGTGGCTCTGCCAACAGGTTGCGCAGACATCGCTCTCAAACACGCGGCCTACGCTGGGCAGAAAAGCGCGAGAGCGCCGACGCAGAACGAGGAGAGCTGGCGTGGCCGGCGAGGCATTGCTCAGCCGACGAGAATGTCTGCTCGCTACGCTCGACGGGCACCAACCAAGAGAGCAGGGCCGCACTGACTCAAGGCGCACATGGACCGACCAACGCAGCGGACGCAGACAGCCAGCCACGGAAAGGCGCTTTCGATCCCGCAGAGAGGGCGGCCTCCTCAGCCTCCCTTTGCACAGCCAACTCCGCACACCACGCTTGCTGTGTACATGTACTTCGCCCAACAATTAGGGACCCAACTTTTCTGTATTCTATACTGCATCTTTTAGACACTTGAAAGACCTATCTGCGTCGCTAGTCCGCCGAACGCTTGCTGTCATTGTAACGTACATTAGTACTGCGTGCGTAGTACCGTAAACGTACGCATCGTAAACTCTACAATTAGTCGCTGGGAGGGTTTATGGTTTTGTGGTGCCAAACCGGTACCCGCACGGAGGACTTTTTGTACCCACTTACGAGAACATGCACATGAAAATCTAGCGAACGAAGGAACACAAAGCCGATTGGATTTAGCAAGCTAATCCAGCTCTAGTTCTAAATCACAAGTGTTTGTAGCCCGTTTCAGGGCTGAGCAAAGTCTTGGGCGATACGGCCGAGTTGGTGGAAGCGGCGGAACTTGTCCTCAAGCAGGCCGATGACTCTAGGAGAGAGTGAGGGTGCGACGAGTCGTGAGGACTGGCCCAGGGCGGCGGCGCTGCTGGCGAGCGAGGCGCCAGCCGCCGCGGTGCGAGCGCAGTGGGCGGCGAGCATGGCCGCTCCAAGGGCGACGGCCTGCCGACAGTCGGGCAGGAGCACGGGCAGACGGAGGACGTCGGCGTGCGCGCGCACGTAGAGCCAGTTCTCCGCGAGCCCGCCCGTCATGCGGACCACGCGGAAGGGCCGGCGCGCCTCGCGCTCCAGGCCGGCCACGATGAAGCGCGTCATCAACGCCAGCGCGTACACGTGCGCCACGTACAGCTTTTCCAGTGTCGTCTCCAGTGACAGTCCAGCCACAATGCCCGTGGTGCGCGCGTTAGCGAGTGGCGATCGGTTGCCGTGATAGTCGGGCCAGACGTCGACACCGGTCGCCAGCTCGGCCAACGCGAACGACAGTTCCTCAGACGCAGAGGACACGAACTTGTCGTGGAGCGCTCGAAGCAGTAGGCGCTCCCGCCGGGGAGCTTCCTCACGAGTACAACTGCCAAACTGCTGGACGACGTGCGTCAGCATTGCACCGGACACGCTCTGTCCGGCTTCGTTCAAGAAGTAGCTCTCGTAAATGGCTCCCTCGTAGGGTCCCCACACGCCGGGCACAAACGTGGCCGCCTCTCTCTGCGCCATGTGACACGTCGACGTGCCGCAGATCATGACGAGCTGCTCCTCGACTGATAGCTGAAGAACGAAAGCTTGCTTTTTGCAGTGCAATTTTAATGGGGATGGTAGGTCTGAGTACTGGGGCGTCGTCCAAGCCGAGGCCGAGTGGGACGCGGGCGGCGTAGGCGGCGAGCGCGCCGGCGTGCGCGTCGAGGAGGCCGGTCGCGACCGCGGTGTGGGCAGCCAGGCCCAGCTGCTCGGCCGCCAGCGCGCACAGTCCCTCACCCACTGCCTTGCCGGCCGCCTGCACGACGCTGCCAATTCGGCTCTTCTCATCATCCGCAAACTCGGCCAAGTCTGCAGCGTGCGCTCAGTCCACGACTCCTCTGCAGAACAGTACAGTCAGTACCTGCGCACACTGTTTACGTTACGTGAGCCATAATACACCAAGTGGGACAGCCTGCAATGTACTACACATATGCAATACTCGCGTCTGAGAGTCAGCTGTGCATGTGTGTGTACAACAGAACAGAGCACAACGTACCGGACGCCAGCCAAAGTGACCTGTCCCACCGACGTTTATTCGCGTCGTACAGCCACTTGCAGACGACGGCGCAATGCGACCTAAACAACTCGGCGCAGCAAATGATTGTCATAAGAACAGTGCACGCACCTGACTAAGCTTCCAGTTGCTTTGTACGTAAGGAAGTCGACCAAGTCCAGAAAGTGGCCGGCGTTGTGAAACGTCTCTGGACAATTTCTCTTGAGCCAGAGCAGCTTGGGCAACTCCATCTCAAGGGAAATTGCGCCGCCTGAAGCAGAAAGCTTGCGATTTGAGAAACCTCCGCATGCATAGAAAACCTTGGAAGCCGCACCCACAACATGAAGCATTGGATGTTGCGTGGAGTTGATGAATTCCGCTTCAGCGGTGGCGCGGTGATCGAGCCACATGATGATGTTCGGAACGTGACGGCCGTGACGAGACTCCTCCGGTGACGGAGCCTTCTCGGAAATATCGACGCTCACCGCCAGAGGACCGCCTGCGCAGGGACCATGGTCCACGTGTGTTGCGCACAGGGCCGCGTAAGAGTACGCCAACATTGGCGGTCGAGCACGACCAGGGAGCAAGTGGCGTCGAAGCCGACCGCTTTAACAACAGTCGGAGGAAGAGCGGAGCGGTGCATCAGCTCGGCAACCGCCTCGCACACGGCGCCCCACAGCTGCTCGCTGCTCTGCTCGTGTCGACGCGGTCCCTGCTGCTGGTCCAGCGTCGCAGCTGCTGGCGAAGGGTGGAAAATGACGAGCGGCGCCTCTGACTCGGCCACGACTTGGCCGTCTTCGGACACGAGCACCGCCCGCACGCTTTTCGTGCCCACATCCACGCCGACGAAATACTCCATACTGCGCAGCCCCGCTGCTCGAGTCTACGATCTGATCTCTCACACTCGTGCTCGAACCACGTGCTCGGCTCGTGCTCGGCAAAAGCTAAACCATTGTACCATTGTACAATTGTACAGACCTATTTTCTTAGGCTTGCGCCCCGCTTAGGCTTTGACTTAGGCTTTGCTTAGGCTTAGGCTCATGCGTCGCGTAGGCTTAGGCTTATGCATTGCTTAGGCTTGGGCTTAGGCATTTCTTAGGCTTATGTACAACCGTACAATGGTTTGCTAACACTACAGCTGCCCTAAAGGTAAGATTTTCTCAGTTTTAGGCTTTGCTTAGGCTTAGGCTTAGGCTTTTCCTTAGGCTTATGCTTTGGCTTAGGCTTAGGCTTAGGCTTAGGCTCAGGCTCAGGCTTAGGCTTTGGCTAGGCTTAGGCTTAGGTCCGTACAATTGTACAATGGTACAATGGTTTAGCTTTTCCCGTTGATTCTCTAGTCGCCCAATGTCCACGCGTGCGTTTCCAAGTATAATATAGCGGTGCTTCTTCCTAGAAACGTTGGCAGTGCACTCGCGTTGCTGATAGCGACACTTTGCCTTCACCCGAATAGCTCGCAACTCATTCGACAAACTCGCGCCTTCGAAGTGTTGAATGGTGTGCGGCCGGGTCGTGGAGCGTCTCGCGATGTCGGCTGCGGCGAGGGAGACGGAGAAGCTGAAGCGGCCACGGCAGCCGAGCGAGGGCGGCGGCGGCGCGGCTACGGGGAAGGGCCGCGTTTCGGTGGCGCTGCAGGTGGGCCACGAGTCGCGACTTCTGAACCCGCCCCTCCGGAAGAAGGGCTCCGCGGTGCCGCACACGCACCAGTGGACCCTCTTCGTGCGCGGACCGCGCGGCGAGACGCTGGCCGCCGACCTCGTGCAGCGCGTCATCTTTCAACTACACGACGACTTCGCCGAAGCCAAGAGAGGTGCGTTCCTCCCTCCGCTCCGCCTCCCTCTCGCTCCTCCTCACTACAACTTTTGCTCGCAGTTCCTCGTTAAGGCGGCGTCACCCCCTTCCCTTCGCACTCACTCCCACACGTCTAAGGACCGCTACGCGAATGGTCCAAGTGCGAAGCAAAAAGTGTTCGTTTGTTGTTGCAGTGATAAAGAAGCCGCCGTTTGAAGTGACGGAAACGGGTTACGGCGGCTTTCCCATCCCGATCTACATCACCTTCAGCGGGTCCAGTCGCGAGTACAGCCTGCAATACGACATGAACCTGCTCAACTGTAAGGCTTTGCTGATTTGGCTGGTCGGTTCGGATCCGGTGCCATTTGCGCTCCGATGGATTGACAGGCGAGAAGGACAAACAGTTTGTGAGCAAGGTACTCGACGTGCGCAATCCCCCGCCGAAGCTTCGCTCCGAGTTGGAGAAGTTGGCGACGTCCGCGCCCTCGACGGCCAAGCGAGCCGCCCCCGGCCCGGCGCCGCCCCTTGACTCGTCGCGGCCGTCGTCGCAGCTGGCGCCCCCGGCCGCCAAGCTGCACAAGCCGGCCAAGCAGCACCCCGCCGCCAGCACCGGTGCCAGTCAAGCGGGCAAAGCGTCGACGAATCCGTTCGTCACCCTCTTCGGGCCGACCCTGACTCTCGCCTCGACCGGTGGCACCGACGCCGAGCAACGCATGTCGAACTCGCCCTCGCCCAGACACTCGAAGGTGCGCACTCTCCTCTCGTCTTCTTCACTCGCGTCGCCATGCTTTCGCTGTCGATGTTTCTTGAAGGCGGCTGTGCCGAAGGCGTCGAAACAAGCGCCCAAAAAGCCTGTTGGAGCTGCTGCGTCGCTGGCGCCACCACAGGAGAAGAAGACGTTGAAGCGTGAATCTCAACAGTCACCGAAGGACGCGCCTGCAAGAGGCGGTGTCGATTCGGATCGGGCGGCGACTCGCAAAGCGGAGAAAGGGCAGCTGAAACAGAACGGCGGAAAGCGGCCGGCGCTGACGTTGAAGTTGGACAAGAAGGCGGCGGCCGCGACAACTCGCGCTAGGACGAGCTCACCGCAGCCGACTGTGGACGACGCCGCGAAGCAGCTGACGCGGAGGCAGCAGGCCAACAGCTCCGTGAGCTCTCCTTCGCCCAGTCCCACGTCGCCGCGCTCGGGCCGGCGCGCCCGGCCGCTCGACGCCGAGCTGGTCGCCAGCCTCTGCGACGTCTTCGCCGGCGACCGCTCCAAGGCCGACGACCTGCTCTGCAAGCGCGGCCCCGGCCTCGTCGTCGCCGCCCGCTCCGCCGCCTCTCCCCTCTACAGCACCGGCGGCTCGCCCTCCCCGCCCCTCCTCACGTCGCCCAGCCGCAGCGCGCACGCCTCGTCGCCGCCGCCGCCGCCTCCGCCGCCGGCCCAGTCCGCGTCCTCGTCCTGCTCTCCCACGGAGCTGGTCTCCCTGCAGCGCAAGCTCATGACGCTGACGGACGGCGACGTCGTCTGCGACGTCGTCTACCTGCTGGTACGGGAGAGCGTCGCGTACACTCTCGACGGCGAAAGTCTCGAGTTCGACCTCTGCGCGCTGCCAAAAGCCGCGCTCGACGAACTCACCGCCATCTGCCTCCGAGTCCGGCCGGGCTGCTGAACACTCGCGCTCCCACCCCGGCCTGACACTCCACTGACTCTCTCGCTCGCTCACTCTCTGTGATACTCACCAGCCGACACGTCTTCTTACTCTGTTGAGCTGCTTCGGCATTGCGTCAGCTCCGTATCGCGTCGTACTTTGGTTTGGCGTGCCTACTGTTGTTGATCGTCTGTTGTATCGGCACGCTTCTCAGTGCAACTTAGCTACCGTCTGCTCGCGAAAACGGTTTGAGCGATTATTTTTGCGATTGACAGTTGTTGGTGTACGAGAAGCGACTTTCACACGAATACGCTGAAATACATGATCATATGCCAAGATCTACTCGTTGAAGTTGCCTTTGTGTTTGCTGCAGTTACAGTTGTAACTAATTTGCGTAATTACCGTATCTTTATTTCAGCTACCGTAATTCTCACTTTTTGGTACATTACCACAACTACTCCCCATTCCCGTATAGCTTATAGCTTAGCACGCCTAAATTCGAAAGAAGATGCATCTGTATCACTTGACGCTGCAGAGGCCGACCTGTATCAACCAGGCGATCCATGGCAGCTTCGCGGGAACGCGCAAGCAGGTGAGGAGGCCCAGTGAATCGCAGGGAAGAGTATTGAGTATAAAGGGATGTTGGCGAGTTAGGAGCTGGTGGTCGGTCGGGGCCGCGTGTTGGAGCTGCTCCGTCCCGACCCGAACACGGGCAAGGTGCACTCGGTGCTGAGCCAGGAGGTCTTCGGCGTCATTCGCTCCCTCATGGCCTTCCGTCTCACGGGCGGCAGCAAAGGTGCGCTACCTTCAGTCGTCCAACTCTACTCGCGGCGTGCGTACGTACCACAGAGGTGTAACTGGCCATCGAAGCTGAGGGGGGGGGGGGTGAATCTGGGATTTTTCAAAAGTCGCTGGGGGTGACCTGCACGGCCAAATTTGATACAATTTCTCTTTTTCCAGCCTCAATAATGACCTAGAAAATGCTTCGTGAATGCTGAAAACAGCGCCGCAGGCAAAAATTTTTGAATTTGTGGCCAAAAACGCGCTTCAGTGACTCTAAAAATGGTCAGTTGGAGGAAAAAAACAGCGCCGCAGGCAAAATTTGGTGATTTTTTGGCCGAAAACGCGCCCAAAAGACTCCAAAATGGTCTTTAGGTGCGTAAAATCCAGCGCCGCAGGCGAAATTTTTGACATTGGACAATAAATGCTGCTCACAGGCCTGAAAAACACCTTGGGGAGTATGAGAAACACAATTCAGCCATAGGGGTAACCTGCAGTCAGTGCAGGATTGACTAAAGCTGGGGGGGGTGGTCCTACTTTTCGACCTACACCCTACCCAGTTACACCTATGACGTACCACAGCGCGACGCGATTGCGTTCAGACTACATCGTCGTTGGGTCGGATTCGGGACGCATTGTCATTATTGAGTACAACCCACTCAAGAACTGCTTTGAAAAAGTCCACCAGGAAACGTTCGGCAAGACCGGATGTCGGCGCATCGTGCCCGGCCAGTATTTGGCCGCCGACCCCAAAGGACGCGCCGTTCTCATCGGTGCGTGGCGTTTCGTTGCGATTGTGGCGAGGGAAGAAGGAAGACAAGACGCGTTTCGTTTGCCGCGTGCAGGCGCGGTGGAGAAGCAGAAGCTCGTCTACATTATGAACCGCGACGCATCGGCCAACCTGACGATCAGCAGTCCGCTGGAGGCGCACAAGGCCTTCTCGCTCTGCTACGCCGTCGTGGGCGTCGACGTCGGCTTCGAGAATCCCATGTTCGCCTGTCTCGAGATGGACTACGAGGTGGGGTGGCTGGGCGCGCTCGCTTGGCCTCGGCACGGCAGCAGTTGACTTGACTTGACTGCGCTGGCTGCGTGCAGGAGGCGGACCAGGACCCGACTGGGGAGGAGGCTGCGAAGGCGCAGCAGGCGCTCGTCTTCTACGAGCTCGACCTGGGCCTCAACCACGTCGTGCGCAAGTACGCCGAGCCCATGCAGGAGCTGGGCAACCACCTCATCGCCGGTGAGGACGCTCGGAGAAGTTGGGAGGGCGCGGCGCCGAGACTGACTCTCGTTGCAGTGCCGGGCGGCAGCGACGGTCCGAGCGGCGTGATCGTCTGCTGCGAGAACTACCTCGTCTACAAGAACATCGGCGACCAGCCCGACATACGCTGCCCCATTCCCAGACGCCGCGTTCGTCGCGCTCGGCGCCTCTCACTGTCGGCGCTCATTGACGACCTCGTTCTAGAACGACCTGGACGACCCAGAACGAGGCATGATCATCGTCACGTCGGCCACGCACAAGACCAAGGTTTACTCCGCCGCGCTGCTCAAGCGCTCACACCCCTCCCCCGGTTTAGTCGTTGTTCTTCTTTCTCGTGCAAAGCGAGCAGGGCGACGTGTTCAAGATGAGCCTTGAGGTGGACGAGGACATCGTGAGTTGCTTCTCCGCTCGTTGGCTGTGCCGTGCCCGCTCGTAGCGCGGGTCTCGTCACGTCAGGTGGTGGAGATGAAGATCAAGTACTTCGACACCATTCCCGTCGCCTCCTCTCTCTGCATCCTCAAGACGGGCTTTCTCTTCGCGGCGGCCGAGTTCGGCAACCACTACCTGTACCAGATCGCGAAGCTGGGCGACGACGACGACGAGCCTGAGTTCTCGTCCAAGATGCAGCTCGAGGAGGGCGAGACCTTCTTCTTCGCGCCCCACAAGCTCACGAACCTCATCGCCGTCGACGAGCTCGAGTCCCTAGCGCCCGTCATGGCCTGCTCCGTGAATCCCTCCCCTCCCCTCCCCGGTCACCGACTACATAGAGAAGGACACGCACGCTTGCGCCGTGCAGATCGCCGACCTGGCCGGCGAGGACGCGCCGCAGTTCTACACGCTCTGCGGCAGGGGCCCCAAGTCCTCCCTGAAGGTCCTCCGTCACGGCCTCGAGGTGAGCTGCGGGCCCCCGCCCACGCGGGCGCACAAGCACGCACGCGGCCCAGGTCTCCGAGATGGCCGTCTCCGAGCTGCCCGGCAATCCCAACGCCGTCTGGACGGTTCGCCGGAAAGTGGACGGTACGCGTTTTGGTTGGAGGCTGCCTATGAGGTGGTGGTGCTAGTCGACGTGCGTTCAGACGAGTTCGATGCCTACATCGTCGTGTCGTTCGTGAACGCGACGCTCGTGCTCTCGATCGGTGAGACGGTGGAGGAGGTGACGGACTCGGGCTTCCTGGGCACTACGCCCACCCTCTCCTGCTCCCTCCTCGGCGACGACGCACTCCTGCAGGTACTGCACTTCTGAGGACTCGACCGGAGACGCTCAGAGTGCGCTCGCTCAGATCTATCCCTCTGGAATTCGGCACATCCGCTCCGACCATCGCGTCAATGAGTGGAAGGCGCCGGGCAAGCGGACGATTCTCAAGTGCGCGGTCAACCAGCGCCAGGTGGTGATCGCGCTCAACGGCGGCGAGTTGGTCTACTTCGAGCTGGACCCCGTGAGTTGGCGGCCACCGTTGGCGTCCCTGCCGCCCTAGCTCTCGCTTGGCGCGTTGCAGACGGGGCAGCTGAACGAGTACACGGAGCGGAAGGAGATGTCGCAGGAGGTGGTGTGCATGTCGCTGGCCGAGGTGCCGGCCGAGGTGCTGCGCAGTCGCTTCCTCGCGGTCGGCCTGGCCGACCGCACTGTGCGCATCGTCTCGCTCGAGCCGCAGGACTGCCTCGCGCCCCTCAGCATGCAGGCGCTGCCCGCGCAGGCCGACTCCGTCGCCATCGTCGAGATGGGCCAGGCAGAGCCACCGTCCACGCCCACCCTTTTCCTGAACATCGGCCTCGAGGTGCGTGCGTGCGTGCCGCGTGCGTGCGCGCGCGCGTGCTCCCCCCGCCGTCTCGCCCCGTCCATCGCCCCCCATCCGCCCCCTTTAGAACGGCGTGCTCCTGAGGACGGTGCTCGACGCGCGCACCGGCGACCTCAGCGACACGCGGACCCGCTACCTCGGCACGAAGCCCGTCAAGCTCTTCCGCGTCCGCATGCAGGGCAGGAACGCGGTCGGTTGTGGCTGCCGTATCGACTCGTCCACGTTCCCAACAACTGGTGCTCGCGCTACAGGTGCTGGCGATGTCGAGTCGGACTTGGCTGCTCTACTACTACCAGAGCCGCTTCCACCTGACGCCTCTGAGCTACGAGGCGCTGGAGTTCGCGAGCGGCTTCGCGAGCGAGCAGTGCCCCGAGGGCGTCGTTGCCATCGCCGCGAACACGCTCCGGTGAGAGGACGGGAGAGTGCGTCGCTCGGTCGCCGTAGTAGGCTGCGCCGCTCGCTCAGGATTCTGGCGATGGAGAAGCTGGGCGCCGTCTTCAACCAGGTCTCGCACCCGCTCTCGTACACGCCGCGCCGCTTTCTCCACGTCGACGGCACGCCCTTCGTCGTGCTCGTCGAGACCGACCACAACGCCTACTCGGCCAAGACCGAGAAGGAGCGCAAACGACAGATGGCTGAGGCGCGTCCCTCTCTTCCTTCCTTTCTCTCCTACGCACTCGCGCACGCGCCCCCACGCACGAACGCACCCGCATCTCGTCCACTCGATCCAACCGGGCCGTGAGGAACCGTCGACGGCGCTTATAGGAGATGGTGGATCTGGCGGGTCCTGACGAGCAGGAGCTGGCGGCCGAGATGGCCGCGCAGTTCCTCCAGGAGGAGCTGCCGCAGTCGACGTTCGGCGCGCCCAAAGCCGGACCCACCATGTGGGCGTCGACGGCAAGTTCTGCCCGCGCGCGAGCGCGCACTCACGCACGCACGCACGGACGCGTGTTGTCCGCGCTGCAGATTCGCGTCATGAACTCCATCGACGGCAAGACCGTGCAGGAGGTGCAGATGGAGCAGGACGAGGCCGCCTTTTGGTTGCAGTTCTTTTTCTCGTCTTGCCAACTGGGGCTGGGGCCGCCAGCAAGCGTCGTCACCGTTCACAGCATCGCGCTGGTCGAGTTCGCGTGCCAGCCGGACGCGCGCTTCCTCATCGTGGGCGGAGCGAGCCGACTGCGTCTGAAGCCGCGCTCGGCCGTCGGCGGCGGCTTCATCTGCACCTACTTGTTGTCGTCGAAAGGGGACCGCCTCGAGTTCATCCATCGGACGGCCGTGGAAGACGTACGCGCCCTCTGGCTCGGCACGAACTGTTGACGCGAAGCCGTCTCCTCGACGCAGGCGGTGCACGCGCTCTGCGCCTTCCGGGGCCGTCTGCTCGTGGGCGTGGGCAAGCTGCTGCGCATTTACGATCTGGGCAAGAAGAAGCTGCTGCGCAAGTGCGAGAATAAGGTCTGAGCTGCGTCTGGGCGCACGCGGCAGGCGGGTGAGACTAGCTGCGAGGGAGGATGAGAGGGTCGGTCGGTTGCAGCACCTGCCCAACCTGGTGACGAGCATCGAGACGGTGGGCCAGCGCATCTACGTGTCGGACGTGCAGGAGTCGCTCATCTTCGTCCGGTACAAGCCGCTCGAGAACCAGCTGATCGTCTTCGCCGACGACACGCAGCAGCGGTTCGTCACCTGCTTCGCCCTCCTCGACTACGACACCGTCGCCGTGGGCGACAAATTCGGCAGCGTCGCTCTCGTGAGGCTCCGGCGCAGGCGCGTTTCCTATGGCAGCGAACGCGACTCGTCGCTCTCTGCAGCTGCGCCTGGCCAAGGGCACGCTCGACGAGGTCCAAGAGGACCCAACGGGAGTGCGCGCCCTCTGGGACAAAGGCGTGCTAAATGGCTCCTCGCAAAAGGTTGGTGCAGGGCACCGATGCACTTGTCTGGTCCGCAGTGCAACACTGGCCTGCCCGTCACTGGAACGTCGCGACTCAGTGCGAACTGCTGGCGACGATATACGTGGGCGAGGTGGTGACGTCGCTGCAAAAGACGGCGCTGATCGCGGGCGCCAGCGATTGCCTCGTCTACACGACCGTTGGAGGCGCCGTGGGCGTGCTGCTGCCGTTCTCTTCCAGAGAGGTGCGCGCGCGCGCGCCTGCCCACTGCTCTCGCTCTCTCTCTCTCTCTCTCTCTCCTCCCACACTCACAGTGGGTGGTGGTGGTGCGCTTGCAGGACTGCGAGTTCTTCCAGCAGCTGGAGATGCACCTCCGCAACGAGCTGCCACCGCTCTGCGGTCGCGACCACCTCGCCTTCAGGTCCTTCTACGCGCCCGTCAAGGTAGTTATTAGGAGTCGCTTGGCTGAGGCAAAGGTTTATGGAGGGGAAGGCGGCTATTCGCGGCGCCCCGCAGGCGATAATCGACGGAGACATTTGCGAGCAGTACAGCCTCCTGGAAACGGCCAAGCAAAAGGCGATTGCCGAAGATCTCGTCAGACAGCCTTCAGAGGTCACCACAAGATATTTGTACATAGGTATACTGTATGTCGGATATAAAAGAGTGCGTGTTTCCAGGTGCAAAAGAAGCTGGAGGACATTCGAACTCGCTTCGCCTTCTGATCGCGCGTCGTCTTCTGTCAATGCGCGTCTTCACACTGTTGTGTTTCGCGCTACGTTGGCGGGCAAACGACCCGAGCCGTCTGTTAGTTCTGTGTACGCCGCCGCCTCGAGACTCGTGGTAGACATACTTCACAATCGCAGTTCTTCTGCCCCACACCAGCTAGTAGCTAAGCGGTCGGTCGAGTGGCCAGCGAGATCGCGATGGCCTGCTCGTTGGACGTCAATGGCCGACCTGGCGCGTCGGCGAGACGGACGCGTCGTCGTAGGGCGGCGTCCGCGGAAGCTTTGGCCGTCGTCGTCTTCTTGGGAGTTGTCGTGTACTGCGTCGCGCAGCCAGCCTGGCTCAGCGACGGCAGTGGAAACTTGCCACCCCTGTACGCGACGCGTTCGTCGTAGACGACCTTAACTACGGTTTTGCCGAACAGCTGCATGTCGGATGGCAAGACAATCGACAGCGCACTCTGGCTGGCGCGCTAGTAGGCCCTCGAGAACGAATTTGTCCGGAAAGCTTGCGCAGGCGGAGCGCGGTCTCGCCTTCTGCTGACGCCAACTGACAACTGCAGACGACGTCGTCAGGGAGGAAGGACCCCGTACTGGCTCACTAAGCAGTACACCTGCCGAAAGTAGTCGCTCAGGGTGAACTGCCGTCGGCACGGACCGCCGCGTTTGACGATGTCCTCGTAGTCGATGCCGAAGCTCGGCTTCACTCTTTCACTGACTTTCACTCGCAATCGCAGCTATCGCTCTGGCTCTGGGCAGCACCGGAAACGAGTTTGCTTCTCTGCCCGTCGAATGCGCCGCGTCGACACGGGATATTCGGGCAGCACCGATGCGCGCTTTGTCTCTGAACCGACTGTTCTCGCCTTTGGTGTAGCCTGGCGCTATTGAAACGAAATGAACCCTGCTCTTCCTTCTTCTGCTTCATATCCGAGCCTCTGCCCGCTCTGCATACGCGAATAGTGGACGACAACATCGTCGGCGCTCACTGCAGTGATCCGTTGTTCATTCGAGGTTCATGCGCCCACAGTCGACGTGCTCCGAACGCCCACAGTGCGTTGTATTCGCAAACAATCGACTGGAGCGCGAGCGGAGACGACCAGTTGGCAGGCCGGATCGACAGAAGCACGAATCTGTCGTCGTCTTTTCGCCAGCGCCCCACGGGCAAGATTCGGCTGAAGGTGGGCGAACGAGAAGGTTGAAGAGAAGGACGGCTTTCGATTGAAGCAGTTGGACATCGGCCGGCCCCACGGGGCGATGCATTGACGGCCGGGCAGTGCGGGAGACGGCCGTCCGCACCTCCATTACGATGAGGCGAAGACGCGGCCGCGCCGCTCGAGGCGAGCCGCGGACGGCGGCGACGACTTCATCGTCGTGCCAATCAAGAGGAGGGTGGCTGCCGGTGCAGTTCAAGTTCAACCCCGACAACGCTGGCTGGCAGACACGTCCCGTTGACACCTACCCCTCGCCCCTCCGAGCTGTGCGACATCTTCGGCAGTAGCGGCTAGAGGCGCGACAGCAACTACTGAGCCTCGTGTCACACCGTCAGCGATGCTTCTCCTACTCCTACTTACCGCGTGATTCCTGTGGTGTGTTTGACATTGCACTGACAGCCACTTCCTCTCGTGATCCGAACCGGTACAACTGAGTGCCGTTGAGCCGATGAATAGAGAGTTCTATACGGCGCTTCTCCAGTAGTAGAGTTGGCAATACCTATCACCCTGTTCACGTTTTTCTGGTACTATGTGTGTCACGTAACGCCGAGTGTGTAGGCTCGAAAAGAACTTTTTGATTTCTTTGGGCCGCCGTAGCTCTGTTCAAACACCCGAAGCGTGTTCGTCCGGAATACGGTACTCGTGCAGTGAAGAAGCGAGAGCGGCATCGATGCTTCCCCGCGTGATCCCTGTGATGTGTTTGACATTTGCACCAACAAGCACTTCCTCTCCACATTCCCCTTGTGATCAGAACTGATGCAACTCACTGCTTTTGATTTTTGTATTCATTAATTTATTTGTGGGATTATTGTGTTTTATTGATTTTGTAGGTACAGGCGAAAAAGCAATGGAGACGGAAGCAGTCAGCGCAGACGGACGAGTGCTACGGCTGCTCGTCGACGGCACCCGGCTGTCTCGACCCGCCCTCTACGGTGTCCAGCCCAAGTACTGCGCGCTGCACTTCCAACCTTCCAACTACTGCCCGCTCGGCTGGCGCGTCGTCGCCGAAGATGTCGGCGACGCGAGCACGAGGTCGTTCGCGAGCGGACTTTTTATCTCCATGTTCGACGGCAATCTGCGGCTGCCGACGCGCCACTGGCTCCGCGTCTACTGCCCGCCGCCCTCCCACTGCGGCTGCTTTGAGTGGGTCTCGATCAGCCACCTGATCCTGGCCGACACGGCCGCCTGCGACGTCCGCTGCGTGCTGGAACAGGCAACGGCGCAGCTGCGCCAGGAGTGGAAGGATCGAGTGGAGCGCAAGCCGAAGTCGTCCAAGCAAGTCGTCCTTCGGGCTCCAAGCCGAGAAGAGAGCGCGGCCATGGCGGTGGACTGTCGGCCGAGGAGAAGCAGCGGCACGCGGCTGGCCGGCTACGTGGTGCGCCTCGACTGCAGCACGCGCCTCGACGTGTACGAGCTGGGTCTGGACGCCTGCGCCGCCGCCGTCTCTCTCTTCTGCCTCTTCATGGCCAGCTGGATTCAACGCCTTTTGAGGAGCACTCCGCCACCTCACGAACGGGGCGTCGTGCCACTCGACCACATCGCATATTGTCTCTTCAGCAGCGCATTAGCCAAGCACCAGGCCGAATCAAAAAAAAGTTCAACGCATAAGTATTTATTTTCTCGGGGTTCATTTCACCGTTCTGAGCTCCGCACTTCAACCGACTTGCCATACAGCTTATTGCCCCCAACGTACGTATGTAGACAGATACTACGCTTATTCAACTGTTCTTGAAATGGTCAACAAGTGTTTTGACTCGGCCCAGTTTGATCATTTGAGAGACATTTCCTCAAGGCTGTTCGTGAGGGAACGCGTAAAGAAGTTCGTGACCAATGTCCGCCAGGTCGCGACTATTCTGCTGCCGTTCCTCGCCTGGCAGACGCTGCTGGGCCGACTCATGCCGCTGGAGCTGTATGCTGCGGCCGCGTGGACGCACGCGCTGCTGCTGCTCTGCCAGCTAGCCATCTCTCTGCGACGTTGGCTCTGCGCCGACCGCCTCTTCCGGACCACCAGCAGCTCCATCGACGCCGAGTGGATGCCGCGCAACGATGCACCAGCCTGTCTCATGCTCCACACAGGGAAAGAGAGCGGCGGTCGTCGGCGCTGTCGAGGCAGACTCCAGCTCTGCTGCTATTGCGACGACGCAGAAGTCGGCGGCGGCGTCGCCGTTCGTCTGACGCTTCGACCAGCGACTGAGACGGCAGGAGAGGGCGTGGCCGTCTTCCACGGCATCGCCGGCCCATCCCCCAGCCGCTTCCACATCGCCCTTGTTGACGTCGACGTCGACGCTCCAGGTTGTCCGTGTGGCGCGGCTGGAACGATCGACCGAGCGGCGGTCATCTTTGTTTGTTTTTAGTTGAGGGTGCGCCGACGCAGATGATTGTCGACGTCTGGTGGCGCCAGAGGGTGAGAGCGGACGGCTCGCTGCGCGCCGAATTTGCTACCGTGGCGTCGGCCGAGCTGTCGGCTGCAGTAGACGGCGCCGCGCCCGACGCCACTACGACGCTAGGCGTCCTCAGCCGCGACGCCGACGACGACTCCGACGAAGAGGGCAGCTGCACCGGCAGCGTCGTCTTCAAAACCAGTGACATCCTGTAACGACGATAAGCGAATGGTCCTGATGAAGTCGTGCCCGTGCCTCTGATCAAACATAAATCGGACGGACGTATTGTGGTGTTATGACCATTCACCAGCCGGCTGCATGTTCAGGAATATTAAGGAAAAACAGCTGGAGACTACAAAAAAGAAAGCTGTTAAGAGCACGATGCAAGCAACAAGTTTGAACTCCTCAATTGAAGTTGAAGAAGGACAACAAATTTTTATTCAAATTTTCAATCAACAAACGCAGTTTATTCCCAGTTTGAAACGCAATGTAAAAAAAATTATGTGGAGCATGAATTATACTACCACTGAAATTATTCACACATGTGGAACTACGGTATTACCTCCTCGAACAGCGGCAACGCGTATTCCCCAACACTACCGATCCGATACTGTAGGTACAGTACTATGGTAAGAATTAGAAGTTGACAGTATTTGATTGTTGGATGGTCATTGGCAGCTAATTTTGAGTGCATACATGCGTGTGATTGGTTTTCACCGCGGCGTTTTTGTGGCAATGCGTTGGTCATTTAAACTTAAATACAGTATGACAATCGAATAATAAGAAATTAGTTTTTTGTTCTTCTTCTCGTGGTGGACCACACACTTCACAACCACAATTGTTCTGCACGACACCAGCTAGCAGCTAAGCGGTTCGAGATCAGTTGGTCGAGTGGGGAGCGAGATCAGGAAGGCTTGCCCGTCGCCTGGACGTCAATGGGCGGCCTGGCGCGCGCCGCCGACGACGGCAGCGACGAGGAGAAGGACGCTGCCGAGAGGTCGTCGCACGGCCTCCGCGGACGCCTTGGCCGTTGTCGTCGTCTTGGGGGCTCTGCTCGCCGTCGTCGTTTTGGGCTCCTCCTGCCTTGGCAGAGTGACCACGCCTTCGCCACGCATCTCGAGCGCCAGTCCCGCGTCGCAGGGCCTCAGGCAGTCGGGCCGGTGCTGGGCGCTGTAGCACTGGCGCAACTTGAGCCTGAAGAAAAGGACCTGCGTTGCGTTGCGCGCCACGACGCTGCACGCGCGCGGACGGCGCTGACGAACTGGAGGCAGAGCATGGAGCCTGGCTGGTCGCTGAGGAAGCTCTTGAGGTGGGAGCAGAAGTTGACGGTCTGCTGGAGCCGGACGAACCAGCGGTATTGCTTGACGCTGCCGTCGTCCAAGTAGTTGATGCAGCGCTGCAGCGCGTCCTCGGCCAGACTCCGCCGACGCCGCGCCGCCCTGCGCTCTTGCTCTGGGCCCGAGCTCAGCGCCTCCGTCGCGGGCCCGACGGCGGCCGTCGTCGTGCGCGCGGCCTTCAGCTCCTGACGAGCCTTCTGCTCGCTGGCCACTTGCGACTCGCGGACGCAGTCGACGACGCGGCCGATGGCCGTGCAGAAGGGGGCGACGTCCAGCCGTCCCAGGCTCTTGTTCGAGTTGATGACGCCGGCGAGCTTGTTGAGCTGCGCGCTCAACTCGGCCGGCTCGCCGCACTTGACCAGCTCGTCGTAGCAGCCTTCGCCGGCCACGCGCTCCACCGGTGCCGACACACTGCCCACCGTCGCCGTCGCCAGCAGCGCCAGCAAAGTCGTCGCCGAGTAAGCCGCTCGCATCGTTCCTTTTGCCACTATTTTGTCACGGCTATTGATTATTG
>JASAMY010001479.1:0-95000 GCA_030248085.1 Paralinhomoeus sp. GSCO2_6
GCCTCCCCTGGCGGTTGGCTATTTCCAAAATATGCAACCGATACAAGCACAACCGATACAAGGGATCACTGTAGCTTAGGCTTTAGCTTAGGCTTAGGCTTAGGCTTAGGCTTAGGCTTAGGCTTAGGCTTAGGCTTAGGCTTAGGAGGCGGGAACAATAATCCCTTGTATCGGTTGTGCTTGTATCGGTTGCATATTTTGGGAATTGCCTGGCGGTTCCACCTGGAAAGTGTTTTCCCCGAGTGGAGATCGAGAGAAGAAGCTGCTGCTGCTGAGGATGGAGGCGGTAAGCCTGGGGGACGCGATCGGCAACGTGCAGGTGCTGGACGAGCTGGCGCTGCTCGAGTGCGCGCCGTCGGTGGAGGCGCAGCCGCTGCCGCTCGCCTACTCGGCCGACTTCGACACCAACTTCGAGGACCGCGGCGCATTCGTCACAGGCCACTCCAAGTACATGGAGGAGGCGGCAAGACACGCGCACTTCGTCAGTCGACCCACACTTCCCTCTCACTTTGTACGCGCCTATCATTGAGCGCGAGAATCGTGTCCGTTTAGAACGAGATGTTGGAGGAAGGGTTTCGGCACGCCGTCCACGTCTACACTTGGCGCTGCTGCTCCAGAGCGCTGCCCGTCGTATGTGCTGTTTCTCTTTTGTATTCGTACCTCAGGGATTTGCCGCCATGAAAAATTGTATTTGGCGTTATCCCAACACAACGTGTGTGGAGGCGTAGGTAGACGATGTCACATACCAATTGAGGAGTGACCAACCGCGAATCACTGTATCGCACACGGCGTTCTTCTCCCGCGAGGGAAGGTGGGGTGGGCCGCCCACCTGGCACGGATTTCGGACAGAAGTCGAGCAGCCGCCCGGCCGCAGCGGCAAGCGATGAGACCATTCATCGCTTGCCCAAGGGGATTTGTTTTGTTACTCAGTGAAGAACGTTGTGGGAGATGAAACCCCGACTACTAGCACGCCGAGTCGACGCCTTTCCACCGAGCTATTCGCTCTCAAACGACTAGCTCTCCACGACGCGCACTCCAACTGGCGCTACAAATTCGCACCTACTTCGTCCTTTGCTTGGCAGAGCAGAGAGCGGCGACGGCGCTTTCAGATCAAGTCGAACGACCAGCCGAACCGCGTGGAGATCTCGACGAAGACGGTCGAGGTGCTCCGACCCGAGGTCGCGAAGCTCATGCAGATGATGTACTTTCAAGTGAGAGCTGCTGCCGGTCCGCCTTCTTCGCCTGGGCGGGTCGACTGCGCGTTGTTCGTCTTTCAGAACCGCGCGCGCGACAAATTCCTGGAGGAGCTGCGCCGGCTCTGTCAGCCCGAGAAGCGCAAGGACTTCGTCAGCGAGGCCTACCTCCTGACGCTCGGCAAGCTGTTGAACATGTTCGCCGTGTTGGATGAGGTCAAAGACATGAAGGCATCCATCAAGAACGACTACTCCACCTACAAGAGGTGCGTGCTGCGCTACGACAGCGCCGACCTAAGGGGGGGGGGGAGATCTGAGGGAGGGAGTGGGCTGTTAGGCTAGGGCAGCGGATGGCGTAGCGATCAGGAATCGGTCTCTTTCGCGCACGGCTCTGGGTTCGATTCTTGGGCCTTCCCTGTCAACGGACTTTCTCGCGCTGTCCCTGCCCTAGATTGTAGACGGCGTTTTTCCGAGTGTCTCTGACGGCCCTCGTGGCTGGTGCCTCGAGACAGGAAGGCGTCCTGTAGGTGGTCATTGACGGCCTCCTAGCGTTCGTTGCCCTTAATCCAACGACAACCACAACACCGCGGGCTGTGTGTGCTGACGACAGGGCGACGCAGTGGCTGCAGCCGCTCGCCGGCATCGACACGGCCGCGATGGAGGAGTCGCAGCAGCTGTCGATGTTCCTCGCGACGCAGAACCGCCTCAAGGGCGAGCTGCGCGCCGCCCTCGTCGACATCGAGGGCTACGACGAGCTGCTCGCCGACGTGCTCAACATCTGCGTCTTCCTCTTCGACACGCAGATGTACACGACGCCGGCCGACAGGCATCTGCTCGTCAAAGTTCGCCCCTTTGCCCCCCCCCCCCCGACCCCAGTGTAGCGTCAATCGAAAGACGACACAGCTTTCGAAACCCTGTAGGTGATCGCCTTCTCGCTCTACCTCATCGACGCGCAGCCGGGAAACCTGAAGAAACTGGAAGAGCGGAAGCGACTCAATTTCGCCAAGCTAGACAAGATTTTCAAGGTTCTGTTGTGTTGTTGCGTCGTCAAGCGTATACATGCGCAGGGTGGACTGGAGGCTGCTCGTGTGTTCAGCAGCTGGAGGTGGTGACCCTGTTCGGAGACATGCAGATCAAGCCGTTCCAATTAGTGCAGAAGTCGCCTAATTACGACGCGTCGAAGTGGGCACTGGCAGCCGAAGACAGCGCCCACTGCAGCGTCCAGATCGTCGGCCGTCTGCGGCGCATTCGCGTCGACCATCAGAACTACATTGTGCAGCTGGCGAAGATGCAGAATGAGGTGACGCGAGGAGATTGATGAAGTCTGGAGGGAGGAGTGGGTGCCGATTCTCAGATGTCGGTCTACGACCGCGAGGAGGCGCGTACGGACGCCGAGAACCGGGAGGTGACCGAGATCGCGCTGCGCGGCCTCCAGCTCCTCTGCTCCTGGACTTCGGCCGTTCTCGACACGGTACACACAGCTCTTTTCGCCCAATTTAATCAAAGTTTGGAGAATGAAAATGGCCTGTGTACAGTACGCGTGGAAGCTGCTGAACCCGGCCGACCCGCGCGTCGACGCCAAGTGTCCCTCGGAGACGGAGGAGTACGAGCGCGCCACGCGCTACAACTACTCGGACGAGGAAAAGGCCGCCCTCATCGAGGTGCGTCTGTCCTGCCCTGCTCTTGTGGGATTCAGCGCAACGTTTGGACTAGCAACCATACCCATCTCCATGACGCCTCCCTGTCTAGAGGCACGTTATTAGCCAAGAGGGCCGCCAAAGGCATTGGGAAGAAACGACACCGTCTGCACTCTAGGGAAGTGACAGCACGCGAATCCCTCAATAGAGGAATCCTCGTTAGTGTGGTGTCCATCAAGAATCCGACCCAGAACCGTGCACGCGAGAGGCCGAGTATCTTTCCACTACGCCATCCGCTGCCCCTAAGCGGCGGTGGGTGAAGACTAGTGCTTGTTTGTCCAATGTCGCTTCTCCTCTCAGGTGATTTCGATGGTGAAGGGCCTGCAGACGCTGCTGGGTCGTGTGTCGGGCGAGCTGAACGACGCCATTCGCCGACACGTCTACGCCGAGCTGCAGGACTTCGTCACAGTCGGCCTGCAGGAGCCGATGCGCAAGGCGCACAAGAACAAGAAGGACTACATTCGGGGCATTCTCCGCTCCGTCTGGGACACCGCAGCCGACCCGCTGCCCGGACAGCTAGACCCGGACGAGGCGACTGCCAGCAGCAAGGCCAAGAGGAGAGCGGCAGACGGAGCGGCGGTCAGGGAGCAGCGCGCTGTGGCACCCTCCTCCACGCAGGTGCCCCTCCGAGACCCCCCCCCTCTACCAGACTTACGGTGCCCCCCCCCCCCGCGCCAGCTCTACTTGGTGCGTACGATGCTGGAGTCGCTGCTGTCGGACAAGTGCGGCGGCAAGAAGCCGCACCGGAAGGACATCGAGCCCCAGCACCTGGGCATCATCGAGAACTTCCTGAAGATGAGCTTCTTCTGGCCGGCGCTGCTCAATTTCGAGCGTGAGGAACCTGGGGGAGACAAGGGTCTCTGCTCTCTTTCTCGTTCTTTCTTACCCGCCCCCGGTCGTTTGACAGGCTCGCTGTGGGAGTGCTGCGACCTGTCGCAGCTCTGGTACCGCGAGTTCTACCTGGAGATGACGATGGGGCAGCGCATTCAATTTCCCATCGAGATGTCCATGCCCTGGATCCTCACGGACCACATTCTCGCGAGCAAGGAGCCCGCGCTCGTCGAGTCCGTCCTCTACCAGCTCGACCTCTACAACGACAGCGCCCACTACGCGCTCCACCACTTCCGACAGCGCTTCCTCTACGATGAGGTCGAGGCCGAGGTATGCCCACTCCTCATCCCCCCCCCCAATCCATGCTCCGCCTTCCACCAGACGTTTCGCCCTCTCCCCCCTGGCGTTGCAGGTAAATCTCTGCTTCGACCAGCTAGTCTTCAAGTTGTCCGAGCTAGTGTTCGCCTACTACAAGCAAGTGGCCGCCAAGTACGTCTTATTCAAAGCATTTGGCGCGCGCGTGCGCGCACACGTCGATCGCTTGCAGCCAGCTGCTGGACAAGCGCTTCCGGCAGGACTGCGCGGCGCTCGGCATCACGATCGGCGCGCCGCAGTGCACGCGCTACAAGACGCTGCTCAAGCAACGTCACGTACAGGTCTGGTCCTTCCACTTGTGGGAACGCAGCTCCGTTGGCCTGTCGTATGTGCGGAAGCGGAGCTACAAGCCGAGATGCGTTTACAGCTGCTGGGCCGTTCGATCGACCTGAACCGACTGATCACGCAGCGGATCAACACGGCGATGGTTCGCTCTCTGGAGGTGGCCATTGCTCGCTTCGAGTCCTCCAGCCTCTCCTCCATCGTCGTCAGTACCCTGCACGCACGCGAGTGTGCACGCACAGGCGTGGCCACTGTGCAGGAGCTGGAGGGCCTGCTGGGCTGCAACCGGCGCTGTCACGAGCTGCTGAGCCGCGAGCTGGCGGGCCTGTCGCCGTTCGACCACCTCCTGCACGAGGCCAACCACAACGTCTCCGCCCCATACGGCCGCATCACTCTGCACGTCTTCTGGGAGCTGAGCTGCGACCTGCTGCTCAACTACTGCTACAACGGCGCCACCAATAGGTGCCTGCGCGCGACCTCTGGAGAGAGGATCCTAAGCCCGGTTCACACGTCGACACACCATCTATAGATTCGTCAAGGTGAAGGAGCTGTCGCTGGCGAGTCCCGTCCAGCGCGAGAAGCCGCCCGTCGCGCCCGTCACCGACTACTGGGGCAGTCAGGTGGGGCGCGCTCTCTCTCTCTCTCTTAAAAAAAAAATTAGCAGTCGCAATCGCCTCGCGCCTCTTCAGTCCCTGAACGCGGCCTTCAACAACATCTACTCCATGTACAGCATGTTCGTCGGCCAGCCGCACTTCCGCTGCATCGCCAACTTGTTGGGCTACGAGGGTCTGGCGGTTCTACTGGACGAGTTGGTCAAGATCTGCCAGTCGCTGGTGCGTGTCGACTGCGATGTGTTGCGCCCGGACGCATGGGACGCGGGCGCACGGGCGGTGCGCGCTCCCTGCAGCTCAAGGACGGGCTGCTGCACTACTGCAAGGAGATGATGCGCGTCATGCCGCGTCTGTGCAAGCTGCCGCGCTACGAGTACGGCTCGCCGGGAGTGCTCGCCTACTATCTGGCCCAACTGACCGACATCATCTCCTACGCCGACCTCCGAACCGACGTCTTCCAGAATCTTCGAGAGCTGGGCAACGCCGTGCTGTTCTGCATGCTAGTCGAGCAGGCCATGGTCAGGTTCCGCTCGCACCTTCCACCGCATGATGTTCTTTGACTATGAGGTCGTCAATGGCCCGTCCGTATGGCATACCACATACCAATGACGCCTTCATGTCTTGAGGCACTAGCCACGAGCGCCGTGGAAGTACTCGATCTTCAATCTAGCGCAGCAAAAGCACGAGAAGGTCCATTGATAGAGAAGTCCTCGTTAGTGGATCCATCAAGAATCGAACCCAGAACCGTGCGAGCAAGAGGCCGATTCTCTACCACTAGGTCATCCGCTGCCCCGACCGCCAGATACGCCGCTCATGCGTTCTCCCTCATATTCCAGACGCAGGAGGAGGTGTGCGATCTCGTCCAAGCCGCTCCATTCCAGAACGTGATTCCCAGGCCGTTCGGCAGAGGTGGTAGTGCGACGACATTCGTTTCGCATGCATACGCGAGGCTTGAAACGGTTTGTCGTCGTCTCTTCAGACAAGAAAGAGGAGGACGCGCGCTTCAACCGACTCGAGAAGAAGTACAGCCGGCTGCAAGTCGTGGGCGTCCTCGAGACGTTGGCCACACGACGGGTGCGTGGCCGTAGCGACTTCGAGGAAATTCCAAGGAATGCGGGAAGAATTCGACTTTGTTCTTCAGCAACAGGACGTGGCTAGGGAAGGTGACCTGCTGACCAAGGAGCGCCTGTGCTGCGGCCTGTCGCTCTTCGACGAAGTGTTGAACCGCATCCGCCAGACCGTCATCGACGAACCCGTCTACGCCGGCGCCGGCGCCCCGCCCAACGGCGTCGTCTTTATCGGTAGTCCTGGAGACTAATTAATTAATTAATTAGCTGAGGCGCGTTCTCGTCTAGACGAGTGCCTCGAGTTCCACCGCCTCTGGTCGGCCATCCAGCTCGTCTACTGCATGCCCACCAAGCAGGGCGAGATCAACGTCGAGTCCGTGCTGCCCCGCGTCCCATGCGTCCGCTCCATTCACAGTCGTCTGCGGTCCTATCTGTTCAGACAGCTGTTCGGCGAGGGCCTCCAGTGGGCCGGCTGCACTCTGGTCGCGTTGCTGGGCCAGCGACGCAAGTTCGAGGTGCTTGACTTCTGCTACCATCTTCTGAAGGTGCAGCGCGTCGACGGCAAGCAAGAGGAAGTTCGAGGAGTCGGCGTCAGTTGTCGGCATTGCTCCTTGCCCCGCCGTCCCTGTGTCGCAGCGCTCTTCTCTCTTGCAGTCGCTGTCCAAGATGGTCGACCGCATACGGCGCTTCCAGATGCTGAACAATCAGATCTTCAACAGTCTGGAGAAGCGACTTGCGGCCCCGGCCGGCGGCGAAAGTACGCTCGCGGCGGCGCGCTGCTTTCCGCCGCCCGTTCACCACAGCGTCCTGGCGGCGGCCAACCAGGCACACCAACAGCAAGCCAACATGTGACGAGCCGACACGCTTACACGGCACTCGTGTACATACAAATCTTGCTTGCCGATTCGCTTACGCGTAGACGTTCCGCTGCTTGATTCGGCACACACCACCAGTCGCGTTGCCACAAGCCAAGCTGTGCACATTTCGCGCGTGCAATGGAAGAAAAGACGCGGCGGGGAACACAAACACGGTGCACTGCTGACTGATCACACGTACGACGAACTGAACGATACCGTCCCACTTCTCTTCTCAAGGGCGCCGCAACTTGCTGCAATGACACGAACAGTCTTTTCGGGCATGCGGTAGTCGATGTGGGGTAGGGACTCACTCCTTGCTACTTATCTCCTTGTAATTGACGGGCTTCCTCGAGCGCCGCCCCATGTCAGAGGAGCTCTGATCGGCCGAAGACGAGTCGTCGATCGAAGGGTGCCGGACGTCGTCGAAGAGACGCGGCGTCGACTCGCGCGCAGTTGGCACCGCCACCGCCCGCGCTGGCTCCACCCTGCCGTGACCCGCCGCCGCCTTCTTCGGTTTGGAACGGGCAGCCGCCTTGGAGCGGGCCGGCTTGTGCCGAGCGTGGCGCGGCTGAACGGCGCGTCGGCCAGCTCAATGCATCCAACGCCAACTCGACAACGCGAACCCCGGAGTCGGCGCTGTCGTCGCTCAGCTCGAAGATTTTGTTGAACGCGTCTCGGGCGGCGCTCGCGGCGGCGCGGCCTTGTCGAGACGGCGCTGGCGGCGGCTGGCCGACCGGTTTCGTCGCGCCTGGAGGCAGGGTGGTGGGACGAGTCGGCTTTTGCGGAACCGGCCGGACAACAGCTCTGCTCGTCGTCTGGGCGACGGGCGCGGCGCAGACGTTCTCCTTGCAGTCGTCGGCGCCGTCGTCCGAGTCCGAGTCGGAAGAGACGACCGCGCGATGGGCCAACGCCGCTCCCTTCAGGGCCGGCTTGAGCCTCTTGACGAGCACGATGGAGGTGTCGGCGTCGTCAGCGCCACTCTCGTCCCGAGTCGCAGCAGAAGCCAAATCCGCAAGCGCGGCGCCGGCAACGTTCGCGTCAGGCGCTTCCGCCGCTGGCAAACGCGCCTCCGTCTGTTGGTTGTCCTCAATAAAAAACCGAACTGAAACAAACGCAAAAGAACACATTGACCGGCGGCGCGCACCTCTATCCTCTCAGTGGACGGAGTCAGAGTTCGATCCAGCGCTTCAAAGTCGGCCGGAGCGACGGACTGCGGCGTCTCTTCGACACAACTGGAGCTGCTGTCGCCATCCTCGGCAGCGTCGACGCCCGTCGCCACCTTTTCCGCAGGCGCAGCGGTGCCGACGGCATCGGTGGGCGAAGCGGCGGCGGCGGAGGAGCGCTCCTTCTTGGCGCTGTTCAGCTCGTCGAAGACGGTCCACAGAAAGGGGTCGGCACTGGGCGCTTTCTTGACGACCGGCGTGTGCGCCGGCAGGGGCCCCTCCCTGTCGACGTGGAAGACGCGCGCCGCGTCGTTGATGCCGACCACGTCCGCCGACGCCTCAGCAGACGCGGCTGCCATCGACGCTGACGCCGACGACGATGACGTCGTCGGCGCCGTCAGCACAAACGTGCCGCGGCGCTCCTTCGTCGACTGTCCGGTCACGCAAGGCTTTGGCGCCGGAACGGGCGGTAGCGACGGCGGCTTGACGAACGTCTCTCGGCGCGCCGTACGCGCCGTTGGACCGCTCTCCTTGCCGTCATCAGAGTTGGGGCTGCTGTCGGGCGACCGCGACACCGCCGTAGGCATCTCGAGCACCAGACTCGACTGACGACGCTTCGACCGAGCCGGCTTTGGAGCCTCGACCGCAACGGCGTTCCTGACAGTCGATCGACAGGCAACGCTCTTTCCGTCCTCGCCGTCATCCTCCTCTTGCACTGAAAGGAGCAGCAGTGTCAGACAGAGGTACCCGCCACACCGTGCAAGAGACAGTGCCTGGTTCCAAGGCGGGCGGCTGTTTGGCGCGGCAGCGCTCGTCGGCGAAGGCGATGGGGGCGTCCGCTCTGCCGGACGCCTCGAGGGCCGATTGGGCGCGCTCGGCGCCGCCTTCGCCCTCTGACGGGCGCGCGCGCAGCAAGGTCAGCGTGCTCCGCTTGCGCACGTTGCCACTACTGCAGCGACGCAACGAACAAATCGACGTGGGAAGCGAGCAGACAGCGCAGGAAAAAGGCGACAGTAGTAACCAACCTGAAACGGGCCAACGAGTCGATGGGAGTGTGCGACGACTGCTGGGGAGCGTCGTCGGCGTTGGCGTCGGCGAGCTTCTGCTCCATGTGGCGGCGGAAAGAGTTCAACTCGTCTGTCGCTTCGGAGAGCGTCCGCATCGCCTTGTCGAACGTCTCTTCGGAGGCGGACAGCCAATCGGCCATTCTCACCTGAACCGAGCGCCGTCAAACGTGTCGGACAACCGCCAGCGCTAATCTACGCGCGCGTGCCTACATTGGCGTGCTTGTCGATCTCCGCGTCGAAGTTCTCGACGGAGGAGAGCAGCGACTCTAGCTGGACATTCCGTCGCCTCAGTCGCTGGTTCTCTTCTTTGAGCTCGATCGACTCCTGCTGACAGCGCCGCAGCTCCGTCTTGACGCGCTGCAGGCCGCGCGCCAACGCCACGTTGTTCGTCTTCAGCGTCTGCCGCTGCGCCGACGAGTTCAGCGCTGACAAGACGCCGTGTGGCAGGTCAGAGAGAGAAAATCCAAGGATAAAACACCCTGAAACGCACCTCGCGACCTCGCGGCGTTCGCCAGTCTCAAGCCCGCCAAATGCAAGCCGGGCGAGCGTCGCGCCTTGATCCCGCTGCTGACTTTGGGCTGCTTTAACTGCTGGCCCTTGCGCGCTCGCTTGCCCGGAGACGGGCCGTCGCCGTCGTCGTCGTCACTGTCGCTGTCGACAGTGACCGCCGGCTCTTTGTCGTCAGCCGACTGCATCTCACCGCCCTCTCCGGCCGCTGGCGACTCCATCGGCGCCTTGCCGACCTTCTGCGGAATCTTGCTCCGAACAACTTCTTTCGTCATGCTAATTAGACAAAGCTCAAATCGTAGTTTCGCAGCAAATAATCCAGCATGCCACCTTATTCAAACGTTAATCTTGGAATATACCGTAATGCCGTTCGAAGTTAAAGTAATGCCGTTTGAAGTTTTGAAGTATACAGTAATACTCAAAAATACAACATGTTAATTTTTGTTCTAGGCAGGGCGGCGGCGGCACCATCGAACGTACAAACAATGCCAACCATACCTGTAACTGGGGGGGGTTTGGGGGGTCTCCCCTCCCTCACTTGCTGGTTTTGACCCTACCCACGCCCCCCCCCCCAACCCTCCCCCCAGGTTCGTGCGAAACCCCACCCAACCCTCCTTACTTTTGAAACTTTTGACTACATACTATATTGCTAAATAAATGCACTTTGTACAGTGTTTTCTTATAAGAATCGACCCAAAGTGTCTAGTTTGCGTTATTTACAGTGTATTTCGGCTAAAAAGTACCTATTTTCAGGCTTTTACAGTGTATTTTTGACTAAAAATAGACCAAAAATTGCCCATTTTTTTCTGCCCAGACCCCCCCCCCCTCCTCCAGATTTTCACCCCACCCACCACCCCCCAGAAAGTGCCCGAATCCTCCCCCCCAGGTCCAATTCCCGGTTACACCTATGATGCCAACTGCAAAACGACCATCGAAACAAGATAGTATGCCAATGTACCTATGCATGTCGAATAGTGGGTAACGAGCGCACAGTGCACTCTCCATGTTTTCCACAACTCAGTGACGCGTGAGATTGTCCGAATCACCATATCCACTTATATTTATGCATGTGTAGTCGTTACTGCGATCGCTTCCGTGCAGGCGTAGTTGTGTCGTGAGTGCCTACTTGTGAGTTGTGGGTCTCGCTCAGCTCCCTGCGACCTAACGCGTCCGACGGTATGCGTCTGCGTCCTGTCCTCACTGCTGCTGACAGTTGGCTGGCGGCTGAGGCAGTCGGCGTCGACGTTCTCATCGGCAGCGTTGTAGTAGACGGTGTAGTGGAACGCTGAGGAGAGACGTCGGTGCTATCTGTGAAACTCGGTATTGGAGCTTCCATGGATTTACTGTCGAAGCGCAGCGTGACCGAATTGGCGAGCCGAGCAGGACCTGCTTTTTTTCTTTTCTATTTTATTTGGCGCAATCCCAACACACCGTAGGCAGGCGGCGTAGGTAGGCAGTTGGAGGCGTATGTCAGACACTGGGGAAAGGCTGCCTACCTGGCACGGATTTCGGGCCGAAGCACTGGTGCCGCCCTATACCGTGGGCAATGATCGCGTTCATCTTTCTTCCCCAAGGGGATTAGTAACTCAGTGACCTCGGTGGAAGGGAGTTTGTTGAACCCCAACCACCACCGGGCCGAGCACGACGCCGTACCACTAAGCTACCCGCTCGCTGCCGGTGTTTGTGGTGTGTCGGCGGCTAAATAGATTCTAACTATTATTCACCAGATTCAGCCGAATAACTCTGATCGTTAGTATGGCGGGTTATGCACGTATCGTCGGTATCATTGTATCGTCTCTTGTTGTGGTTGTCGTCGTCGACACACCATCACCCTCCTCTTAGCGACGTCGTCGATGTCGGAGTCTTTGGAGAGTAGCGTTCTGGCGCACGCCCTCGGGTCGTCCGCTGCGGTCGCTGCGTCGCGGCGTCGTGCTTTGGGGGTATCCGCTGTCTGCTGATCCACGTCCATGAGCAGGTAGCTGCGTCGTCTCGGGCAGCAGGTAGCGGCGTAGTTTGTCGGCGTGGTAGTTGATGAGCCCTAAGAAGGCTTGAACTTCTCGCTTGTTCGCCGGACGCTTTGCCAGCAGAATTGCCTGGACGTTTTTCTTGCCGCGGGATACGCCGTCTGCTGACAGCTCGTGGCCCAGGAATTCGACTTTTCTCGCTGACAGGACGCACTTGTCCTGGTTGAGCCGGAAGTCTTTCTCGTCCAGGCGCTTGAGGGCGGTGCGCAGGCGCTCGTCGTGTTCGTGTCCTTCCAAACACCAAGATGTCGTCGATGTAGACGAGGCAGCCGGGCACGTCCTGGAGGACTTGGGCCACTCGCTTCTGGAACGCTGACGCTGCGTCTACACGTCCCATAGGCAACTTCTTGTACGCAAACAAGCCCCAAGGCGTAGAAGTTGCTGTCAACTCGCGGCTCTCTGGCTCTAGCTCAATGGCGTAGTAGGCCTTCCGCAGGTCAAATTTGCTGAAGACTTTGGCGCCGCTGATCTCGAGCAGAAGTTCTTTGACATTCGGCAACGGATACCGATCTGGCACGACGTATTGATTGAGCTTTGACTAGTCGTTGGTGATGCGCACACCGCCGCTGGTCTTCGGCACCACGACGAGCGGGTTGACCCAGGCAGACGACTGGATTCTTTCCCAAATGCCGTCGCGCTCCATCTGCTCGATCTCGGTCTTTGCCTGGTCGCGTCGAGCCAGCGGGATGGGTCGCAGTCGAGCGGCGAATGGCATGGCTCCTTCTACCAATCGGATCTTGTGCTTGCTGTCGGGAAAGCAGCCAACTCCTGGTTGCAGCAGGCGAGGGTGGCCGCTCAGTGGCGAAGGGGCTGCGTCTCCACTCTGGTTTGTAACACGCAACTGGCTGCCATCGATGACCAAGCCGAGGTGGTACAGGAATTCTTTGCCCAGCACTGCTGGACAGTGGTCGCTGACGACGTGCACTTGTCCGCGATGCACCCTGCCGTTGGCTCGGATCTTGATCTCGATGACGCCGTGTATGCCTCGGATGGGCGTGCCGTCGAAGTTGGTAAGCACCGTTGTCGGCTGGCGGAGCGGCAGGTCGGGGCAGCAGGCCTCGTACTGCTCGTAGGTCATTGTCGTAGGGTCGGCGCCGCTGATGAGCTCCATCTGCACTTCTGCCGACTCGTGCGTCGCCTGGTCGCGCCGATAGAACTCGAAGTGAGCCGTCGCTTCGTTTACTATCGGCTGGAATTGCTGTTTGACGGCGCCGGAGAAGCGCGTGAAAGACGCCGTGTCGATCTCGTCGGACACTGGGTTGGCGTCGAAGATACGGCATCCTTCTGCGCCGAGCAGCATGTACAGGTAATTGTTCTTGTGCCCGTCCGTCAGCTGCTCACTGGGCGGTCTGCCGTAGTCGAGCATGACGAGGAACCTCTGGAACATCTTGAACCAGCGCTTGAACGGCACGGGCGTCTCGCCTGGGTGGCTGAGGAATTTGTCGACCGACGGTAGGGGCATTTTGCGGCCGTCGCCGCTGCCGCTGTTGCCGGCATCTCGACCAGTAGGTCGCGTCCGCGACTTCGGTGGCCGCCAAGCTGTCCAGGTCGGCTGTTTGCTGGTCTTGACCGCGCACATGTCACGCCAGTCTTGGTGTGTCGGCGGCTAAATAGTTTCTAACTATTATTCACCACATTCAGCCGAACAACTCTGATGGTTAGTATGGCGGGTTATGCACGTATCGTCGGTATCATTGTATCGTCTCTTGTGTGGTTGTCGTCGTCGACACACCAGTTTGGACGCCCAGCCAGACCTAATGCCTGCATAGGTATTCTGTATTCTGGAACATTTACATTTGCTGACCGCTTCGTATGTTTTACATTCAATGTCACCGCACCGCTATCCGCTATTTGTAAGCCGCTGACTCACATGAACAGTCAGAGATAAAAACATTTTGTGTTTGTAAATAAATACTCCACCACGCACAGTTAAAACACAAAAAAGTTGAACAAAATGAACGTTTGGTTTATTTTTTGGCTGGGACTGCAGAGGCCGCATGGTGCTGCGGCCACTCGCTGCTTCGTCGGCCGGTCGGCGCTGTCGACAGCGTCGTCTGCGAACCTGCGGCTCGAAGTGTGCGACGCGGCCCACGATCGCTGCGTCGTCAGCCGACAACGAGCGTCGGCGTCGACGGTCCATGGGGCCTCCTTCGACTTTGGCTGCGGCGATGTCGACAGCTGTTCGATGGGCAACGACGAGCGCTGGTGCTGCCTCGCCGACGCCTGCAACGACCCGCTCGGCTGGCTGCCGCCGCCGGTCACTACACGAAATGAATCGGCCGTTGTTAACGCTAGAACAAAACGGTCCGAGGATGTCCAATACTCTTGTCGGCGGTGCGCGGAGGGCCAGATGTGCCAATACGTGAAGAACTACAATATCAAGACAGGAAGGTTTGTTACCTCTCGCAAGAGTTGTCGGCTTCATTGCCTACCACAGCCTAGTGTGAACCAGATTAATGCCAACTCAAAAGCATACTATATCGCTTACTGCTGCGGAGTCGGCAAGCAGTGTAAGCAGACCGGATGGACATGGCTGCTGCACCACATAGTCGACTCGCTGCAGGGGTTCTGCTACCACGACTTTGACCCTGAGAACAAGATGCTCTTTCCTCGGGAGGAACGGGAGCGTCGGCCTCTGCCGCAGAAGTGCGCCTCTGGCAACCAGTGTGTCACCGTCTACACGAAGGACTTCAAGAATAGAGGGGTCGTCGCCGCCTGCGAGTCTTACGAGTCGTCACAGTTTGCTCGCATAAATTTCACGTGTAAAGAAGTCGTCGAAAAGGCGAAAAAAGAACGATGGCGCGACATCGATTCCTCCGCCCACTGCGCGGCTGTTGGCAACAAACGGACGGCGGTGTGCTGTTGCGAGGGCGCCATCTGCAACGATCCAGTCAAAGACCCCAACATGAACGTCGCGGCGCTGTTCAAACGACTGACGAAGACGACTCGGCCAACGACGACGACGTCGACTTCGACTTCAACGACGACTACGACGACGACGCTGAGGACGACGACGTCGACGACGACCACGACGACGACCACCACCACGGTCACGACGATGACGAGCAGCAGCCCCACGGCGCCCCTGACGAAGACTGAGCGGGATGACGCGGGAGTAGCAGGCCCTGCCAGCGCCGATGCCCCGGCGACGAGACGTTCCAAGGCTGTGCTCTGCGTCGTTGGCCTCATCACCCTCATCAGATGCGCATTTTAGAAGACGCTGGCAGTACGCAGACGTTCGATGACACATGGATTCTGTTCACTCGTGTTGCTAACGGAGAGAGCTGTAGAGTAGAGACTTGTTCGTCGCAACTTGCTCCAAACGTCGCTGCTACTGCTTGATGTGTGTCCCTGTATATGCAAAAATCGTACGGTACTTATTACTCTGGGGGGGGCACTATTGGAGAGGAAGGCACAATTGAAAAATTTAATTTGCGCATTTGCTTAAGGCCGATTTACCATGATCTGCGTTAGTTATCCGCGTCCGCCATCCGACGTCCGTTTTCCGTCCGTCCTTATCATCCGTCTTCGACGGATGAAGGACGCGGATGACGGACGCGGATCATTATAAATCGACCTTTAGCAAATTTGGTTTCATTGCTAAGTAAATCGACTGAATGCCAAGTGAAACGGCTGAATGCTAAGCTGGCTAGTGATCGCCGTGTGCGATTTGGCTGTATAAGGCGGTGCTTTGACGTGTATTGCAAAGAAATCATTGCCATTGCTGTCGGTTACAGGCTCCTCAGACAACCGAAGCGCCGCGCTGTGTTCATATAGTGCAGCAATAAGAAACTTTGAAATGCTGTGTAAGCGTAATTCCCAAATGCCGGTTCTTTCGCTGACAGAGGCAGACGCGCTTCGCGGTCAGACTAGACGTGCGTGAGATTTCGCAGTGTCCACGCACTATCAGAGACAGGGTCATGCTCATGTGATGGCCGGCGGAAGTCTAGGCCACGTCGCCGTCGTGCGCCTTCTGGGTCGACGACGCGGTCGCGCCTTCCTTGCGCCGACGCTTCTCTCTCTTCGTCGGCTTCGCGACAGTACCGCAGCTGCTCTCCACGGCCGATGGCGGTGCAGTCCTCGTAGCGGCCGTCGTCGCCGTCGTTCCAGAGGTCGTAGTCGTAGCCGACTCGTCGTCGGCACTAGCTTCCGTCGAACCGTTTGTCGTCGCCGTCGCTCCGTCCGATGTCGTCTCCGTCTCGGTTACCCATTCCCATTCCGACTCCGACTCCTTCTTGGCCGCCTTTCTCTTCGAGTCCCCGTCGACGTCGGAGGTCGCTGCCGTCTGCTGCGGTCGCGACGGCCAAAGGGACTCGGCGTCCATCGGGCCGCGTCGCTCCTTCTCCGCCTCCGCCTGGCGCAGCTGACTCGGCAGCGGGCCCCGCTCGCTGACGACCGGACGGCCGCCGCTCCTTCGTTCACGGATGAAGGCGAGCTCGCGGCCCTCGCCCGCCGACCCGAAGCCCCGCGGCCGACCTCGCTCCGTCGGCATTTTCTTCGTCTCTGGTGGCGTCCCTTCGGCGGCACGCTCTGCCGACGGATTGTCTTCGGCAGATGGTTGTGGCGACGTTGGTGAGGGCGGGCGCTTGGCTGGCGACGGCCTCGACTTGGTAGGATCGGCGGAAGCGCGTTTGTGGCGCAGGCACCGCCAAACCGCCCCGCCGGTCGCGCACAGCGTCGCCAGCAGGAAGAGCAGCGCAACGGCTATCAGAATCCAGAATACAACTCCGAAAGGCTCAGATCGAGTCAGCTGGGCGAAGAGCGCCTCAGCGTCCATTCCATCGTCGGCGACGGGATCGTTGCAGCCTGCGTCGCGGCAGCAGCACACGACCACGGACCCATCCGCGACGGCAGCGCAGTGGTCGGAGCCGCGTCCGCTGTCCTCCTTGGCCTTCGCGACGACGTCGGCGCAGCGGAAGTCGGCCATCTTTCGCGCCCCGTCGTCCGACTCGCAAGCGGCGATGACGCCCTCCGCGCTGTCCTTCTTGTAGAGCGTCACGCAGTCATCGCCGCCGCTCGGGCACTTCTGGGGCACAGGTCGACGACGGCGCTCCTTCGTGGGGAAGAGCCTCTGTGTCTTGGGGTTGAAATCGGAATAGCAGAAGGGCTTGATACTCTTGAGCCTCTTGACCAAATTTGTCCAATCTCTTCTTTTGCAGGAGACGTGGCAACAGTATTCGATGGTATAGCTGTCCGCTGACACTTTTGGCGTGTTTGACTTGCAATTGGAGTTCTTCATGCAGGCAAAATCAGTTTTGACGTTGCCTGTTTTGTAACCTACGGAATACAAGCAGTTAGAGGAGCACTGGTCGTCTCTGCAGCCGTAGCGCTCGTCGGTGGCCCGCTTCGTCCTTTCGATGGTGGTGCTTTGAAACTGGAGCTGCGAGCTGCTCGGCTTGTCGCTCGAAGAAGCGGCGCGGCCAGGCTGCGTCAGCGACGTCCACAGGGCGGGGTCGTTGCAATCGTCGACGCGGCAGCACCAGCGCTCGTCGGCATCCGTCAACGCGTCCGTCGGCGGCCCGCTGTCGATGAGGGCGGGGCAGCGCGCGGCTCGGGAGCAGCCGAAGTCGTAGAGGACGAGCTGGCCGGCGCGGTCGTCTTGCGGCCGGCGACGGCTGACGACGCAGACGCCGTCGGCGACGTCGCAGACGCGCTGCGGCAGCCGCGCGAGCGCCAGCGCCGGCAGACCGACGGATCCGTCGAAGCAGCGCAAGCCTCCTACAGCCGTCGGCTTCAGTAACAGTGTAAGCGACAATAAGATCAAAATTGACATTCTCATTTAGCTAACTTTGCTCAACGTACAATAACTAGCTCACAAATATTACGAAAAGACATTACAGCTGAATAGAAATGTACGGACATGGTAGCTAAAGTATGCACGGTAAGACCTGTTGCAAAAATTTTTTATTTCATTCGCCGCCGCCTAGCGCACCAAATTTTCCTTTCTTGTGACCTTCGGCTCACAAAAGCACCGCGTCACTGCGCTGCCCACTATTGCCATTTGGCAATCTAGAATACTGCCCCGTCGATTGCTGTAACTCTGCACAGAGGCGGTGGGTAACAAAAAAGAACTGGACGACTGCAACGAACTGCCGACGAATTTGGTGTAGCTATAGCACTAGTCGAAGAGGACGAGCTGGACGGCGGCTGTCGTCTTGCGGCCGGCCGATGACGCAGACGCCGTCGGCGACGTCGCAGGCGCGCTGCGGCAGCCGAGAACGAGCGCGAGCGCCGGCAGGCGGAATGAACCGTTGAAGCCAGCGCAGGCCATCTCCAGACGTCGGCTTCAGTAGAAGAGTATCAGAGATAGGAAAATCGAAGGGGTCATGCTCATTGCGTCCGCCGGACGACAGTCTCCCAGCTCCAATTGGAGGTGGTGACGCTGGCCCAACTGGCCGACGGTCTCGACCACTGGGCCCTCGTCTCGGAGGTGTCGTCATCCGCTTTTTCACCCGCCTTCAATGTCGACCGGCACGCCCTCTCGTCAATGCTTCCGGCGCCATTAACTGCCGTTGTTCTGGGCGTAGGATGTGTATCTCTTTTCTTGCGTCGCCCCCAGGCCACTGTCAGCGCTGCTGCTTCGCTATCCGATGTGATCGACTCGACTACCCTTTGCTCTCGAACAGTCGTCTTTGTTGTGTAGGCGTATTTGACCGTCTTTAGTTACCGTACCGATCCTACAGTAAATAGAACGTTGCAGAAATTTGCATATTTAAGTCGACAGTGTCACATTTAAATAGCTCCGTTCGCTCGCGTGTCACTTCCGCTCATCGTGCTTGGGATCACTGTAGTGTCGTTGCCAACACTACATCCCTCCCCTTCTAGCTGAAGACGGGCGGCTGCTGTAGGCTGCCGGCGGTCGTCTTCTGGGTCGATGCCGGCGTCGACAGCTCGGCGGTCGTCTTGGAGGTGGTGCGACAGGGCGCTGGCATCGTCAGCTCGGCCGCCTCAGTCGTTCGCGCAGTCGATGGCGTCCACTCGTCCTTGTCGTCATTGCTGCGCTCCGTCGCTGGCGTCTCCTTGGTCGGTGCCGGCGTCGACAGCTCGGCGGTCATCTGGCGAGTGCTGGTCATGCGACTGCTGGTCGTAGCGCGCACGCTGGTGCAGTCGCCTTCCGCGGCGTCCGTCGCTATCGCCTTTCTGTCGGTCCCTGGCGCAGCGAGCTGCAGCTTCACTCCCAGGGGACACAAGAAGTTGCGGCCCAGCACTGACGAGCAGCTATCGGCGACGACGTAGAAGTGGTCCTCGTGGCTCTTGCCCTCCACTCTGACGCTGGTTGCAATACGCGAACCTTTACTCGAACACGAAGAAACGCACCCGTATGCCGCAGCTGCGCTCGTCTGCGTTGGCGCTGTGCGCGCCGCTTCGTCGCTCAGCCTTAGGTCACCCAGTCAAGACAGCCGGTCTGGTCAAGGAGCCAATCAGCGACGCCCACGCCTGCCCCGCCCCTCCCGCTCGACTGCGCGCCGACCAAGCCAGCCGCCGCCGCCGAGAGAAGCCTTCATTCGAGTGTATTCTAGTTGTTTTTCGTAGCGTTTCGTTTTTCCGCTGTGCTTTTCGCCGAGTTTCGTCCAGTCGTCTTGCGTCAGTGACGCCTGCTCGGTGTCGGTGGCGCCTGCCGTGCCCCCGTGCACGGCCAGGAAATACAGGCGTCTCCCTCCCATTGTAGTATCCACACTGTATTCGCACACGCGCGCACACACAGTTACGTAAGGGGGCTTAGGTTCGCTCTGCCTAAGTGCGTCACCAGCGTCGACCGCGTCGCGGCGGCGCTCTTCTTCTCAGCGCAGTTGTCGGGGCCGTCGAGTCAGCCCGACCCTCGCCCATGCGTCCCGGAAGGAAAGGACCTGCGACCGCCGCTTGAGCTCAGACGCCGTGCTGTAGGCGGACCTCCGCTGCAGTAGCGTAACAGTAGAGTGGTGCATTTCGCGTACCTTTTGCATGGAGCGCCTCGGGCCGTTGGACAAGGCGAGAGAGTCGCACTGACTGTCGGCCGCTGACGGACGGTGACGCGACCCCAATCGACCGGAAAATTCTGAGTTCAGGCACGCTGCCGAGTGCGACGGTGTCGGCCGAGGATCCACCGCAGGACCCGGACACCCCACGCGGCGGAGCGTGCAGCCGACGCGGACGAGCGGCCAGAAGAAGTGCGTGCGAGCCGAGGTGTCTAACCGGCTGCCCCTGGCGCACGGAGAGTCTCTGACCCGTGTCGCGGCGCACCAGCAGTCATAAACTGCTGACGGCGAGCCGGCGTGCTCCACCCACACCCTTCCAGTGCGTGCGAGCCGAGGTGTCTAACCGGCTGCCCTCTGGCGCACGGAGAGTCTCTGACCCGTGTCGCGGCGCGCCAGCAGTCATAAACTGCTGACGGCGAGCCGGCGTGCTCCACCCACACCCTTCCAGTGCGTGCGAGCCGAGGTGTCTAACCGGCTGCCCTCTGGCGCACGGAGAGTCTCTGACCCGTGTCGCAGCGCACAAGCAGTCCGCGACTGCTGACGCAGAGCCGGCGAGCTCCTCAGTCGCGTCGAAGAACATTCGCGCTCACCGAGGTGCCTAAACCGGTGTCGCCAGTCCCACGAGCCGTGGTTGACTGCGGAGCTGAGCACGCTCCCCCCTCGGCTTTGCCACACAGCCGCTGGACGCAGCCCCCACTCGCGATGAGCGGCAGCGCGGACACGCGCGCCCCGCCCGCGTCGACCACCGAGGCCGCACACAGTGCGCACAAAGACGCGCCCGCCGCCGACACGAACATGGCAGAATACGTTGACGCCGCGACACACTGCTTCATTTGCAACGAGGCGTGGACCGACGTCGAGCAGTTGAACCACAAGGAGGGAGTGTCGAAATTGCCTTGCTTGAGCGGCAGACGCTGCGACCGCGAGTGCCACAGCACGTGCCTCCAGCTGGTCAGAAGCGACCCGTTCGCCACGGTGGGGCAGCAGCCGTTCGCCTTCGCGTTCCGATTCGGCATCTGTCGGCAGTGCGTTCCCAGAAAGAACCCGCCCAGACGGCCGTCAGACGACATGCACAAGCTGTACAACTACATTGTGCAGAACAACATCGACGTAGGCGGCTTGCTCAAACACAGCATGAAGCCCGCCGCCGAGCGGCTGCAGGAGAAGTACGGCAACAGGCCGGGCAGCCGCACGTACAACCGACAACACGAGCAGGGCGACGCGCAGTCGGCCACCGCAGACGCGCTCGTAGCAGTCACCGACGAGACGGAGAGCCGCAGCCACGCTGAAACGCCGGCCGAGCACGGCACGAGTAACGAGCTGATGGACGCGGAGAATATCGACGAGCTCCAGCTGATGCACCTCAATCAGCTCGAGCAGACGCTCGAGCGAGTCGCCGAGCAGCTGGGCCAGTGCAGGAAGAAGGCCGCTGACCTGCGCGCGTTCCGCGACAGTGTCATGAATGGCGCCTACAGCAGCGAGGCCAAAAACGACATCACCAGAGGAATTTTATTCGAGCGACGCAACACGCTCGCCATGATCGCGCACTGCACTGGCGAGTATAACCAAACCATCAAGGAGTACCAAACACTGAGTGGAGGACAGCCCCCGCCTCTCATACTGAGATCGGAGCAGCCGTGGCGCGAGGCGTTCGACCTGTTGAACGAGACGGACCCCGCAGTCAGCATAGACTCCGATGACGACAACCGTAGAGTCGCGATCGACAGCCAGACCAGAGACGCACACATGCAGCGCGTCGACGACTATCGCGGCGCGTCACAGGCAAACGCCGACGACGCGGCGCCATATCAACAGCAGAGCCGACAGCACGCGAGCGAAGGCGCTCCGCCGCGCAGCGACACCCAGCACAGAGAGCAGAGAGAACGGCACACGAACAGTGACCGTCGACAGGAGAACGACGCCGCGAGCGGCGACACAGCCGAGGAGAGGCTACTGAATGGCCTGATAGCAGAACGCGGCGCGCAGTATCAACAGATGCGGGTGCTGATGACCGGCTCTGCGCTCGCGCTGGCCACCGTCTCGGACGCGCAGGGCGGGCAGTCGACGGCGCGCTTGGCCGAACTCGAACGCAGCTCTGAAATTCGACAGGAGTGCGTCAACCAAATCGGACAGTTAGACAAGGAAATCGCGCGGTTGCGCGAGGGCATGACATTCAGACAGGCAGCCGTACACCACAGACAGTCAAGCAACAGTCGCCTCGCCGTCGCCGTCATGCACGGCCAGCCCACTCAGCGGCAGCAGCAGCCGACGCAGACCGCGACGCACTGCCAGCCGGCCAATCAGCGGCCCGCCGCGCAGACGCAGCCGCCAGCGCCCCCGCCGTGCTCGAGCGACGGTCGGCAGAGACAGGCGCCGGCGCAGCCGACGGGAGACGCATACGCAGGTGCCGCGACGATCATGGCATATCAACCGCCACACGAGTGCCTCACACCGCACCCAGTCGCTCAAGACAGGCCGCAGTACCAAGAGTACAGGCAGCAAGCACAGTCGACGCAGGCGCAGCTCACGGAGAACCGACAGTACGCGCCAATTCCGTGGGCCACGCAACCGCCGACGCAAATGACGTCGGGCGGCAGTGCCGCAGCGAACGGAGACAGCGGCATCGCCTCTCCGCAGCCACCAGTCGCGTCGCAGCCGACCAACTGCTACAAGCTGCCCGCCCAGAACGCGCCGCAGCAGCAGATCGTATTAGCGGGCATACCAAACTTGCAATTCGCCATGGGAATGTTGCCACCCTCTGATTTCACCATCCCCCTGAAAGGAACAGAAGGGCCGGAAGGCATACGCGACTACCTGGACCTGCTCGACGCGTACTTCAGTCAGTTCGGCAACGCGACTGACCAACAGAAGCTGATGAAGATGCGGTTGCTGCTGCGAGAAAGAGCAAAGGCGATCTTTGAGCTGTACACCAAAGCAACACCTACCGTGACGTACGAAGAGGCAAAGCGGGTGCTCTTGACCACCTTCGACCCGCAGGGCTCTGAGGAAAGGCAGCAGTCGAAGGTGACAATCGCAAAGTGGGACAGAGCAGTCATGGACGCGTGGAGCTTTGCGCTCTCGCAGAAGGCCGCATACCAGGAAGTATATCCACACATGCGGCCTGAGGACATTGAAAAGGCGGTCAGAAACAAAATGAGAGCCAGTTGGCTCCAAAACCCTCAGCGATTGCTGCTCGACGAGCTGACCAAAGACAAGCCATTTGAAACGTTTTGTCACTGGGTTGACAAGTATTACACTATGACCACTGGGGAAAACGGCAATGATGCCACCCAGCAGAATAGAAGTCAGCTGCAACAACCTCAAGCGGCTGGCAACAACAACCAATTCGGAACAGCCAACTTCCACAGTAATCGACCATACAGACCCAGAGGGGGGTTCCCCCAATACAACCAGCAGCGACCGTTCAACAACAACCAGTGGCAACAGTTTCAACCACAAAGCCATCAACCCAGAGGACCGCCCCCTCAACACTTCCAGCAGCAGCAATTTGGCGCCCCACCACCAGGCAATCACCCACCCGATGTCCGTCCGTGGGTCGAACAGAGACCGCCGGTCGGCTCCAGTCAGCCGCCAGCAACGGCGCGGCAAGGGAACGGTTCCGTCAACCAGGGGCACGTGACCCAGACCCTCAACTCTTTGCACAGCGCCGTCCGAGACCTACACGGGCTCGGGGGTCCAGGTGCTCAACACGCCATGAACATGATCCAGACGAGAGAAACCAGGCTCGGCGCGACCACCACAGCCGCCTCTGTGCGCGACGCGATTGAGCCAGCTCCCAACATCCTGGAGGAGCGCCGCCGAGACACCACAAGGCGCGTCGACGTCGGTCAGGTGGAGGACGAAGTGTACCACTCGTCCGGCAGCAGAGGCAAGCAGAACGACATGTCAAAGCGCACCATAAAGAAGTCGGTATCTTTCGAAGAGCCAGTGCCGCTGAACACAACGCAGAGCACTGCCGACAATGCTTCGACCACAGTCAGTCGTCCGTCGCCGACGGGGCTCGTCTCGAAGGACAGCAGCGACGAGAACGACAGTCAGCAGCAGAGGGGGTCAGTCGACGGCCACGCGCCGCCGACGCCAGTGAGAAGAGGGCTGCCGACCAACAAAATCAGGCACGAACCATCTCCTGATGAGAGCCGACCGACGATTACCGTGTGGATCAACCACAAGCTGAAGGTGAACGCCTTGGTCGACTCGGGCGCGTCCATGCCCATGGCCATGACACTGAGGGCGCTCCAGGCCAGCGCTGACGACAACGACTCTGACGACTCAGTCAGAAATAAAATAGCTGCCTTCGCCGCCCCAGTCATTCAAGCGGATGGCACGCAAATGCACACGTACGGCACGGTCACCATACCGCTGTCTTACCAGAAAAGCGACGGCAACTGGTCGACGATCGCCACGCGAGCACTCGTCGTCCACGACTTGAGCAGCGTCGACGCTTTCGTCGGCACCGCCAATTTCGACGCGTTAGGCATACAGCTGAAAATGGGCGAAAAAGTTCTGATCGGCCCGCCCAAGCCGAGACGACAAAACAGGCCCAACCCGCAGAAACGCGACAACTGTATGTCGACCGGCAGAGGGAGATCGCCGTGACGGCGCAGCAGCCGAGACGGAGCGCTCCATGGTCTGAGGAGCAGCGACAAATGCTAAATGACGTGGGGAAATTTACAGCGCGCGTCCCTTACACGAGGCCCTTACCTGTCAGACGAGCCAATGCGACTCGCCGGCGTCTTGTCTCCGGCGACGTCGGAGCCGAGCGCGCAGCCGTTCCGTCGCGCGACCGCAGCGACCACTCCGTCGCGCGCATCGGCGCCATTTCAGTGGGAGCCGAATTTGAAAGTGGCCGTCTAAACGGCAACCCCAACTCGAAAGGACAGTGCAGGGTCATTGCGCCACTCGGAAACGGTAGCTGCACGGGCAAGTTTAAATGGAGTGACGACCGACGATCGACATCGTCACGGTCTCCTTCGGAGTTTGCAGACGACGACCGTCGGCAGGAGAAAAGCGCCTGCCGAGCGGTCAACGAAGCCAACGGCTCTTTCTCAGCCGCTGTGCACGCGACGCCAGCGACGCCCCCACTCGGCGACGCTGGCGGTAAATCGATAGCCGCGCGCAGTCGCGGCGCACGCAGCGCCGCCGGAGCGCCTTACGGCCAGACGGCGGCCCTCTCAGTCTCACAAGCGCTGTCCCCCACCCCACCACGAAACAGAAGCAAGCAGCGCGCCAGCCGCGGCTCGCCTACCAGCTGCCGCGCGTCACCACACATTACAAAGCACTACGTTGCGCGCGGTGCACAGATGTCGGCAGCCACGTCCGACAAGACCGCCACGGCTATGGCTGGTCTGGACGGGAAACTTTCGGAGCTGCTGTATCTCGCCACGAGCGCGCAAGATGTCGTCGACACGCGCCTCGACGATTTTGGGCGCTGGCTGAGCGCCGTCGAAACTGCGGCCCTGACGGCTCCCGGGAAGCGCGTCGGCGCCCACGCGGCCGACCGACCGCCGCCGTCAGTCTGCGAGCAGGCAGCCCGCTTCGACGACTGCCCGTCGATGCACACCAGGTGTGGCGGCATCTACCCACAATGTCGCTTGACCACAGGCCCTCTAGTATTGCCTGGCGAAACGTCGACATGCGCGCCAGCAGTGCGCGCAAGCGAAACGCTGCTGCTCTGCGCTGACGGCGCGGCCGTCACTACACTGTAGGGCCGTCAGCAGCGCGCCGACAGCCGTTCCGCCGTCTTCCTCAACCGTTTGGGATTCTTTTTGGTTGCGACCGGACGTTTTCGCAGCTTCTGTCGGCTTCGGCCCGGGTGCCTCGTCGTTGGGCGCTTTCGCCCGTGCACTCGATCGTCTTCTCACCTAGGTGTGCGGGTGGCCTAGGCCGAGTACAATGGCCCGTCTTGATTGTATCGCACTGTCTGCGCATGCCCGTTCCCGGCTGCGCGATGTCGTCTTCGCAGCGCCCGTGCGCGCCTGGGCTGAGGAAGACCGCAGGTCTTTTGGAGCGGTGGCTGGGAGTAGATCGGACGCAAACAAAGCACAACGAAAAAGTCGGCGCGCGATACGAAGACGTAATGAAAGTGGTAGATGCGGGTAGGAGAACATCTGAGGCGAGGACGACCACCGGCAGGCAAGGCTCGTCTGGAGAAAGACCACCGGCAAGGCTTGTCTGGAGAGAGACCAAGGTAGAGCGAGCGAACGCAGCGGCAGCGGTCGGCAAGTGAGTGTGTGCGTGCGTGTTCGTGTGTGTGTTCGTAGGTGCGTGCGTGGTGTGCGGCGAGCCGCCTCCCGACCCTTGGGGCGAGCGCCCGGTCGAGCGTGGCGAGGACCCTGCTCTGGTGGATGGTTCTTGCAGGCGCCGCGACTCTTCTGCATGCGCAGCATGCCGGAGAAAGACCATGCAATACGCGAACCTTTACTCGAACACGAAGAAACGCACCCGTATGCCGCAGCTGCGCTCGTCTGCGTTGGCGCTGTGCGCGCCGCTTCGTCGCTCAGCCTTAGGTCACCCAGTCAAGACAGCCGGTCTGGTCAAGGAGCCAATCAGCGACGCCCACGCCTGCCCCGCCCCTCCCGCTCGACTGCGCGCCGACCAAGCCAGCCGCCGCCGAGAGAAGCCTTCATTCGAGTGTATTCTAGCGGTTTTTCGTAGTGTTTCGTTTTCCGCTGTGGGTTTCGCCGATTTCGTCCAGTCGTCTTGCGTCAGTGACGCCTGCTCGGTGTCGGTGGCGCCTGCCGTGCCCCCGTGCACGGCCAGGAAATACAGGCGTCTCCCTCCCATTGTAGTATCCACACTGTATTCGCACACGCGCGCACACACAGTTACGTAAGGGGGCTTAGGTTCGCTCTGCCTAAGTGCGTCACCAGCGTCGACCGCGTCGCGGCGGCGCTCTTCTTCTCAGCGCAGTTGTCGGGGCCGTCGAGTCAGCCCGACCCTCGCCCGTGCGTCCCGGAAGGAAAGGACCTGCGACCGCCGCTTGAGCTCAGACGCCGTGCTGTAGGCGGACCTCCGCTGCAGTAGCGTAACGGTAGAGTGGTGCATTTCGCGTACCTTTTGCAGTGGGCCGCAGACAATCAGTTGCAGTTAGCTGTTCAGAAGTGCAATATTCTCCACTTGGGAATACGGAGCAATTCAAAAGCAGACTACTCCCTTGGTAATGAGCATCTGGAAGCAGTCCCATATGTACGTGATCTAGGGGTTATCATGAGCAAAGATCTACGCTTCACCGAACATTGCAATCGTTCTGCCAAAACAGCAGCGGCGAAAGCAAGCGCAATTTTGAATTGCTTCCACAGCAGGGATGCCAATCTGATGAAGCATTTGTTCTGCACCTTTGTGCGCAGTCAACTTGAGTACGCGTCATCCGTCTGGAATCCCCAACTTGTTGGGAATGTCAACGTGATCGAGTCGGTCCAAAGAGCGTTTACCCGCAAGCTTCCTAACATGGCAGGCCTGTCATATCAAGAGCGCTTAGACACCATTGGGTTAGAGACCCTCGAGCTGCGTCGCCTACATCACGACCTGACACTAGTTTTCAAAATCATTCGCAGGCTAGTCAGTCTCCAGTTTGATGACTACTTTTCTTACGCCCCACAGCGCGCAACAAGAGGACATAACTTCAAGCTCGCTCACCCCACTCAGCGTAGGCAATATCGCGCCCACTTCTTCTCTCACAGAATTGTTGCCGCCTGGAACGCCTTGTCGCCTCATACGGTCAATGCAACCTCCTTGTCAACATTTAACACCAGGCTCAAATCTGAAAATCTCACTCAATTCCTTGTGGCCAGATCGTAAATCACTGAAAAGTGTCGTCTGACCACGCCAACGCACCTTTCGCAGGCAGCAGAGTCTGTACAAATGCGTCCGCCTGATCTTGTACAGAGTACACGAAGTACACGGCGCCGCGCTCTGTCGCCTTGTGGTACGCTATGTATGTAGTTAGTACTTACTGTGTGTGCGCTCCTCCGCGTTGGTTTGTTTGACATCGACAATGTGCTATGCCCCGTTGCTGTTGCGTCGCGCCTCTTCCGGATTTAATTTGTGTATTCGATGTACACACTTTGTCGTGCGCCATGTGTCGGACTTTGCTGTATGTGTGTGCGTGTGTTGGTGAATACATATACAATACAATACAATACAATGGACCCCAATTTGGTACACTTCGAAAAAAATAAAATTTGAGCTGAGGGCATGGGAATGTAGGGTAGGGTGGGTCATGCACCCCTGTGTTGGTCAAACCCCCCAACCACCCTCCATTCTGGAGATACAGGCAAAAATGTTCATAAAATTGCCGAAAAATGTGGTTCTGCGTAGGGTCGCACATTTTTAGGTACCACTTCCCACTTGATGCAGCCACCCTATAGGGGGTATACCGTTGGGTAGGTGAGGGTTGGTGCTCCACCCACTCCAACCGCTGCCCTTCCCTGAGCTCCCACGATTTTGCTAGAGGGCAAAATCCACAGCAAGCGAGGTGCCCAAATTTTGAAAAATCGGCATTTTTACCCCCAAAACATAAATGTGCCCTCCAGTTTCTACATATGTTAAACCGCTTTATATGACCGTATACTGACAGAAGTTTCGTCAAAAATTTCGAGGCCAGAGGCAGCCAAATAAACAAAAGTTTGAGTATTTTCGCAATTTGCACTGAAAACGCAATTTTCAATGTTGATTTTCTAGTGTGCTCGTTTATTATATGTGACCAATTTATGCAATTTGGATTCGCCCCGACATGCTGAACAATCGATGGAGCGATTCGACGCGGTTTGCAAACCTTCATATTTTTTGAAACAGTACATAAACATTGAAAAATATGAAGATTTGCAAACCGCGTCGAATCGCTCCATCGATTGTTCAGCATATCGGGGCGAATCCAAATTGCATAAATTGGCCACATATAGTGAACGAGCACACTAGAAAATCAACATTGAAAATTGCGTTTTCAGTGCAAATTGCGAAAATACTCAAACTTTTGTTTATTTGGCTGCCTCTGGCCTCGAAATTTTTGACGAAACTTCTGTCAGTATACGGTCATATAAAGCGGTTTAACATATGTAGAAACTGGAGGGGACATTTATGTTTTGTGGGTAAAAATGCCGATTTTTCAAAATTTGGGCACCTCGCTTGCTGTGGATTTTGCCCTCTAGCAAAATCGTGGGAGCTCAGAGAAGGGCAGCGATTGGAGGGGGTGGAGCACCAACCCTCACCTACCCAACGGTATACCCCCCTATAGGGTGGCTGCATCAAGTGGGAAGTGGTACCTGAAAATGTGCGACCCTACGCAGAACCACATTTTTTGGCAATTTTATGAACATTTTTGCCTGTATCTCCGGAATGGAGGGGGGTTGGGGGGTTTGACCAACACAGGGGTGCATGACCCACCCTATCCTACATCCCCATGTCCTCAGCTCAAATTTTATTTTTTTCAAAGTGTCCACGATTTCCTACACTTTCTCAGACATTGACTCTTAAATTCGATCAAACATGTATGCGAAATCTGCATAACTCACGGATTACGGTAGCTATCGCAAATCCGGCCCTTAAATGACGGTGAAGTTCCTCAGGGGAAGCTTCATGCAAAATTTCAGCTCAATCCGTCCAGCACAACTCTCTTCACTGCGTTGCACACACACACAGACAGACAAGCTCCTTTTATAATATAGACTAGCCAACAGTGTACAACAGTTTCGCAACCCAGCAGGTCGTTTTCGGCTGTTTGTTATTGTGGTGCGCGCAAGCCCACTCCTGTGTCCCTGCCAAATTCAATTTTCAATTTTCATGGTCAGCGACATCAACTTGGGAAATTTTTCGCGAAATCGCATTGCAGCTGCCAGCTAAGACTCGTTTCTCGTGCATACGGCTATTTCAGCAGTGACAGCACTCGGGTCGTCAGTCACGTCATAGGCGAAGTCGAGCTTTGCAAGCGACAGAAACATGTGAAAAATGGCTGCCGCCACACCCAAATGGATGGCACTGGAGTCGAGCCCGGAACCCATCACCAAAGTTCGTTTGACAGCATGATGCGTTTATCGTGTGTGTGCACGTGCATGCGTGCGTGTGTCGGTTTACTCCCCCCACCCATTTTCGTGGGCTCCACAACATCGACATTTGCAGTTCATGTCAGCGATGGGCGTGAAGGGCGTTGCGGCGTTGGACGTGCCGGGCTTCGACGCTGACTCGCTGGCCGTCGTGCCGTGGCCCATCCACGCGCTGCTCTTCTGCTTTCCCGGCTTTGAGAGCGTACGCGGCGGGCCCCTGTTTGCTTGCTATTGCTTGCTGCCGACCGCCGACCGTTCCTTAGTTTGAGGCGAAACTCAAGGCCGAGTACGAGAAGCTGAGTGGCGCCGGCTTGGAGGACGTCTTCTTCATAAAGCAGAAGATCGGCAACGCGTGCGGCGCCTTCGCTCTCTTCCACGCTCGCCAACAAGGCGGACACCGTCGACCTGGGTGCGCGCTGGCATGCACGGGCGGCACTTTAGCACGACCAAAAAAAATCGCTTCAGGCGAGGGCGCGTTCAAGGCCTTTCTGGACAAAGCGAAGACGCTGTCGTCGGACGAGCGCAGCGCTGCCTACTACTGTAGAAAAGAATAATGCTATATCTTGTCATTACTGTAGCGGATTTTAAAATGAATGCCAGACTCGTGATCAGCACTGTCAATTACATATGCTCATACTGTTTTGGACCCCCAATTTGCAAGATTAGCCATTTACAATATGCACATTCAATGTGCCGTATCTCGTGTACAGTATCGCATTGGAAAACCGATGTGATATTCGTGATCACCATGGTCGATTACATATATCCTGAGCAGAATTGACTCAGAATTCTCAAATTCTATCAAACACGTATGCGCAATTTGCATAACTCGCGGATTACGGTAGCTACGGAAAATTCGGCCCTTAAATGACGGTGAAGTTTCCCAAGGAAGCTTCATACGAAATTTCAGCTCAATCCAATCAGCACAACTCTCTGTGCTGCATTGCTTTTATAATACTAGAGGCGCGCGCGGCCTTCGGCCGCCATGCATAGCTTAAGGCATGAAGCAGTTGATTTTACATATGACGTCGACGTGATCAAAATGCAAGGATATGCGTAGCTTTTCGTCTTTTGCTTGTGTGGACGAGTGTTCTATAGGACAGTTGTGAGCGTTGAGGGACCCAAACTCCATGCTCCCCTTTTGACCATGTGTGCACTGTGTTGACTTGACAGAAATTGGGCCAAATTCTTTGTTGTTGATCGTTTGTTGCTCCTTTGTTGATCGTGAGAGCGTCCACCCAGTTGACAGAAATTGGCCAAATTCTGCGCTCCTCTGTTGATCGTGAGGACGGGCACCCCGTTGACAGAAATTGGCCCAAATTCGGTGCTTTTCTGTTGATCGTGAGATCGTGGACCCCTACTACTCTCTCGGCAGTTCTATCTGACCTGCAGGCTTCCAAACCACCCATGCCATCCTTTTCTATCAATTCCAGCTGCTCGGAGGAGTATGAAACCCCAGCTGGCCCACCATCACCGCCGACTGGTCGACCCCTTGGCCATCTCTTCACCAGCTGAGCTGCGCGCCTCCACACGTCAACTACACACGGAGGCAGTCAGGGATGCGCGAGCGGCGGGCGCCAACAGAGTCCTCGGCATACCCCCACCCAAAGTTCACCCCAGCGAGAAGCGTCTGTCTCGCCGTGAGCGCTCCACTCTCGCTCAACTCCGGACGGGACACTGCAACTTACTGCAGTCCTACCGCAGTCGGATCGACCCCACTACTTCTACGCCCTGTCCCAAATGCGGACACCCTCTGCACGACACCTTGCACCTCTTCGCCTGTCCACGCATCGGCGGCGGCGCTCTCACAGTGCGGGCGCTGTGGGACGACCCGGTCGCAGCAGCTACATTCCTCAAGGAGAACTGGGACGCCTTTTGCAATTAACAACAAGGGAGGTAGGTACCTGGCCCAGCGCTTCCGCTTTTACCAGTGACCTGCTGCCATCAGGTGTCAACTGACCATGCAACATCACCCATGTGGGTGAAATTGCGCAGCTAGTTGGCAGCAGCATCTGCATAATTTGCATAATTTCATTTGCATAATTATGCGGGAGCATGTGCAAATGACTCGTGACGTCGAGGCGAGTCTTTTGATGTGCAATTCATCCATGTGCAATTCGTTTGTTAGTGTTAATCTCTGCTGAAAACTTTGAAAATGCGCCATAACTACGGTATAAATTTGCATATCGAAAATCGACCTTGCCCATGACCATCTCGGGGTCGCGAGCATTCGATCGAGCCATCGCGCGTCCACGTACGTCAAGCGGTTCGCGAGTTTACCTCTTGCCCACATATATACACACATACACGTGCACGCGGTGCATTTGTGGGGGTCCAGGGTGTCCCGCCCTCCTGTCGCACCTTTTGTCAAAGCATAACTCGGGTCTAGGAGCACCGATTTAACTCAAATTTTAAACACTTGTAGCAAGTAGTCTAACTTAGACGTTTGCAAAGTTTTAAGCAAATCGGCTGCACCATTGCGAAGTTGAACCGTTGCAAGCAAATTGTTGTGTTTTTCATATTACATTGCACACTTCATTTCGAAAAAAATCTGTTTTCGGCAAAACTTCAAGCCACCGATTCAGGTGGGGCATGCGGGCCTTTTTTGCTAAACAGGTTTACAAGGTGGATATTGAAAAAGGAACAATCAGTCGGTTTGAAGTTGAATTTCCATGAACAAGGTCACCAACAAGGAACCATTGTAGCGACTGCAAAATTGATGAAGAGACCGGCTTTGTAGGCGCTCGTCCTTCGCGAATGCAAAAAACAGCAAGAACTGGCTCTACTGAGCAACACATTTTGCAGCGACGATTGAGAAACCGCCAAAAAGTCAACCCATCCGCTTTTGCTTCTCAGTTTGTCCTCTCCATTGGAAAATGTCGCCTCCTCCACTTGACAGCGTGTAACGTCGAAACGCTACAGCCGATTTGAGTGAAACTTAGCAGAAGTCTATGTTGGAGTACTTGCTATAAGTGGTTGAAATTTGGTTGAAATCGGTTCTCCCAGACCTGAGTTATTCTTCGACAAAAGGTGCGACAGGAGGGCGGGACACCCTGTAGATAGATACCTAGATAGAAGATATCCAGAGCTTTGATCGCTTGTAACTTTGCTTTTACTGAGCAAAACGAAACAAAATGTGTACATGATACAGGTACAGGTTCAGAGTATTTGTGCGCCGAATTTCAAGAAGATCTAATGATGGCATCGCTGGTTATGCATTTCAACGTGACCTCCGTTTTCGATGACGTAACAATCACGTTGGTCAGGTGTGGTGACTGGCATTCGTGCCATGTCTTCTGGCGTATTTCGGCAATGATTCCGTCAAATACGTCTACAGGGTGCTGCTTCGCCTCGGCAATGCTTTCAAACGTTGCTGGAACGCGCCAACGCCAACGCGCCGGCGACCGATACAATCTCATTTTCTGCACTGTACAGTAAAACCAGGGGGGGGGTGCCACTCCGCCGTTTTTCGTGTTCAGTTTTTGCGCACTCGCCGCCGCTCGCCAACGCGCCAGCGGATTTGCATCAAAATTGGTGGCTAAGTAGGAAATTTCACGGGCTACAAGATGGCGTTAACAGTTTCTAGCCGTTTTGGAATTTTCGCGAGAACAGTCGCATTCTTCTGTCGCGGTGTAAAAAACGCGCTTTACAGTAAATTTATAGCCAGCGTAAAAGTTTTTATTAAAGGCCAAATTTAAAAATCTAAAATACTAGGATTACGGGTATTGCCCTGAAGTTAATTTCATCGCATTATAGCTCCGCTCCAGGTCGTACCCAGATGGCAGGCCAGAGCGAAAACTGAAAATCCACTTTTCGCGCCGTTGAGTTCTAAAACTTTAATCATCCATTTCTAAACAAAAAGTTGTTGGAATTAAGTAAAATATGGGTTCCGTATAACCGCCTCGACGTCCTCTTTCGAATGCCGCGTAGCGCGCCGCGCTCCGACCTACGGTTCGGCCGCACGGCGCCTGTAAGCGGTCTCGGGTGCCAAAATTGGTCAAATATTCGGAGTTCAGGTTCTCAGCGCTGGGGAGGAGATTCGCAAATCCGCTCGACAAAAAGTTTTCTACCTACCTCGACTACGAACCACGAAAATCTCATCGCTGGGCGATAAGCATGCAGACCTGGCTAGTCCAAAAGGTGTGTTTTTGTCCATTTTCCATTGTAATTGCAATCTTTTAAGTCTATTTTCTCACGCGTTTGTTAATTATATCCAAAACGTTTGTGCAATTTAGATTCGCATCATCATGCTGAACAACCGGACGTGCGATTCGACCAGGTTTGCGAACTTTTTATTTTCTTGAGGTTTGAGCACCCCAATTCTGGAAGTTGGAATAACTATAAAAAATAAAAAGTTTGCAAACCTGGTCGAATCGCACGTCTGGTTGTTCAGCATGATGAGGTGAATCTAAATTGCACAAACGTTTTGGATATAATTGACAAACGCGTGAGAAAATAGACTTAAAAGATTGCAATTACAATGGAAAATGGACAAAAACACACCTTTTGGACTAGCCAGGTCTGCATGCTTATCGCCCAGCGATGAGATTTTCGTGGTTCGTAGTCGAGGTAGGTAGAAAACTATTTGTTGAGCGGATTTGCGAATCTCCTCCCCAGCGCTGAGAACCTGAACTCCGAATATTTGAATTTTTGACCGATTTTGGCACCCGAGACCGCTTACAGGCGCCGTGCGGCCAAACCGTAGGTCGGAGCGCGGCGCGCTACGCGGCATTCGAAAGAGGACGTCGAGGCGGTTATACATAGCCCATATTTGTCTTAATTTGACTATTTTTTGATTAGAAATGGACGTTTAAAGTTTTGGTACCAAATGGCGCGAAAAGTGGATTTTCAGTATTGGGCGTGGCCCGCCATGGGGGTGCGTGCTGGAGCGGAGCTATAATGGGATGAAATTAACTTCGGGGCAATACCCGTAATCCTAGTATTTTAGATTTTTAAATTTGACCTTTAATAAAAACTTTTACGCTGGCTATAAATTTACTGTAAAGCGCGTTTTTTACACCGCGACAGAAGAATGCGACTGTTCTCGCGAAAATTCCAAAAGCGGCTAGAAACTGTTAACGCCATCTTGTAGCCCGTGAAATTTCCTACTTAGCCACCAATTTTGATGCAAATCCGCCAACGCGTTGGCGAGCGGCGGCTATTGCGCAAAAACTGAACACGCGCGCCCATTATAAAAGCGGGGTTTGGCACCCCCCCCCCCCCCCTGAGTAAAACTTAACTGAAAATCGCGCTCATCCGATAAAATCGCGCCATTCTGGCAGATCGCGTCAGATTTTCATGAACATCGGCACACAAATAGCGATGTCACCAAAAATTGCTGATGAATTATTTTTTTTTAATTTTCAACTATTAAAAAATTCCAAATAATTTTTTATTTAATGTTTAATTATTGAAATATTCGAAATATTTTTTTATTTAATTTTTAAAAGTTAAAGAATTCTAAAGAATTATTTAAATTATTTAATTAACTAATTTTTTTAACTGGGTATTTTGAAAGTGTGCATTTGGGATGCATGTACATACTTCTGTGGCAGCATGCATGCATGCAAGAATGCAACAAATCCATGCCCATCACCTTGGGGCTCCTGTGAGGTCATCTACTGTAAGGTGGAGGGCCCCAGTACACCTTCTTCAAGTGCAAGCAAGTCTTCATATGAAGTGGACTCCTACACATTGAAGAGAAGAGAAGTATCTGATGCGGTGCGCACATGGCAATGCACTGTGCATGTCACGCCTCAATGAAGTAGATACTTGTATTAAACTACCGAGCGAACTTTGAATTTACCAATGTATCAATTGGGCCGTAAGACGGGGGCTGAGTGTGGGGTGGGGGACTTAAGATTTGTGATGGAGGGTTTTTGTGGCTACTTACGCGCACAATGTTGCGCACACTCTCACACACTCACAACCACTTACCGTCCAGCACACAGATTATTTCATTATACTCGATTAATTTCAATGTAGAGCGTCATATGTCATGTGCTGAAAACACCACTTATCTCCATTCCAATGTTTGCAATGGATGAGCCCATTCTAAAATCTACCAAATGGTTACAAATAAACACAACCTCCACTGAGTGTGACAGGACTGCAGGGAAAGACAATAAATTTGATGGCGTAAAAATGCCAATGATGATATGGTGGTAGAGGTAGACAAAATGAACACCAATAATCAATGGGAAAAGACAAACTTGGCATGAACTACTTGAAAAGTCTATTAGAAAATCCATTTTTTTAAATGTGTGATTAAAAAATTGTTAAAAAAAATATTGCGGAACATTACTTATTTAATTTTTAACTTTTAAAAAATTCCAAACAATTTTTTATTTAATTTTTAATTAAAAAATCTGAGTGCCAGAATTACTTTTTTAACCATTTTTGTTTTTTTAATGTACTTAAAATATTATTTTGAATTGTTTAATTAATTAAATTTTTATTTTTGGTGACATCGCTACACACAAAGACGTTGATCCTGTACCTGTATCTGGTATAAGTTTTGTTTCGTTCTGTTCAGTAAACGCGAAGTTATCAGTGATCAAATCCCCGGATAGATAAGTGGGCCACCCTGTATACCATGTTTTGGCCCAACCCTGCAATTGGCTGACCACTGATCAGGCTGTGACCACAGTGGTGTCTGTCGACGCTGCCTTGAGCGCATGGCGTGGCGTGCTCTGTGCCATGCGTCATCGGCGAGTGCGTTCCCAGACGTGATCGCAGTCAGTCTGGATGACGCCAACGCTTTAGCAGCTTACTCAACCAGAAGAAATCATCACAGCGGGCGTGAAACATTGTACGCCTTGTGACGCTCGCAAGTGACACTTGTGCCTTGCGATACTGTATTCAAGGGCAAGTAGGAGGGAGCAGGAATGGGCGTCCAACTTTCCTCGAAGTGGGTGGTGGGGTACCACAGCAACCTTCCATTGCGGTGCGACCTCAGGGGCCCTGCGCTACGCCACCTCCTAGCTGCTGTAAAGGCGGGAGGAAGCTGCAACAGATACAGGCCTCTAATCATTGACAAAGGCGAGGATAGGAGGTGGCTGAGGGCAATCGGCTACCACATAAGAAGGATGTGATTGGCTCTCCTCATAAGGAGGAAGAGCCAATGAGATACATTTACTGGGTAGCGAGACTAATCAACTCAAAGACCTCCAAGGGAAGGTGTGAATGCATATGATGCAAGGTGAGGTGTCTTATTCGAGGGTTTAATTTACATAGACATGTACTGTGTAACACTACTCAAGTGCACACATGCTTTCATACCTGATTTTAGGAAGAATAAGAGACAGGGTTGCAATAAGTTTTCGCTGTCTGTATAGCAGACCAATCTTAAATTGCGAGAGCTGCAAAGATGAAGGTCCATTTGCCTAGGTGCTGCTCGCGCTAACATGTGCATATGAAGGGATTCACCAACCTGTTTTCGAAACTCTGGCATTAAAATAAATGTAGCTTTTGATTGAATTGCATTGCAATTTTGAATCCCCTTTTTATATATTTCTAGTGTTGCTAGCACTTTATCTAATTGGCAGCTCAACATGTTTTGTTTCATTGATGATAGCTTGTCATTTTTGAAAAAACTAAAATAATTTACATTAAGTGTTCATTCACAAATTGTTTTTGTATTGCATCTAATTACAGATGCAATTTGTATAATTATCCCTAGGGGGGGGGGGCGAAATTTTAATGCCGGAACACAAAACAACCCCACAGGGTCCAGAGCCTTTAGCAAACCATGTTGTTTGTCAGTCTGTCTGCATCGCAGAGCAGAGAGTTGTACAGGGTGTATCAAAACTATATGCTCCCCCCCCCCCCCTTGCTGTCACCACTTTATCCACTGGCGAATCAACAGTGGTCGGCCAACGTCGGATCGCTCGGCGATGGCCAAGTCATCCAAGTCATGTCATGTCATGACTCTGTTCCAGTGCTCTGTGACCCATCATTCCGATTGCTTCAGCTCCTGAGTCGCCCACTTTCTATGCACCGGCTTTCCGTGCGATTCGGAAAGTGACAACAAGACGCAAGCATTGGTCGCGTTTGAGCGCGACCTGTTGGACGGCTGCTGGCGTTCGGACGAGTCCCACTTCCATTTGAACGGTCAACTCACAGAACGCTCGGCACTGGGGTTCCCAGAATCCCAGGCTGACGACGCACGTTGGCGTCTACTCGCTGAAAGGCACCGTCTGGTGCGCGATGAGCGCCACTGGTATCATCGGACCGTTCTCTTTTCGCCGCGCGTCAGCGTGGCGAGTTCATATACGGACGGAAAAATTCGTAATGGTCTGTCTGTCTGTCCGTCCGTCCATTCGTCCGTCCATCGTTACGGACCAGTTCTCCTTTATGGCTTGACAGATCGGGCCGAAATTTTTTTGAGCATTCTTAGGACCAATTTGGAGATACTCCGTTTTTAGATTTATTCTAAGAAAATCATAAGAAAAATGAAAAAAAAAACATTTGATATTTCTGTGTCATCGAGCAAAATTTCTGTCAAAACACATGCTTAAGGATAGTGCCTAATCTGTGAGGAAAATTTCTGTGTGTGGGAGCAAAATTTCTAGGTCAAATTTGGGAAAACGCATCGCTAACGATAGGACTAGGATGTGTCCCAATCTGGGACGAAATTTCCGGGTCTGTGAGCAACATTTCTGGGTCAATTTTGAAAGTTTCTGCCAATTTCATATTAAGGAAAAATTTGCAGGCGGCTGCAAAAAAGGTGAATATGTGACGCTCTTTTGTTGGAGCCCAGTTTGAAAAAGAGGGGTATCAATTAAGGCATGCTTCATTTATGTATAGCCACTTATGCTTTGCAGCTGATCAACTTCAGTTTGAACAAACTGTGTATAAAAACCGAACCAAACGCAGCAACACGTCACATATTCGGCATTTTTTTGTGTTTGTGTGCATAGAAAGGAGCAGTGGCAATCATAGGACCTATAACTGGACTGGAACACCCTGCATTCACATATGCCGCATGACTAAATGCCACGTGGTTGCAAGACAGGCAGGAAGGACTGCAGGGTCTTGCACATGGACCACTATGCAGACGTACGCACGCACGCACGCACGCACGCAAGCACGCACGAACACACGCACGCACGCACGCACGTACGCACGCAAACACGTTGTATAGGAGCAGTGCGTTATTGGGTAAATGCCAAAAAGGAAATGACGAATGGAGCCAGTACCATATGTATACCTACACATCACTAACTGAACTGTAGTGGCAATCCACATCTCACAAATGTTAGCAAGGTGCCAATTATTTATGTAGGAACTTTGGCTGTGCCAGGTCGATGGTAATGACCAGAGATAGATGAGATGTGAAAGGATTGCTGTTGCATTTTGGGTGAGTGAGATAGCTCACACAAAAAAATGCCGAATATGTGACGTGTTGCTGCGTTTGGTTCGGTTTTTATACACAGTTTGTTCAAACTGAAGTTGATCAGCTGCAAAGCATAAGTGGCTATACATAAATGAAGCATGCCTTAATTGATACCCCTCTTTTTCAAACTGGGCTCCAACAAAAGAGCGTCACATATTCACCTTTTTTGCAGCCGCCTGCAATTTTTTCCTTAATACAGTGTTTTTTCGTAAGACAAACATCGATGCGTAAAACCTATACAGGCACCCGCATGCACGCACGCATGCAGGCACGCACGCACACATGCACGCACGTACGCACGCACGCATGCACGACACATGTACCATGTATGACATATGTAGCATGCTTGGTAGGATCCCCTGAGTGCAGTAGGAGACACTCATTGTATAGAATGTGAGCATGTGGTTTGAAAATAGGTACGCATGTATTTTTCATTGACCAAAGTTGTGCACAACTAATTGTCATGCAAATGATACAAAGCAGGATGACCTATCAGCAAATGGCACAGCATGCAGAGAAACTACAAACAGAAGCCACTGCGGATAATTGTGTGTGTGCGTGCGTGCGTGCGTGCGTGTGCAGTTGTGCTATATTGCTGCATCGTAGCATAGTGATGTAAAGAATCAAAATGATCGCTATAACTAGGCGGTCAACTTTTGTGTTTTAGCCGAAGTGATGCGACGTACTCACATCGAGTTTTTTGTGAAGCAGCCGATTTGATGGTGTGCGTGCGTGCGTGCACATCTGCAGTGCCATATTGGTTCGTCGGAGCATAGCAGTGTAAAGAATCAAAATAATCTACACGTGCAGGCGGTCAACTTCCGTGTTTTAGCCAAAGTGATCCGACCTACCCATATCAATATTTATCGATTATTCCGCATGTGAAAATATTTTGGTGCGTCGGATCATGTTGACTTCAAGGAATGAAATGTTCGCCATCGAAGGGCAATCAACTTTATTATTGACGTTAATGCCCTCCGACGTAACCACACCAAAATATCTCCATTTTTCGTTTTCGGTATAATGGGGAGAGGCATTTTGGTGCGTTCAATTTGGTCCAATTGTCAAAAGGGGTCTATTCCAGGTCATGCCGAACAACTTTTTCCTTTATAGCAAAGCTCTGTGATAAGCCGTTAGCGCGCCTATTAAACACAAACTTTTTGGCCGATATTTTTAATTGCTAATAACTCATTATCGGTGATGAAGTTTTACGTTCAGTGACTTGGCATAGACTTCCCATAAGAAACTGTTCAAGGAAATCAAAAAAAAATTGGGGGTTAATTGGGCACTTTTTCGAGATTTACTCTTGGTGGAAACCACCCCAAAAAAACGACTATGTCCGAAAAAACGCATAAAATCGACGATATCTCGAGTTTGGTAGGACGCAGAGACGATTCCTTTGGTACGCAAAATTGCCATCATGGGTCGCTTACACATGCCAAGTTTCATTCCAATTGCCCTCGGCACTAGCGAGTGGTGCTCCAAAAACTGGGAGGAGAACACGAAAAAAAAAAAGACACTTTTCGGAAACATTTTCGGGCGTACCCCCTTAACGCGCAGCAATACTGCAACGCGCTGTGGCACGTACGGTCCCCCGATGAGTGCGCTTCTTTTGACCCATAACGCGCCGAAATCGGTTCAGCCAATCAAAAGTTATGGGCGATCAAAAATCCGAATTCTCGCGCGCGCAAGTCGTCACATATTAGGGTTGTACGCTGACGCGTACACCCTGATTTTCCGCAAATCGCGGAGCAACATTTCTGTGTCCTCCAGCAAAATTTCTGTGAAAACACACGCTTGAGGATAGGGCCCAATCTGTGAGGAAAATTTCTGTGTCTGGGAGCAAAATTTCTGTGAAAACACATGCTTAAGGATAGGGCCCAATCTGTGAGGAAAATTTCTGTGTCTGGAAGTAAAACTTCTGGGTAAATCTGGAAAAACGCAATGTTAAGGATAGGACTCGGACGTGTCCAATCAAGGAGGAAAATTTCTGGGTCTTTCTGCAATTTTTGCGGGAAATAACGCGGCCAAAAGTCTACGTTATTTTCCACCGCGTACTTGCAAACGCACTAGTGCGTTTGCCAGTACGCGCGTCGGTCCAGCCAGCCAGCCACCCACTCCCCACTGCTACGGGGCTACCTACCCCGCTACACAGGCAGTGTGCCAAAAGGCAGCGTTGAACTCCGTTGGCCCTGTATTAGGTCCGGGAGGGTGCAGCATGGATGCCTTTAGGGCGCATCAGTGCATTCCTGTGTACCTACGCACGGACTTGGAGGTTCTCCCTCCTGCCTCCTCCATCGGCAATTGCAATGCAGATGTTTGGACTAAAAAAAAACAAGGTGGTGTAGCATTCTGCAATGCAGCAACATCACATTTTCAATGCAACAAAGGAGACAATAACAGGGCGTCGTATTGAAGCTTGTGCGGCGATTTCACCAATTCCAAAGGAATTGGCACCGCTAAAGAAATCCAGGAAGCCAAACACCGTCCAATCCCTGCCGAAGCACTGAAGTTTCGAATGAAAGGCAACAAATTCAACTGAAGTGCTTTTTGAAACGAGCTTGTTCAATACCGGCCAAACGGTGGATCAGCAGAACTACTGGCAGATGTTGTAGGAGTTTGTGTTCCCTCGACTGACCACGACTGACGACCAGTGGTTTCCAGCAGGATGGGGCGACCCCCCCCCCCCACGGCAACTGCGACCATCGAGTTGCTTCAGCAGCGCTTTCCAGGAAGGCTGATTAGCAAGTGAGGCGACGTCGATTGGCTGGCTCGCTCCTGTGTCCTGACGCTCTGCGACTTCTTCCTTTGGGGCTACCTCTATGCGAGCAATCTGCAGACCCTCGACGAGCTCAAGGTCAACATCACTGCCAAGGTTGAGGCCATTCTACAAAATCTGTTGCAGCGCGTTTTTCTGAACTTTGAGAGGCGCCTGCAGCTGTGTGTGGACAACTGCAGCGTCTGTGTCCAGCCACTGAACGCTTCCAACCCAACGGTCCTCTTCAGGGCCACCGCAAGGTTAAACACCTAATCTGCGCCTTCTCGTGGTGAACCTTGGTCAACGTCGCTTATGCGGTGGCTAAGCAGAGATGTGTAAATTCCTTTCCGCTTGAGGGCCTGTAAAACCCGCGTCAGTTAACCGATCCAACCGAAACTGTGTGGAACAAAACTCCCGACAACGTGCGACACCCCCCGCCCAAATTTAAGCACAATCGGCCTTTTCTGACAAAAGTTATTCAAAAACAAAAGGTGGTTAATAAAAAAAAAAACACCCTTTAGGGTCGATGTGTGTGGGTGCGTGTCGATGTGTCAATTGTTTATGCAAAGGCGCGTGGAGGCGATTTTAAGGGAAAAAGACGCTGTTCACATACATACATGTCGGTACACTCTAACACACTCTCACACAGTCTCACATGCACATACATGTACATACATACAAACATACATACACCCAGACATGGAAAAGTGTGCCTTTTAGATGATGGTCCATTTAGGAAGGGCTGTATAAAAGGGGGGTGGAGTCAAAGTGGTCTTAGGTGGGTGTATAATTATAGGGGGTTACATATAGAGGGGGGCTAATTATAGGGTTTACGGTATGTTGCAAACCTGATGGTCGCAGGTAGCAAATCTGATGGGCTAAGTTGCGAATTTGATGGGTGGTCATTATTTCCACTTTGTGTGTGTGTGTGTGTGTGTGTGTGTGTGTGTGTGTGTGTCATGTACAGTAAACCCTATAATTAGCCCCCGGGGGCTAATTTTTTCGTTCGAGCTCTAGGAGGGTGTATAATTATCGGGGGGGCTAATTATAGGGGGGGGGGCTTATAAACTGGAAGTGTCGATGAGTGGGAAGATGTGTGGGGAAAAAGGCGCGTGGAGGCGATTTTTAATGGAAAAAGGCGCTGTGCACACATGTTGGTACACTCCAACACACTCTCACACAGTCTCACATACACATACGTGTACATACACACACATACGCGACCATACATACACCCAGACATGGAAACATGTGCCTTTCAGACGATGGTACCATTTAGGGAGGGGGTGTAATGATAGGGGGGGGCTTATTAACTCAAAGTGGTCTTAGGAGGGTGTATTATTATAGGGGGGGCTAATTTTAGGGTTTACAGTAACTGGGACCCAGGGGTCGTTTGTGGCCCCCCATTTTTTCACCATGTCCCCAGTGCATAGACACACTTCCCGTACAAATTGAAAGTGTCAATTTTTCTAACCAACTGGCCCTCGCGCGGACGCACTTCCCGTACAAATCAAAAGTGTCAACAGTCTTTCAATAGCAAAGGCTCCAGGCCACCATGTGTACGAGAAAAGCGTACATATTCTGAGGAAAGCCACATGGAAAAAAATTGCAAATGTGGAGAATATGTACGCAAGACTCGTACACAGGGCCGTAGAGTACCAACTGGCCGTGTGTACGAGAAAAGCGTACATATTCTGAGGAAAGCCACATGGAAAAAAATTGCAAATGTGGGGAATATGTACGCAAGACTCGTACACAGGGCTGTAGAGTACCAACTGGCCGTGTGTACGAGAAAAGCGTACATATTCTGAGGAAAGCCATATGGAAAAAAATTGCAAATGCTGAGAATATGTATGCAAGACTCGTACACACGGCCGTAGAGTATGCAACGGCCCATGTGTACGAGAAAAGCGTACATATTCTGAGGAAAGCCACATGGAAAAAAATTGCAAATGCGGAGAATATGTACACAAGACTCGTACACAGGGCCGTAGAGTACCAACTGGCCGTGTGTACGAGAAAAGCGTACATATTCTGAGGAAAGCCACATGGAAAAAAATTGCAAATGCGGAGAATATGTATGCAAGACTCGTACACAGGGCCGTAGAGTACCAACTGGCCGTGTGTACGAGAAAAGCGTACATATTCTGAGGAAAGCCACATGGAAAAAAATTGCAAATGCGAAGAATATGTATGCAAGATTCGTACACATAGTGCTACAGTACACAAAGGCCCATGTGTATGAGAAGGGCGTCCATATTCCGAGCCTACCCACATGCAAAAAAGTTGCAAATGCGGAGAATATTTATGCAAGACTCGTACACATACTGCTAGAGTACACAACTGCCCATTCGTGCATGGCGGTGCATGTGTGCCATTGTGTGCATGCCTGCCAGTGCGTGCATGGCTATGTGTGCGTGCGTGCGTGCGTGCGTGCACGCGTGTGTGCACATGCGACACCACTTCCATGTGCACATGCGACACCACTTCCATAGTATTTTACAGTGGCTAGTTAGTGTAGGAGCATGTGTACCGGATGAGTGTACTTATTTCTCTGCAATTGCAATTTCCCCACGCATGGGTAGCTTCAGAATAGTGACACCTGTCCCGTACATATACTCACTCCTTCCTTCCCCCCCCCTCTCTGTCTGCACCATAGTAGTCCAGGTCCCTCCCCCCCCCCCCGCCCACACCCTTCCTTACTGCAACCTCCCTCCCCACCCACCGTAGCACTATGTGTACGAGTCTTGCATACATATTCTCCACATTTGCAACTTTTTTGCATGTGGGTAAGCTTGGAATATGGAGCCTTTCTCATACACATGGGCAGTTGTGTACTCTAGCACTATGTGTACGAGCCTTGCATACATATTCTCCGCATTTGCAATTTATTTCCATGTGGCTTAGCTCAGAATATGTACGCCTTTCTCGTACACACGGCCAGTTGGTACTCTACAGCCCTGTGTACAAGTCTTGCGTACATATTCTCCGCATTTGCAATTTTTTTTCCATGTGGCTTAGCTCAGAATATGTACGCTTTTCTCGTACACACGGCCAGCTGCTACTCTACGGCCGTGTGTACGAGTCTTGCATACAGATTCTCCGCATTTGCAATTTTTTTCCATGTGGCTTTTCTCAGAATATGTACGCTTTTCTGGTACACACGGCCAGTTGGTACTCTACAGCCCTGTGTACAAGTCTTGCGTACATATTCTCCGCATTTGCAATTTTTTTCCATGTGGCTTTCCTCAGAATATGTACACTTTTCTCGTACACATGCTCAGCTAGACGCCAATCCCGTACACATGGTCGACAAGAGGGTACTCTACGGCTATGTGTACGAGTCTTGCGTATATATTCTCCACATTTGCAATTTTTTTCCATGTGGCTTAGCTCAGAATATGTATGCTTTTCTCGTACACACGGCCAGTTGCTACTCTACGGCCGTGTGTATGAGTCTTGCATGTACATATTCTCCGCATTTGCAATTTTTGTCCATGTGGCTTAGCTCAGAATATGTACGCTTTTCTCGTACACACGGCCAGTTGGTACTCTACGGCCCTGTGTACGAGTCTTGCGTACATATTCTCCACATTTGCAATTTTTTTCCATGTGGCTTTCCTCAGAATATGTACGCTTTTCTGGTACACATGGCCAGTTGGTACTCTACGGCCCTGTGTACGAGTCTTGCGTACATATTCTCTGCATTTGCAATTTTTTTCCATGTGGCTTAGCTCAGAATATGTACGCTTTTCTCGTACACACGGCCAGCTGCTACTCTACGGCCGTGTGTACGAGTCTTGCATGCATATTCTCCGCATTTGCAATTTTTTTCCATGTGGCTTAGCTCAGAATATGTACGCATTTCTCGTACACACGGCCAGTTGGTACTCTACGGCCCTGTGTACGAGTCTTGCGTACATATTCTCCACATTTGCAATTTTTTTCCATGTGGCTTTCCTCAGAATATGTACGCTTTTGTGGTACACACGGCCAGTTGGTACTCTACAGCCCTGTGTACGAGTCTTGCGTACATATTCTCCACATTTGCAATTTTTTTCCATGTGGCTTTCCTCAGAATATGTACGCTTTTCTCATACACATGCTCAGCTAGACGCCAATCCCGTACACACAGTCGACAAGAGGGTACTCTACGGCCATGTGTATGAGTCTTGCGTACATATTCTCCACATTTGCAATTTTTTTTCCATGTGGCTTAGCTCAGAATATGTACGCTTTTCTCGTACACATGGCCAGTTGCTACTCTACGGCCATGTGTACGAGTCTTGCATACATATTCTCCGCATTTGCAATTTTTGTCCATGTGGCTTAGCTCAGAATATGTACGCTTTTCTCGTACACACGGCCAGTTGGTACTCTACGGCCCTGTGTACGAGTCTTGCGTACATATTCTCCGCATTTGCAATTTTTTTCCACGTGGCTTTCCTCAGAATATGTACGCTTTTCTGGTACACATGCTCAGCTAGACGCCAATCCCGTACACACAGTCGACAAGAGGGTACTCTACGGCCATGTGTATGAGTCTTGCGTACATATTCTCCACATTTGCAATTTTTTTCCATGTGGCTTAGCTCAGAATATGTACGCTTTTCTCGTACACATGGCCAGTTGCTACTCTACGGCCATGTGTACGAGTCTTGCATACATATTCTCCGCATTTGCAATTTTTGTCCATGTGGCTTAGCTCAGAATATGTACGCTTTTCTCGTACACACGGCCAGTTGGTACTCTACGGCCCTGTGTACGAGTCTTGCGTACATATTCTCCGCATTTGCAATTTTTTTCCATGTGGCTTTCCTCAGAATATGTACGCTTTTCTGGTACACATGGCCAGTTGGTACTCTACGGCTCTGTGTACGAGTCTTGCGTACATATTCTCCACATTTGCAATTTTTTTCCATGTGGCTTTCCTCAGAATATGTACGCTTTTCTCGTACACATGCTCAGCTAGACGCCAATCCCGTACACATGGTCGACAAGAGCCCAACTATGCACTCCAAATGTCGAAAACTTTAGCGCCCCACCCCCCCCCCCCCCCCCCCACACACCCTCGGTTGAACATTTGGGGGGGGGGGGGGGGGCACAAACTACTCCTGGGCCATAACTGGTGTCATACAGACCTTTGTTGTGTTGTTTAACCTGACTAACCTGACTGGTGTCATATAAACTTTTATAGGCTTGGCATTATTTTTGTCAAACAGTTGGCTTCCAGCACTTTGTAACTCATCTAACGCCTCCTCAAAAGTCACTGGTGGATTCTGTACTAAATAGTCTGCTTTGAATTTTATTTGGTAGTCCAGTATATTATTTGTATCTGAGTATTCCAATGCCAACTTTAGTTCTGGTACAGTTAGACTAAACGATGCACCTTTGCCTTTCTTCATACCCTTAGGAACTCGCCCTGTGGAATGTCACAAAAGATGATTTATAAATGTGCAGTTGTATTTACAATGCTACCAGTAACACAGTGGTGCCAGGTAGCTATCTACGTTGGCCAGCCAAGAACGTCCGGCCCGGCCCGGCCCGGCCCGCACCCTCAAAACGCAGGCCCGGCCCGGCCCATCCCGCAAAACGGGCCTGGAATTCCGGCCCGACCCGGCCCATGCTCATCCCTAGTATACACACTATTACTAACTAGACGTTTAAGCATCTCTTGGTGGTAACTAAGTAAGAGTGATCGCTGGCAATTTTGCAAGCGAAATTAGCTTTTCCATTCATTTTTATTCCATTGAACCTATACAGCCCCCTCCAATGCATAGTGTATAATTCATTATTATGTATATCCAATACACTGACCAATACTGCCCTCCCCTGAGTGAGGGGTAAGGACATGTAGGTAAGGTAAGAGTGGTAGGTAAGGACATGAAATAGCGCCTATACGAGGATTTTTGGCACTATAGCAGGGGGGGGGGCATTGCTAGGGGGCGTTTATTATAGGTTTTATGGTGGAGTGAACAACCTAGACTTGCATCCATGCAAACACATGACTTGGAACATTGTGTTTTGTGACATTCGTTTTGAGCTTGTTAAACTTCCCACTTTCCTGTTAGATCTTCCACTACTTGGACTTCGGGTGCGTCTCCTCCGCTTAGATCTTGAGGAGGAAGTTCTTTTTCTGGTTCTAGACTTTTTTTTGGTCTTTCGCCTCCTACCTCGTTTTTTTCCTTTTCTTCTCTGGTTTCTTTTTCTCTTTTTCTTCTTTCGTTTTTTTCCTTTTGCAGACTGACGACATTGCTGAGATGACTTTCCATGTGATCTGGCAGCTGGCTGCTTAGATGACCGAGTAGAAGATGAGGTTGGCTTCCTTCTTTGTGCACTGGATTGACTCTTCTGAGTTTCAGTTGCCCTTTTTGCCCTGTTTGATTGACGTCGTTTGGCTGATTCTCTTTTCTTAGTTTGTGTGCTTTTATCCTCCCGCAGTTGCTGCTGTTCTTTCTTTTGTACATACTTGTTTCCTCTTTTCTTTGCTTTCTTGTCATTTTTTCGTTTTGTCGTTTTCTTTGATCGTTCATCATCATCAGCTGGTGTAGGTTTTCTTTTTGTTGTTGTTTTCTTTGATCGTTTGTCATCATCAGCTGGTGTAGGTTTTCCTGCCATTGTTGTTGTTTTCTTTGATCGTTTGTCATCATCAGCTGGTGTAGGTTTTCCTGCCATTGTTGTTGTTTTCTTTGATCGTTTGTCATCATCAGCTGGTGTAGGTTTTCCTGTTGTTGTTGTTGTTTTCTTTGACCGTTTGTCATCATCAGCTGGTGTAGGTTTTCCTGTAGTTGTTGTTTTCCTTGATCGTTTGTCATCATCAGCTGGTGTGAGTTTTCCTGTCATTGTTGTTGTTTTCTTTGATTGTTTGTCATCATCAGCTGATGTAGGTTTTCCTGTTGTTGTTGTTGTTTTCTTTGATCGTTTGTCATCATCAGCTGGTGTAGGTTTTCCTGTTGTTGTTGTTGTTTTCTTTGATTGTTTGTCATCATCAGCTGATGTAGGTTTTCCTGTTGTTGTTGTTGTTTTCTTTGATTGGTTGTCATCATCAGCTGGTGTAGGTTTTCCTGTTGTTGTTGTTGTTTTCTTTGATTGTTTGTCATCATCAGCTGGTGTAGGTTTTCCTGTCGTTGTTGTTGTTTTCTTTGATTGTTTGTCATCATCAGCTGGTGTAGGTTTTCCTGTTGTTGTTGTTGTTTTCTTTGATCGTTTGTCATCATCAGCTGGTGTAGGTTTTCCTATTGTTGTTGTTGTTATCTTTGATCGTTTGTCATCATCAGCTGGTGTAGGTTTTCCTGTTGTTGTTGTTGTTTTCTTTGATCGTTTGTCATCATCAGCTGGTGTAGGTTTTCCTGTCGTTGTTGTTGTTTTCTTTGATCGTTTGTCATCATCAGCTGATGTAGGTTTTCCTGTCGTTGTTGTTGTTTTCTTTGATTGTTTGTCATCATCAGCTGGTGTAGGTTTTCCTGTCGTTGTTGTTGTTTTCTTTGATTGTTTGTCATCATCAGCTGATGTAGGTTTTCCTGTCGTTGTTGTTGTTTTCTTTGATTGTTTGTCATCATCAGCTGGTGTAGGTTTTCCTGTTGTTGTTGTTTTCTTTGATCGTTTGTCATCATCAGCTGGTGTAGGTTTTCCTGTTGTTGTTGTTGTTTTCTTTGATCGTTTGTCATCATCAGCTGATGTAGGTTTTTCTGTCGTTGTTGTTGTTTTCTTTGATTGGTTGTCATCATCAGCTGGTGTAGGTTTTCCTGTCGTTGTTGTTGTTTTCTTTGATTGTTTGTCATCATCAGCTGGTGTAGGTTTTCCTGTTGTTGTTGTTGTTTTCTTTGATCGTTTGTCATCATCAGCTGATGTAGGTTTTCCAGTCGTTGTTGTTGTTTTCTTTGATTGGTTGTCATCATCAGCTGGTGTAGGTTTTCCTGTCATTGTTGTTGTTTTCTTTGAGCGTTTGTCATCATCAGCTGATGTAGGTTTTCCTGTCGTTGTTGTTGTTTTCTTTGATTGTTTGTCATCATCAGCTGGTGTAGGTTTTCCTGTTGTTGTTGTTGTTTTCTTTGAGCGTTTGTCATCATCAGCTGATGTAGGTTTTCCTGTCGTTGTTGTTGTTTTCTTTGATCGTTTGTCATCATCAGCTGGTGTAGGTTTTCCTGTTGTTGTTGTTGTTTTCTTTGATCGTTTGTCATCATCAGCTGATGTAGGTTTTCCTGTTGTTGTTGTTGCTTTCTTTGATTGGTTGTCATCATCAGCTGGTGTAGGTTTTCCTGTCGTCGTTGTTGTTTTCTTTGATTGTTTGTCATCATCAGCTGGTGTAGGTTTTCCTGTCATTGTTGTTGTTTTCTTTGATTGTTTGTCATCATCAGCTGATGTAGGTTTTCCAGTCGTTGTTGTTGTTTTCTTTGATTGGTTGTCATCATCAGCTGGTGTAGGTTTTCCTGTCGTTGTTGTTGTTTTCTTTGAGCGTTTGTCATCATCAGCTGATGTAGGTTTTCCTGTCGTTGTTGTTGTTTTCTTTGATCGTTTGTCATCATCAGCTGGTGTAGGTTTTCCTGTTGTTGTTGTTGTTTTCTTTGAGCGTTTGTCATCATCAGCTGATGTAGGTTTTCCTGTCGTTGTTGTTGTTTTCTTTGATCGTTTGTCATCATCAGCTGGTGTAGGTTTTCCTGTTGTTGTTGTTGTTTTCTTTGATCGTTTGTCATCATCAGCTGATGTAGGTTTTCCTGTTGTTGTTGTTGCTTTCTTTGATTGGTTGTCATCATCAGCTGGTGTAGGTTTTCCTGTCGTCATTGTTGTTTTCTTTGATTGTTTGTCATCATCAGCTGGTGTAGGTTTTCCTGTCATTGTTGTTGTTTTCTTTGATTGTTTGTCATCATCAGCTGGTGTAGGTTTTCCTGTTGTTGTTGTTGTTTTCTTTGATCGTTTGTCATCATCAGCTGATGTAGGTTTTCCTGTCATTGTTGTTGTTTTCTTTGATTGGTTGTCATCATCAGCTGGTGTAGGTTTTCCTGTCGTTGTTGTTGTTTGCTTTGATTGTTTGTCATCATCAGCTGGTGTAGGTTTTCCTGTCGTTGTTGTTGTTTTCTTTGATTGTTTGTCATCATCAGCTGGTGTAGGTTTTCCTGTCATTGTTGTTGTTTTCTTTGTTCGTTTGTCATCATCAGCTGGTGTAGGTTTTCCTGTCGTTGTTGTTGTTTTCATTGATCGTTTGTCATCATCAGCTGGTGTAGGTTTTTCTGTCATTGTTGTTGTTTTCTTTGATTGCTTGTCATCATCAGCTGGTGTAGGTTTTTCTGTCATTGTTGTTGTTTTCTTTGATTGTGTGTCATCATCAGCTGGTGTAGGTTTTCCTGTCATTGTTGTTGTTTTCTTTGATCGTTTGTCATCATCAGCTGATGTAGGTTTTCCTGTCATTGTTGTTGTTTTCTTTGATTGTTTGTCATCATCAACTGGTGTAGGTTTTCCTGTTGTTGTTGTTGTTATCTTTGATCGTTTGTCATCATCAGCTGGTGTAGGTTTTCCTGTCTTTGTTGTTGTTTTCTTTGATTGTTTGTTATCATCAGCTGGTGTAGGTTTTCCTGTTGTTGTTGCTGTTTTCTTTGATTGTTTGTCATCATCAGCTGATGTAGGTTTTCCTGTCATTGTTGTTGTTTTCTTTGATTGTTTGTCATCATCAGCTGGTGTAGTTGTTCTTTTATCTGTTGTTGTTGTTATTGTTTTTGTGGGAGCTGTGGTGGTTGTGGTTTTTGCAGCTGTGGTTGTGGCTTCTGCAGTTGTGGTTGTGGTTTCTGCAGTTGTGGTTGTGGTTTCTGCAGTTGTGGTTGTGGTTCTGGTGGTCGGCTTAGTTGTGGTTGTGTTCATTGATGTTGTTGTAATTCGAGGATCTGCTGTTGTACTGGAACAATGGTTCATGTTCTTTCATTTGTTTCTACATTACTTTTGTGCTTTCTACATGGATAATGTATGAATCTAATGATGCTACATTTGTTACACTACACTTGGCATCAGTTGCACATTGTAGTATATCCATAACCATGCAGTATGCCTACTACCCTAACTACACCTAATTGCCACTGTACCTGCATATAACCTAACGATAATGCATGTGACGACCAGCAGGTGGTTCACAAAACATAACAAAAGAAGATAATATTGGAGCCCCATTTGCCCTCTTCCCATTCTCCCCCATTTGCTTTCTTCTCATTCTTGAGATGCCAAAAAAGGGGGAGAAATCCAGATACCTAGTCGATAAAGATGGCGTGGCCATGTAGGTGCATTGCAACAATGTCACCTGCTCTACCTTCTTCTCGGGCCCAAACGCGTCAGTGATGCAACTTCACAATGAGGCAAAAAGACGACTTCGCGTTCCATTTGCGTTCCACTTCGTACTTCGCATGAGTCAATGAGCTGCTCGGCTGACGATACAATCACCAATTCGAAGACCAGTTCTCGTCTTGTACTGGAGTGCAGAAATGCGCTCAGCGCTATTCGTGCTCGGAGCATTCAACTGTTCTGGGTTCCAGGACACTCAGGGGTTGCAGGAAACGAACGCGCCGACGCTCTGGCTTGTGCTGGATCGCTAACGCCGTTTGTAGGTCCAGAGCCAGTGCTCGCCATCAGTCCGGCCTTAGTCAATCACCAACTCGACGTCTGGAGGCGCAGAGAGCTGCTGGGATGCTGTCCAGTTTTGCCGGCAGGCCAAGCAATTGATCGCGGGCCCGTCAAAGGACCTGTCCAGGAGAGTTCTCAAGCAGCCACATGCAGTGGCAGGTGTAGTGTGCGGTGTGTTTTCAGGCCACTATCTGAATGCGCACTTTTGGCGCATTGGCCTCGCCGACAGCCAAGTGTGTCTCAAGTGCCGGGTGGAGGACGAAACGTGTCTTCACTTCCTAGGGCAGTGCGACGCCCTCGCGGTGTTTCACATCAGACTGTGGAGTATGGCGTATGCCACTCCCTACCTCTCCAAACCTTTTTGTAATGGAGAAACTCTGGCGAGCAATTAGATTTGGCATATGAATGAGCGCACACAGGAGCGCACGCGATCAAATACGCGCACCGTTATGCACGCACACACGCGCAAGCGTGCGCACGCATGGACGCACGTACGCACACACTCTGTGTATCACCTTTACGTTTCATAAACAATACCTCCACAATTCAAACGCGAAAGATCAAATAGGCTCTAATGCAATACCTTCTTTGAGGTTGACTAGCAGAGAGCAGATGGAGAGCAGCTCTCTGAGCTGACGTCGTCAACTGGATAATTCACGCACGCAACTTTGAAAAACTAAACAATACAAATAGATGTTTGTCAGACGCTATTCCACGAAAAGCTCAGGCCCGGCCTGGCCCGCCATCCAAAAAAAAAGTTGGCCCAGGCTAGGCCCGGCCCCGACTGTTGAATCTAGTTTGGCGGCACAGGCCAGACTGGGCCAGGCTGGGTTGGGCCAGATCGTCCACAGTGCCGCCATTTTTCATCTCTGCTCGCTCTGCTAATGAAGAAGGAGCAGCCACAGCCATCGGTAGCGCTCTTTCTTGGCTGAACGACTAGAGGCGACAGAACTATAGAACTTGTTCTTGTCTGAATGGCTAGAGGCGACCGAACTATAGAAGTTGGCAACTGCACTTACCACCTATGACTCAGCAGCTGCAGCGATGCAGGTGACCCAGACTAGAGTTTTCATGTTTTTCAGCTGTTATATTCTAAGTTTCTAACGTGTTTTTTTTTTACATGGCTCATGGTTCTTTTCTGTGAACATTTTTTTGACACTTTTTGCCGTTCAGCAGCCCCTATCCCAATGTTTAACTGTATCATGACTAGAGTTGGGAAAAATACGTTTTGACTTTGGACCAACCGTTTTAAATACCGTATTTAAAAAAAAATACGGTATTTTAAAAAAAAAAATACGGATTTTTGTATTTTTTTTAGATTACGTATGTACATGTACCATACATCATAGTAAGCCATCAGCGAAGTGTCCAAAGCTTAGAAATCGGTACATAAGTAGGTCGAATGCTGTAAAACTGAGCAAGCATGCAAGTGGATGTGTACGAGTGTGTGTGTGCGCATGTGCATACAGTGTGTGTGTGTGTGTGTGTGTGTGTGTGTGTGTGTGTGTGTGTGTGTGTGTGTGTGTGTGTGTGTGTGTGAGGTGAGTGTAAGCGGAGTAATGAGCGACTAGGAGATTTGGCATCCAACAAAGTGAGCAATGGAAGCACACAGCTAAGAACGCGATGCAGGGTGCGACACAGAGATTGAGGGCGCTGAGAAGAGCTAGCAATAACAAAAGCTAGCAAAAAGCTAGCTAAACCAATTATTGTGGCTGCGTCTGCCGTCCAAAACATACAGTAAGCAAAACCTAAGCATCGTAAGAATGTGTGATGTAAAGCAAATCGTCTTGTGGTAAGTCTTCCCACCCACACATGTCACATATCCTCTTCAATGTAGGGTACATTGATTAACAACAAATGTTTTATTATATATGGCAGGTTGACTCAACAAAACAAAAGCATATGACTCCGATTTACGACTATGATGACCTTACGATTATGACTACGACCGTATTTTTTTTTAGTAAGATACAGGTGGCAATGTATTATTAAAAAAACGTGTTTTAAAAAAAAAACGTTTGACAAAATACGCGCCCAACTCTAATCATGACGCCCATTGCAAACGTATTAATGTTGCCTACCTATTTGCAGCCAAAATTTCATTCTTCCACGCCTCCAGCACGCCTCCAGCAACATGTTGGCACCCACATTTCAATGATAATATCATGGTTGAGGTATACAAAAGCAACACAAATAATACATGAAAAGAGGGTAATACAGTGCAATGAAGTAGTGATGTGTGATATGTTGAAGCACAATTTAATTTCTGATTAAGAAATCTGAAAGGGATGAGCATTTGCTAGATACATGTACCTACATCTATTTTGTAATGCACTTAAAACAATTTGAACTGCTGGTTAATTATTGTTTTTTTTTGGTTTTGTTGATTCAGCAACCTTATACAGTTAGGTATTGTCACCTTGAAAGACAGAAAAACTACAAAGTTAGCACATCTCACCCGTTGAGAGGCAGGAAACTGCACAGAATGCTTGAAATGATTGCGTGACGCACCTAGTGATTTACGTACCTGTTGCATGTGCAGTTTATTCCATTTTTGTCTAGCATTTGAATTGTTGGACAAAAGTTTCAGTGCTGTGCACAGGCCCTTCAAGCATGATTAATGTTTGATTTGGGACTAGATCCTCATGGCAATGGCATCAAGTAAGCACAGCAGGAGTATTCATGCATGATTTCATACTTCGGAGCTTTTAAAACAAGCTTTGAAGAGCATGAACCAGAGTACACCATGTACACACAAACTGTGTACAGTACAACATGTACGATACAGACCATGTACATCAATAAAAATACGGTAGCGCGGGAAAATGGAAACCTGCGAAGTCGTCTGAAAATGTCGGACGCGCTATCGGTCTTGAACGAGGCGCCCGGGCAGGCCTCCACCGTTGATACTGCCTCGGTTTCGCTCTCATCGGAGAGTCAAGTCGCGGGCCACCGCAAGTTTCGCGGTCGGGGCGGCAGCTCCGCAGCCGTAGGCGCGGAGGCCGCCCCGTCCATCTCAGTCTCGGGCGCCGGCCCCGTCGGCGTCTCCAGCGCAGCGCCCCCTGGCGGCGGCGTCCAAAAGCGGGCTCGGCCGGCCGGCACGCCGTCCAGCCAAGGGGAGAAGAAGCGGCCGAAATCCCTCAACTTCGCTGAGGCGGCCAAGCGAGCGCTCCAGGACGGCGCCATCTATCGCAGTGACTCGCTAGGCAACCTGGACGAAGCAGCGGTAGAGTTCATCCGCTCGGAGACGATCAAGGCGATCAACGAGGCTGAGGGCATCGTGCCCCAGTTCGAGGTGTCGGGCCTCAAGAGCAGCGTCTTCCTGGTGACGTGCGCGGACCAGAAGTCGCTCGAATGGGCTAAAGACATTCGTCGTGGGGCTTCGGCTCGGCGACAAGCAGCTCAGCGTCCTGCCAGCGGAGGACCTGCTGAGGCGGACAAAGATGGTGGTGTTCGTTTCCAGAAAGCCCTCCGAGACGGACCCCATTCTCTCTCTCGTCTGTCTAAGCAGAATCCATCGCTGGCGGTGGCGCAGTGGCGCGTCTACCACAAAGACGCCTCTGACAAGGGCGTCCGCCTGATTTTGGGGGTGGACGACGAGTTGGTAGTGGCTCTTCAGGCCATGCAGTTCCGTCCGTACTTCGAGCTCAGCAGGATCCTGTTCAAATTTGCTGGGCAGAAGTCGGAGGAGAAGTAACGGTGACATGAAGGCAGCGTGTACGCCATTCAATGACGTCGTCACGCCTCCTCATCACTCAGATTAACTTGCAGCATTGTAAGGTGGCGACAGGAGTGCTTGTCCGTCGCTTTGCAGAAACGCGTACATTTCCTATGCTAGCTCTCATCCAAGAGCCCTGGGTCTACGAGAAGAGGATCTGCGGTCTCTCTGGACAACAGGGAAGTTTGTTTTGGGCCACTGGCGTTCAAGTTCCCAGAGCCTGTATCTGCATCAGGCATGGTCTCTCAGTTTCAGTGCTGCCTCAGCTCTGCGCTCGCGGCATCGCAGTGGTGCTGGTCAACTTCCAGTGGCAGGGCAGGTCGCGCAAAGTCGTCTTCGCCTCAGTCTACCTTCCCAGCGACTCGCCGACGTTACCACCGTCGACAGAGTTTGGGGCGCTCGTCGCCTTCGGCCGCGCGAAGCAGTTGCCTCTCGTAGTGCGCTGCGACGCCAACTCACATCACACGGTGTGGGGCAGTTCAGATACGAATGCCCGGGGCGACGCTCTCCTCAACTAACTGGTCAGCGTTGACTTAGAGGTGCTCAACGTCGGTGGTAAGCCAACGTTCGTGACCAGCGCTCGTCGTGAAGTCTTGGACATCACTCTGTGTTCTAGAGACTTTGCGTGTGAAGTGAAGAAGTGGCGCGTCTCTGATGAGGCGTCCATTTCGGATCACATGCAAATCTGTTTTGCCTAGCGTTAGATCCGCCGCCACCGGTCTTCTACCGAGACAGGCGGGCAACAGACTGGCAGCGATTCGCGGAGTCGCTGACGAGATGGTGGGGCCGCCCAACAGCTGCCCAGCAGCTTGACTCGGCCGAGTCCATCGAAGGGGAGTTGTCGACGCTGTATCGTCATTTCGGCGCTGCGTTTAGAGAAGCGTGTCCAGAGAAGCGGCTGCGCCTCGGGCGTCAGGTCCCCTGGTGGCGTCAGCTTGGCGAACTGCGCTGAGAAGCTAGGCTCCTCTGGAGGCGCTACTACGCGTCCAAATCTGCTTTGGACTGGGAGGCATACTGCGCGGTGCAGCGCCAATTCAAGCGCCAACTATACGCCAAGCAAAGACCTCTTCATGGAGGGAGTTCTGCTCATCCATTGAGGGAAGTTCTGCAGTTTCGAAGCTGTATAGGGTGTTGTCTACAGACAAGTGTGTGCGTCTGGGTATGCTGCACCTGCCGACAGGCGAGTGCACAGCTGGTAGGGTGGAGGCTGCTGCACCGTGGCGAGTGCTCACCTGCTGTCCATTCACTTTCCTGGTGGCAGCGCAGCAACGGCGCTGGCCAGTCCAGAACCGCTGCCGCAGGCGCGGCCGGACTGGCGCCTGGCCCACCAGATCGTCTCAGAAATGAGGGTGAAATGGGCGATCTCGTCCTTCTCGCCCTTCAAAGCCCCGGGGGAGGATGAGGTGTTCCCTGCCCTCTTGCAGAAGGGGTTGCCCACCCTGCTGGTCAGTCTGTGCAATGTGCTTCGCGCCTCAATCGCTCTGGGCTACATCCCCAGGGCGTGACGTCGATTCAGGGTGGTCTTCATACTGAAGCCCGCCAAAGAAGATTACGCGAATGCAAAGTCGTTCAGGCCAATCAGCCTCTCGTCATTCCTTCTGAAGGCGCTCGAGAGGCTCGTCGACAGGTTCCTACAGGACACTGTCCTGGCTCGAAGTCCACTGCACGCGTGTCAGCACGCGTACCAAGCGGGTAAGTCTACTGATATGGCTCTCCACTCGCTCGTGAGCCGTCTCAGCCAGTCGTTGGAGGCCGGGCAGTTTGCCACGGCTGGCCTTCTTTGATATTGAGGGGGCATTTGACAATGCGTTTCAAGCGATCTTGCAGGCGTTGCATGCCGCGCGGCGCCGCCGGCCCTCGTCACCTGGGTGGAGAGCATGCTCAAGCAGCGCCAGGTCACGGCCACCATGGAGTATCGAGGGTAGTCAGCATCCAGCGCGGCTGTCCTCAGGGGGGCGTCCTCTCGCCCCTTCCGTGGTCACTCGTGGTGGATAGTCTTTTGGTCGCCAAGGCATTTTCGCTCAGATGTACTCTGACGACGGTGCCATTGTCGTCAGCGGCATGTGTCTCAGCACAATTTGTGCTAGCGTTGCGTTCCACAGACCGCTATTGCATGGAGCGACATTTGGCCATTCAACTGGCCAAGACCGAATTTGTTTCTCTTCACGCGGCGACGGAAGCTGCAAGGCCTCCGCCTGCCAAGCCTGGGGAACACTCAGCTACAGCTCTCAAGTCAGGTCAAGTATTTGGGCGTCACGCTCGACGCCAAGCTTACATGGGCGGCGCACATCTCAAGCAAAGCCGCCAAAGGAGTTCGCGCCTTCTGGCAGGTTAAGAGAGCAGTCGGCTGCAAATGGGGTCTGACTGCCACTGTTGTGCATTGGCTGTACACAGTAGTCGTTCGCCCTATGCTTACCTATGCGCACTGGTTTGGTGGCCCAGGGTAGAGATTGAAACTGCTCGCATTCAGCTACAAGCAAGGTCCACAGACTGGCGTGCCTCTGCATGACAGGGGCCATGGTGTCGACGCCGATGGCCGCGCTGGAGGTCCTGCTGGGCTTGCCACCACTGAACGTCGTCGTCAATGCTTCAGCCATGTCTGCTTGCTTTCGATTCAAGCAGAGTGGCCAGTGGCGCGGTGCGCGCGGTCCACACTCGCTCATTGAAAGGCAACTGCTCACTGCCACGCCCGCAGCTGCACTCACGGCCGATTCTATTGTTCCTGAGTTTAGCTTTGAGATGGACTTTTTTTCCATTAAGGTTCACACTACATTTGGGACGCAATTTAATTTGGGACACAGAGGGTGTATCTCGACAGGATTTGAGACAATGGGACGTGCGCCCCATAACACTGACTGAGATTCTAGATGCTGGCAAGCACTCATGCTGCGTGCCATGCCACGGCGGCCCAGTGGGCGTTCAATTGCGTCGAGCAGAGCGGGCGACCCATCCTTGCACTCTTGCACTCCTTGCACTCTCATGTCAATATACTGCAGTTTGTGACCAGGGAGCGTAAGCTAGATCAGCCATCCCAGTTCCACCCCCTACCCTCAGCTTCCCGAATCAGTAAATCACTTCGCCACAACACGTTTTAATTGGGACCAATTAAATTTGGGACACTGAGGTCCTGTCCCAATTATCCCAAATTAAATTGCGTCCCAAAATTTCATGATTTACAGTATCTTAATGCGCACTTTTGGCGCATCGGCCTCGCCGACAGCCAAGTGTGTCTCAAGTGTGGGGTGGAGGACGAAACGTGTCTTCACTTCCTAGGGCAGTGCGACGCCCTCGCGGTGTTGCGCCTCAGACCGTGGGGTATGGCGTATGCCACTCCCCAGCAGATTCGAGAGCTCTCTCTCTCTCAAAGATGTCCTGGGGCTGTGTCATGCCTCTGGACGCTTCGAGGAGCTCTAAGAGTGAACGTTGCTTTGGGGTATTCTATATGGGCCTTTCAAAGGCTTCCTAGAGTCGCCCCCAAACCAACAACAAACAACAACATGTACATCATTGAACCAGACACCACTTTATGGTAGCTCCTTTTTCAGAGAAGAACTTAGGCATGTCAAGATGTCACATGCACATGTGGTGCATGGTTTTGGCTGATCACCAGCTGCAATGAAACCATTTCAGCACTTTGTCAGCATTCAGTTAACTCTTTGGTCGCTGTTGGGCTATCAATGTATGGAAGCATCAAGCATGACTGCAACAAAAGTGAAGTTTGCAGTATTTACAGAAGAAAAAACCTACAACCATGTTTTTTTTTTCAAATACAGTTTTCATTAAAAAATGGTTGGAAAAACCATGACAAATCTAGTTTTGATATTGATATTCATACCATAGTGTACCACACAAAAAGGTCAACAGGGAAGCGATTATTGTAATGGTAGCTGCTTGGCCAATAAAACGATTGCTATTTTTTTTTATTGCTAGACATGCAAATGTACACGAACCATTTTTCCTGGTGGTTCTTTTTCCATAGTATCCATCATCAATCTTAGGCACTTGTATAAAGGAACGCCTCATGAACCTATGCATCCGTGTTTTGTTGATTCGTTCACCTATTATGCTTGCCCAAGTTTGAATATCAGCATGTCTGGCATCACTTAAAATGTCCGAAAGGTTTGATGATACACTACGTTTGCCTCTTCTTTTTCCTCTTCTTCCACATTTGGTGCGCTTTCCTGACTTTGATCTTCTTCTTTCTCCTTTTTTTTCTCTTTCCTTTTTTTTCCTGTCCCCTTTTTTTCTACTTTTCTTGCTTGGTGTTGGCTTTGAAGCCCTTGTGCCATCAGCATCATTAGTCGACTTTTTGGCTGCTGTAGTTGGCGCCAGAGTTGTTGCTGTAGTTGTAGCTTGGGCTAAACAAAGCAACACGTAGGACATGCAAGCATGAATGCATGCACGCACGCGCGCGTGAAGAGCAAATTGATTTTAGCGCAAATGGTCATGGAGCGCGAATTGTTTAGTTGTCTAATGTCTATACTTGTCGAATAGACGGTCAGACGAGTATTTCCCACATTCCCACATGTACGAAATCCGAGATTATATCACCTTGAGCAAAGGGTTAGCTACTTGGTGCTCTGACAGTCAAGATTATTAATTGAAATGTGGCGCCCCACTTCCCATAAACACTCAAATTGGCTTTTAGAGGACAGTGGACAAGATTTGTGGACAAGACAACAGTGGACCGTTTGAAGAAGTTTGTGTTTGTGTATGTGTCCTGTATGTACAGGGTGGCTCATACACACACACACACACACACACACACACACACACACACACACACACACACACACACTGTAGGATTTACAGTATTTATGTGCGCCAAATACTGCAGTAGCATGTACCTGGGTACATATATTTTAGGTATGGTATGCACATGGGCATGGCTGGATCTAGGGAGGGGCGCAATTGAACTTAACTGCAAATTTGTTTTGTTTGTTTGTGTGTGGGCTGCTTCTATGATCGGGTGCACAGGTGCACAAATCACTGATTGTTTATTGCATCACTGCATATGGGGCATTAATATAGAGCTGTGGGTTCAAGGCATTCAATCGACAAGCCTGGAAAGAGAACCTGAGCCCTGTGGACGTCATTGACTTCCTTGAAGTTGATCCAGTGTCACGCATGGCCTGCAAAGAGCCTACATCAAGTGGGCAGTGCTGAAGCTATTCCCGCCTGAGAATCCACAGCTCTACATTAATGCCCCATATGCAGTGATGCAATAAACAATCAGTGATTTGTGCACCTGTTGTTTGTGCTTATTGATTGGTCTTTGAAAACATGTCGAGCAGATTTGTCTTTTGACCAAACATTCAAACATTTGCCTCAATTGCCACACTACTGTATGCATTACTATGTGATAATTGGGTGCATCTATGAGTGCTAGATTGTGTACAGGGAGAAGTTAACTAGTGTCTGTTAATGCAAAGTGTACTGTGCAATGCACAGTAGAACACAGACGCCAATGTAGTCATCACTTCTGGCAACCATTCTCAACATTCAATCTCAACCTCAACCTCATCAGTAAAATATCACGCATTAAGGGGCAACCACCATGGCTTCATCACTTTCCTCAGCATCCTCTTCCTTCTCATCACTGCTTCCATCTGTTCCAGCTGATGCTGCATTAAAGAGACTAGCCACTTCAAACTCAGGACACCTGCTTGCAAAGTCCTCCAAAGTGGTTCAACATCAATTTGTCTCATGAAATAAAATAATGTTGAGAATACTCAGTTGTACAATGCTGAATTACTGCAATGATGAAACTGCAAAGTGTTGGAATGCAGGTCAACCAACGCATTTGCATGAATGCTAAATAATTGCTTGTAACGCCTACTTTGTTTTAAATAAATTTCATTAACACACCCGTGACGTAAATTGGAGACATGCACTGAGACTCATTTGCAGAAGTTTTTTTTTACTTTTATATTACAGTCTCTGTGGTGATGTTGTGGGGGGGGGCAGAGAATCGGCTCTTCTGTGTGTCCGTTTGTATGTGTTGTATGTCCAACAATGTTTTGCTCTCGCAACCCAACATGAACCATCCAAAACACGCACAAAACGCGCGCACAAAAAAAAAGACAGTGAACTGATGCAGGGGGGGGGGGCTGTAGGGAATGGGAGAGCCCGCAAATCGTTTACCCAGCCCAGAGGCCCTCAAAGGTCGAGTAGCTCAATGACCAATGGGGGGGAGGGGGGTTGGGGCGAGAATAGGCAAGGATTTTTGCAATATCTGAGAAACCTTTCATCACGCGCGTGTCCATGTGCGTGCGTGTGTGCGTGCGTGCCGTTGCTTGCGCACGCGCGCGCGTGTGTGTGCCAGTGCGTGCCAGTGCGTGCGTGCGCGCGCGCGTGTGTGTGCCAGTGCGTGCGCGCGTGCATGCGTGCGTGCATGCCCGTGCGTGCGTGCGTGCGTGCGTGCGTGCGTGCGCGTGCGTGTGTGCGTGCGTGCGTGCGTGCGCGCGTGCATGCGTGCGTGCGTGCGTGCGTGCGTGCGTGTGTGCGTGCGTGCGTGCGTGCGTGCGTGCGCGCGTGCGCGCGTGCATGTAATACAAGTTTGTATAGCGTTAACACCTGTAAAACAAAGTAAAAAATAATAAAAAGTTCGAAGTTTTGATAGCATAAACACGTGCAAAACAAAAAAGTTATAAACAAAAAAGTTACAAGTATTTTTATGGCAGAGGTTTGATCCCAGGACCTCCAGAAAAGTAACGGACATTATAACCACTACACCATTGATCTGTACAGAACTGCTTTCTAAACACTTCTGATAAGTCAGAATTGCATAACGCATACGATAGCTTCAGTAGTGCCACTGATATTTTGATGGTAAAATGTGCCAAGCAAGCTTCATACAAAATTTCAGCTCAAGCTCAATCCATCCAGCATAACTCTGTGCTGCATTGCAGACAGAACCACAAACAGTCATACTACTGTAGAAAAGGATAATGCTATATCTTGTCATTACTGTAGCAGATTGGAAAACGAATGCCAGATTCGTGATCACCACGGTCGATTACATACATCCCAAGCAGATTTGACACTGAATTCTCAAATTCAATCAAACGCAATTTGCATATTCAATGCGTTGTATCTCGCGATTACGGTATCGCATTGGAAAACGGATGTGATATTCGTGATCAGCACGTTCGATTACATATGTCCCAAACAGAATTGACACTGAATTCTCAAATTCGATCAAACACGTATGCGAAATTTGCATAAGTCACGGATTACGGTAGCTATCGCAAATCCGGCCATTGCATGACAGTGAAGGTTCCCACGGAAGCTTCATACAAAATTTCAGCTCAATCCATCCAGCACAACTCTCTGCGCTGCATTGCACTGCACACAGACAGACATAGTGACACAACAACACAACATAAATCGCGAAACGGTTTAATTCCACGTTTGGGGGCGAATGGGTCTGTGGCTTCAAGAAAGACACTCTATTCTGCAAAAAGTCGAAAAAAATTATGCAAGTGAAAGACGCCAAAGAAAAACTAAAAGAAAAAGCTAGCAAGAGACCCAGAGCATCTGCGGATGACGCCTCCTCAGACGAAGATGAATCGGCCGCCAAAAAGACAAAGCAGCAACCCGAAAAAACCTAAGTTGTGCCGCTACCGATGCCTAGTCTACAGTTAGAATCGAACTACCACCGATTTACCTGTGTAAATTCCCTCATTCTAAGTTCCATCAATTACTGATCTGATCCTTTAATTGTTCCTGTGATTCACCCATTGATCTCTGACACCCATTCCTCTGATCTCTGACACACATTCGTTGGCTCTTCCCAAAAATTTCGCGCACCGTCTTTCTCACCAAGTGACAGCTCGTGTTCGTTTATTTTCGTGTGCGCGCCACGTTCGACCACCGTTCGATCAATGCATTCCACATTCAGCTACCGTACCCCAGCATACGCTATGCATGCATACGTTTATTTATTAGTATCCATCAACTTACAGTAACCACCTATACCCTATGCACCTTATCAAAACAGCCACAGCACCTAGTTACAGCTAACTACCATTCATCTTTATCGTTCATTATAAATTCACACTCTAAGGTACACCCACTAACATTAGCATCCTCGAAAGTGCCACAAGGCCATTTAAAGGCCTTACATGTTCCCAAAACATATTCAGCTAAGTTCCTCACAGTATACAACCTCAGCATCCTAGGTGTTGCCTTACGATGAGGCACCCTGCTTGTCTTGTTAAGCTCACGTAATACAGTTAATAAATTAACTACTCCAGTGACCTTCTAAGTCTGCAGTTCACGTACGAAGGCAAGTTGCAAAGCACGTATATGCTCGATTCTTTTCCAGTGCATGTACTGAGTGTATGACAGCCGCACCATGGACAGGCCTCCCGCTGTCTCTGCCCCTGCCTCCGAGGGCACGGAAAGGCTTCCTGGGATCCTGGGCTGTACAGGAAAAGTTATTCAACTGTGGCAGACGCCTGGCCAGCAGTCCTGGCAATAGTCTCGGAGGGAATCCTCTATTCCTGGCACTCCTACCTCCTCCACCGCTCCATATGTACACCAAGTACACAGCGCTGAACTAGGGCACTCGCCCGTCCCCCCGTGGTGCTGAAGGAAGATGCTGCAACATTGAGTGTACTGTGGCGGATGGAAAAACTAACTACAGTATACAGCCAAATGGCGGAACGCACCAAATTACTTACGCATGTGGTAAGAACTGCATGACATGCACTCATGTGGTCATAAGAGACTACGTTACCTTCACAAGTACAAACCAAATCATAACAACAGGTTCAAATAATAACAAAGCATGGAACTGTAACACTGAAAACGTAATCTACATGATAACATGCATTAAATGTGGATACCAATACATTGGAGAAACAAAACGTAAACTGTCAGCTAGATTTAGAGAACATCGAAGAGCAGTGCTCAACAATAAGTCAAACCTGAGACTTTATCAGCACTTCAGAACAAATAACCATTCAGATAAAGACATGAGAATAGAAATACTACATTGTTTTCAACCCAAAAACAGCAACACACACAAACACAGACTAGACGCTGAAAAATTCTGGATGATACAGGCTAACTCATTATATCCATATGGCTTAAATACTCACATCAAATCAATCGGCACTGTACAAAGCCTACACAATGTCATAAAAATCCCCAGAGAAAAAACCCATACTTTGCTGGCATTACTGTATGTCGTAACAGGAGAATTAATTTCAATAAATGACACAAACGAAAATCACCAAAAATAAAACTAGACAACAACGGAGTGAATCAATTTATTTCAAAAATACAATCCCTCTACAAAAGCGCTATTTTCCATGAACTGAAAAAAAATCAAAAATAAAATTTATTGAGAAAATCATGCAGATCTGCCTTCACAAAAAGTACAGCAATGAAGTGACTGCACTATTAGTGGGATTCTTACAGGGTGTTTCATATATATATTCCACCCCGCTACAGCTAGTTATCGTGAACCGATTGGGCTCAAATTTTGCATACATATACACCCTGTGGCTGTGAATTGAAATGCCAAGTTTTGTTGATTTTCATGAAGGGCCTACCGATTAATAAAATTCTTAAAGAATATCGACATTTTTTGACTATTTTAAATATTAAAGTTTTTAACACAGTTTGACGCGACTCGTCGAGCTGATTCCGAAAATGCTAAGATGTTTTGAATTTAGTCACGTTTCAGTCGAGAAAATTGCAAAAAACTATCACTGCTGGGTCACCATTATGCTGTACGGAAGGGCCGGAGACTGCTGACACGAACTTGTTTGATAGGCTGCTCACCACCATTCGAAGCAATTTGAGCCCGTTTCGCAGGCCAATGGGGCCACGCAGATTATAGATTGTGCAGTTGCTCTGTTGTTACCTCGCGTAATGACAGTGTTGGTGAAAAATGTCTCAGAAACTTCGGACAAATAAGTAGACCAACTGGTGATACATTCTGGCAATTTTCTCAATTGAAACCCGATTGAATCCAAAACATCTTAGCATTTTCGGAATCAGCTCGACGAGCCGCATCGAACTGTGTCAAAAACTTTAAGTTTTAAAATAGTCAAAAAATTTCGATATATTTATGAATTTTATTAATCAGTAGCCCCTGCATGAAAATCGACAAAACGTGGCATTTCAATTCGCAGCCACAGGGGGTATATGCATGCAAAATTTGAGCACAATCGGTTCACTGGAACTAGCTGTAGGGGGGTGGAATATATATATGAAACACCCTGTACTAACGGATACAAAAAAAGAAAATGTACAGGCAACCATGAAAAACAGTCAAAAACGAATCCTAATTACTCATGTACATACAGCTGTATCCAAGATTGGAATTGGTAAAATAATATCTAAAAATAATATCAGCAAAATCATACAGAGACCTCTGCCAAAAATTATGTGGGATGTACAAATAACCTACAAAACTGCGCCACCTCTATGGACGAGACTATGCAACTACAGCAAAGAATTAAGAGCGCTTGATGAAAAGAAACTGATCACTGCATTAGAAAACTTGTAAAAGTGTAAATGTGAAAAATCATTTGCCAACAGTGACACTAGACACGTGATAACAGGAGACCTAAGCATCATTCAATATGAAGATCTCAGAAATTACTTTGCCCTAGGTACAAAATACAAAACAAACATACTTGAAAACAAACAAAAAATAGCAGAATCTATACATAATGAAATAAAACCATACCTACAAATGCTTGCAGATAAACATATAATCAACAGTGTCGAACTGGTTAACATTGCACAAAAAATAGCTAAACAAATCAACCGAAGGATACGACAGTGCACGCTACGCAGCTCAAATAGCGGATTAAAAGCTACGAGTATCAGCTACCTTAAATGGTTCCAAGAGAAATATATTATCACCACTACAGACAAAGTACCAGTTAACTACTCAATCATATGCAAAAATTATTACATAAAAAAACTTGCAGAAGAATGTGGACTCATAGCCCAAAACAATAAAATCGTCTTTCAGAAAAATGAAACGTATACACCAACTAACTTCGATCAAGCCAAAGTGACATCCATTCACCTGGAATTATATAAGAGGTATCAAGTTAAATCTTTAAAGGCAGACTACAAGGCAATACCACTGATTGTTGCAAACCCAAAATTACACAAAGACCCACCATGACTCCGGACTATTGTAGCGGCTAAGAAGTCCAGCCTAAAACCACTAGAAAATGTTTGCAAGCTTTTCCTCAGTCACTACACTAAACATTTCAACAATTACTGCTAAAACGCTAAAAGACGTTGACACAGCACACATAATCTACTCTGGAGACTTTACTGCCTTGTACCCATCATTGGATCATACTACAATTACCAAAGGCATTAAGACTCGCTTTTTTTTTTAAACCAACCATTAGGTGGCAAAGTTGCCGAAATGTTTTTTGATTTTCGTCAAATTTGGGTTCCTAGCTCAACTTTTTGCGCTGATTCCGAAAATCAAGTCGGTTTTCAGAAAAAAATGTATTTGGTCTAAAAATGGGAAATTCAGAAAATTGCAAACCAAATTTAGTTTTTTACCAATATATGCGAATTTCATGCTCAAATCCGAAAAATAAAGGTATATTCGGAATCCTTGTCCAATTCTGCGTTTGATAGGCTACATGGCGCCTTTGACAATTGACATCGCCCATTGTAGAAAATTGAAATCAAAATTTTGGAAATGCAATTTTTTGGATATTTTGGCTCATTAGTCGCCAGCCTTAAGAGAGCACACTCCGAGACCGCTACCACTGGAAAGAGCATGCAATTCTGCGTCGATCCATAACAATTTCATTTAAAATTGAGGGACCGGAAGTGGTGAAAATTCCACTTGAACTTGGTCTGTGCCAATATGACCAAAATAGATCTCAGCACCCAGTTTGTTCTCGCGCCAATGGAAGGAACTAGTTAGATACGAAGTCGATAGCGCCGCTCAGTAGGAGTCGTTTGAGGTTGTAATTGTAGGGTGTTGTTTTTTTTTTGTTATGTTTCCTTTTGGTTTCTTTTTGTACTTTACATTTCAAAATATGTGCTCTTTCAACAATAGCGGCTGCATCATTGGAAGGAATTCCTTTGTGCGCAAGCAACTAAGATACCGTAGACCCTCTAATTACACCTCCTCTACCAATTACCTCCCACCCCCTCCCTCCTCATAATTAGCCCCCTCCCTGCAGTTTTTGTACCACAAACCCTTCGATGCAGTGATTGCCAACAAAGTTTTCCACTAATCGACCCTTCCAAATCGCCTCCCCTAAACCATACATGCAACTGGGGTTGCCCACCCTCAGGCCAAATGTTGCCTCCAGCCCCCCCAACCCCCCCCCAGAATTTTTCGAAAGTTTTCCAACTTGTCTACAACTGTAAAAAGTAGTGTATTTTTCGTCTTTTTCAGTGTTTTTTGACCCTAAAACAGCTAAATAACGCTATTTATGGCCTGTTTTAACGCATTTTTGACCAAAAAGCGCCTATTTAGTCACTATTAGGTACATTTTTTTACCCTCTGACACCCCCCTCCCCCTCCCTCTTCAAATCTGCGCCCCTGCATGTACATGTGTACAATGTGTAGGATGTAGGATGTACATCCTACCTATATATAGGATGTATGAGTGTCATCATCAACCAAAGTGAACATTGCATTACGAAACGTGCCCATGCTGGCAATCCGAGCGACCATATGGTGCTTCGCTGTGCTATAGCTAGGCCTACTCAATCAAGCTGTGCCCAACAACGACGGGCCGAAAATCGATTTTTAGCCAGTCTGGCTGCGGCTTCTAAAGCTTCTGGCTGCGACTGAGTCTTTCTTAGCCACACCAAGCAACTAGAGCTAAAAGGTGCTGCACTAAAATGGCAGTGCTGTCTATGCTGTTTGTTTTGCTTGGGTGTGGTGGTGTTGCTGCATACCCTGTCAAGAGACACCAACGATCTGTTGTAGACGATTTTGTTGTGCTCAGAAACCCTCCTGATGTATGCACCACTGATTGTCTGAGTGCAATTCGAAGAGCAGCTGGAGGTGAAAACCATGGAGAACAAAGAAACCAGCAAGGCAGTGTACCTGGTGGGGAAGAAGAGCAGCTGCATTCTGGTGGTGTAGAAGGGCAGCAGGAAGGGGAGGAAGATGGTAGCAGAGGCAGCCAGCATGGAGTTGGGAGTGGTACTGAAGGCAGATCCAGTGACACTAGCACTGCCAGCTTGGCAAGTGGCAGCAGGCAGTGCTACTTTGCAACTGTGCATATCTCAGAGAAAGAAACCGAACCCAGAAACACACAGTCATCTGTGTCCGTCCACAGACTGTGCTGGGCAACTGATTAGGTGGGATTCAGAGGTGCTTGAGGACACACTGACCATGTGGAAGAAATAATTCTTTTCATTTCAGCTTGTTTGACTTACTGGAAAGTGAGTCAGATCAAATGTATGGCGCCAACAATGAGGCTGAACTTATATACAAGTGTGGAACAGGGGATTATGACTTCAACACTGATGACCCAGCTGTCAAGGAGAGCACGAGAAATATACTTGTATGTCAGAATCATATTGAAGAACTGGGTAAGTGTGTGGGATTGCATCAGACCCAACCATTTGTGTCTAACTAATGTTTCAGGTCACAAGTGGGCAGAGTATGGCCGTGGAAGGAAGCACTTCATGTGGAAAAAGACTCGAAATGGAAGACGCAAGGCATGTGGAATTCCTGATGATGAAGCTGCTGTGCATGCTGGTGAAAGACAGCGGCCACTTGAAAGACGTGGTTCATATATGAGTGTTGCCTATTCAGAGGCATATGAAAAGAAATATGGCAGGCATGTCCATGCTGGACAAGGTTTTGTTTTGCACAATATTTTGTCTCATAGGTTTAGTTTGAATAAACAAGGAATGCTGTTATGCTTCAGTTATCTGCCAAGCTCATGATGACTTCATGAAAAGATTGCTAGCTCAAGCTACTGTGGTGAGTCACTTCCAACAGTTGTAATGCAAACAGCTGCTTCCATACAGTGAACATTTTAGATTGCAGCAGGAAGAAATATTGAACCACCTACAGACAACTTTGCCAATGCACCAACTCTCAGCCACATGGCATCACAAGCATCTGCTGGGTATTGCAGCTCTCAAAATCAGCCTGTGTCTACACAAGGAAGTGGTAGTAGCGTTTATGAACCAGAAAGGGACCACATTGGTTGACAGAAAACAGTGGAAGAAGAAGCAGTGCAACACTTTTCAGAATCGCTTGGAATTGCACTGCATGGCAGAGTGAGGCCATGGCATGCACTAACAGCACGCACCCGTCAGAAAAAGCTCAGTTCTCTCAATCGAATGCTTGGTGCCATGTTGCGAGCAGTAGTTGCAGAAGGTGAAGAGACTATGAATGAAGTAAAGCATCAGCTAATCACAGGCAAACAGGTCTCAAAAGCCTTGGAGAAGAGCAGTGAAAAAATGAAAAGTTTTGCCCAAGAGATTGCACAGCTATACAGCAGTACAATGTCAAAGTTTGAGAGGCGGGCCTTGTTGTCCCTCATCACACCATTTGTAACCTACTCCTTCCTACAAGACTACATTCCAGATCTAACACTATGGCGATTCAATGATGCACGGAAGTACAGAATTTTGGACAGGCCAGCAAACCAGAGGCAAGCACGCATTCGGTATGATCGGAGAAACATTGAAGCAGCAATTTCGTTTACGATGCAACCACACATTCAAACGTTGCTCCCATATGGAGAGCTGCAGACTGCAATGTCAGCTGGGGAGAGAGTAACCATTCCAATGGTTGTGCAAGGCATGAAAAATGAGCACCTCTTCAATCAGTATGCACGCTGGACAGATTCTCATTGCCCTGGTTTGAAATTGAGTTGAAGCACTTTTCTGCAGCTGTTGGGGCATCTGAAGGGAAGACAAAGGAAGGCCACCCATGGTTTCGATTACATCAAGCATGATATGATTGAGGGATTCGCCACAATGGAAGAGATCACAAAAGAAATTGCAGAGAAAGGCACAGATGGTGATGGAATTGCTGGTCAAGACTGGGCAAAAAGTACCCTGCACCGCATCAAGCAAGCATATTCATATCTTACTCTTGACTATCCCAACCATGTCAAGCCATCCAGTCGCATCAGCACACACTGTGCAACACATGCTCTCTCTGATGCAAATCATCCAACATTGACTTGGAGCTGTCAGAATGATCCCACTGCACCACACAGACATGACTTTACATGTGCACAGTGTGAGATGGTGGCTGAGCTGAAAGCAGAAATTCGAACAAAGCTGGAAACTGTACAAATTTCGGGCAAGGAGAGGCTTCTTGCACACCTTGCTAGAGCAGAACAGCATATTGATGAAGGCCAGAGGCATGAGATGCGCAGAAAGTTTGCAGAGTATGAAAGACAGAATATTGTGAACTTTCTCTTGGGAGACTCAGATGCATTGATTACTGTAGACTACATGATAAAAGTTGAGGTGGGTTGGGTTGCCTGTTTTGCATAGTACATGTCAGTATAATTATGGGTATGTATGCCAACACTATATTATATATATACAGGGCTTTTTTTTATATGTCCCAACTTTGTTGGCAAATAACTTGAGCTGTGATAAGTCTTTTGGGCTGAAATTTTGAGATTACTTAGTCACTGGTGTGCCATTTGTTGTCCTAGAATTTCAGTAAAATCTGATAACGTAACCCATAGTTATGCCACTTTCAAGAGAAGGACGTTTTCAACGAAATTTCATGTCGATGAAGCCGCTATTGCGCCTGCTGCGAGCGTCCCATTTGAACCAAAGTTTGTGAAAATGCTGTCACGTCATCATTGTTGTCGATCTCTGGAAGTTCATAAACCACACTGTCTAGAAGTCGGTCCGCTATCTAAGCCCCAACGCCAAGACATAGGCCGAGAGAGGTTGCTGGAACGCGCACCCCAAACACTACTGCATAGGCAGACGGGATGAAAGATGGATGATGAAGACGTGCGATAACCAATCATATACCGACCGCCCTTTCCTCTTCTGTCTGTCTACAGCATGTTGTAACGTTTGTGTGCAAAAGCGGCCAACACTATTCCCACTGCACGACACAGTTGCGCATTTCCATTTGACTGCTCCGTCCACTACACGCATTCATTCTGTATGTGCGCTTAATCGAAAAGTATACAGTATGGTATTTTGTTCCGGTAGGTTGAAGGCGATGACGTTAGCAGCATTTTCACAAAGTTTGGTCCAAATGGGACGCCCGCAACAGGAGCAATCGCGCTTTCAGCAACACGAAACTTTGTTGAAAACGTTCTCCCCTTGAAAGTGGCATAACTATGCCTACGTTATCGGATTTCACTGAAATCTTAGGACAACAAATGGCAAACCAGTGGCTACGTCCTCTCAAAATTTCAGCCCAAAAGACCTATCAGAGCTCAAGTTATTCGCCGACAAAGTTGGGACGTATAAAAAAAAAGCCCTGTATATGTCTCATCTTAGGTTCCCTTGGCAAGTTGGCATACAGGGAGACGAGCAGAGACTGGTATGGGAAGAAGACAATATCCATCCATGTAGCACATGTGCTACGTAATTCTTCTGAAGGGAACTTCAAATACATGGTGTACTTCCATGTGTTCCAAGACAAGGAACCGCAAGATTCAGATGCCACTGTGGCAATAATAGAGGATGTCATGCAAGACATCAAACAGTATGGGGTCAACAATATTTATTTGAGGAGTGATAATGCAGGTCTGTCTACCATTCCTTTCAAAGTGTGTTCATGTTGATAACCAACAACACCAATTCAGGCTGTTATCACTCCAGCTCCACAATTTCTCAGTTGTACACCATCTCATTGCGCAAGGAGATCACCATAGCTGGGATTACATTCAGTGAGGCTCAAGCTGGAAAAGCCATATGTGATGTATACTCAGCTGTGGCAAAACGATACCTCTGGATGTATGTTGACTCTGGCAGAACCATTGAAAATGCAAATGACATTGTCAGTGCCCTAGAAACGACACTAGCTGACCGATATGGAAGTGATCCATCAGCAGAAGTTGGGATTCGAGTTCATCTTGTGCAAATCAGGCGGCCAGAACAAAGGCAGTACAATCCTTCAATCCCCAAAATGAGAGACTACAACTCTTTTTCCTTTGTTGGGAATGAACTGATTGCAAGGCGATACAGTGCAATTGGCACAGGCGATAGAATCAATCCATCGCTTTGGAGATTTGAAGAACAACCAACATCCCATGTTCACAACACTAGAGTAACACTAAATTATGACTGGGGATTGGTGAGACAGGCCATAGAAGTTCGACAGCCTGGTGATTGCCCTGAACGTGATAGCACTGATGATATCGCTGAACAAGAGGCAATAGCTGGAGTTCCACCCCAAGAAGCAGAGCTGTGCAATGAAAAAAGAGTTTTCGATTGTCCAGAAGAGAACTGTATTGCAAAGTTTGCAAAAGAGGGAAATCTATTACATCATATCATCAAAGCTAATCATCAAACCGTTCCACAGAAGCTTACTCAGCAGGACTATGCAATTTTGACTTACAAAGCCACACTGGAAGGCATGCGGTTGGCTGACAGCCATAACATCGTCAAGGAACATTTCTTGTCGGTCACTGAAGGTGAACAGGAAGAAAACTCAAACCCATTATCCAATTTGAGCATGGGTTGGGCAAGCCATTCCAGCGGTTTTCAGACAATGTCAAGAGCTGGATGATAGACAAGTTTGATGAAGGAGCACGAACCAACCGAAAAATGGATCCAAAATTTGCTGCCAAGCTGATGGAAACGGTTACAACAGCTGGCAAGAAGCGCTTCCTCTAGTCAGAGTTGCTCACTTGGCGCCAGATTGCAAGTTTCTGGTCATGACGGCGCAGTGAGCTCCAAAGACGGCAAATCACTGGACAACAACTGGGGATGCAGGACAACCCAACAACAGAAGGAAACGCAGATATGGACTTTGAGGCTGGTGATAGTAAAGTGTTTGCACAATGTAGCAGTAACTTGAGTAAAAACAGACTTTGTTGCAGGATGACCCAATGTTTGTCACCCCAGAAGAAGAGATCCGCAGTATCCTACAAGATGCTGAGCAGGCAGCAGCCAGTGCAGAGCAGGCCACTGATCAAACTACATCTGGCCCAAGCGAAAGCACTAGGAGCAAAAAGCGCAAAAAACCCCATGATGAATTGCTGAATTGAACAAGTGATAGATCCAGTGTACATGTAGGTATGTGTATTAGATGCTGTGCATTCAGACGCATTTGTGAGGGGGGGGGGGGGAAGGGTTGGGGCAGTTTAGGGGAGGCGATTTGGAAGGGTCGATTAGTGGAAAACTTTGTTGGCAATCACTGCATCGAAGGGTTTGTGGTACAAAAGCTACAGGGAGGGGGCTAATTATGAGGGGGGAGGGGGTGGGAGGTAATTGGTAGAGGCGGTGTAATGAGAGGGTCTACGGTATCTTAGTTGCTTGCGCACAAAGGAATTCCTTCCAATGATGCAGCCGCTATTGTTGAAAGAGCACATATTTTGAAATGTAAAGTACAAAAAGAAACCAAAAGGAAACATAACAAAAAAACAACACCCTACAATTACAACCTCAAACAACTCCTACTGAGCGGCACTATCGACTTCGTATCTAACTAGTTCCTTCCATTGGCGCGAGAACAAACTGGGTGCTGAGATCTATTTTGGTCATATTGGCACAGACCAAGTTCAAGTGGAATTTTCACCACTTCCAGTCCCTCAATTTTAAATGAAATTGGTATGGATCGACGCAGAATTGCATGCTCTTTCCAGTGGTAGCGGTCTCGCAGTGTGCTCTCTTAAGGCTGGCGACTAATGAGCCAAAATATCCAAAAAATTGCATTTCCAAAATTTTGATTTCAATTTTCTACAATGGGCGATGTCAATTGTCAAAGGCGCCATGTAGCCTATCAAACGCAGAATTGGACAAGGATTCCGAATATACCTTTATTTTTCGGATTTGAGCATGAAATTCGCATATATTGGTAAAAAGCTAAATTTGGTTTGCAATTTTCTGAATTTCCCATTTTTAGACCAAATAAATTTTTTTTCTGAAAACCGACTTGATTTTCGGAATCAGCGCAAAAAGTTGAGCTAGGAACCCAAATTTGACGAAAATCAAAAAACATTTCGGCAACTTTGCCACTTTTGGACTCCAATGGTTGGTTTTAAAGAAAAGCGAGTCTTAATTCAGTAATTGACCTATGCCATCAAAACGCTAAAACGGACTATACATACAACACTCAAATATAATAAAGTTTCGTACCTCAACGAGACGAGTATCAAACTGGTCCCCACTGCTGGCACAAAAGTGAAGTTAAAGAATTATGCAAGGACATACTACTAAGCTCATACCGTAAACCCTATAATTACCCCCCCCTATAATTAGCCCCCCTATAATAATACACCCTCCCAAGACCACTTTGAGTTAATAAGCCCCCCCCCCCTATAATTACACCCCCTCCCTAAATGAACCATCGTTTAAAAGGCACATGTTTCCATGTCTGGTTGTATGTATGGTCGCGTATGTGTATGTATGTACACGTATGTGCATGTGAGACTGTGTGAGAGTGTGTTAGAGTGTACCAATGCGTGTGTACAGCGCCTTTTTCCCTTACAAATCGCCTCCACGCGCCTTTTTGCCCACACATTTTCCCACTCATCGACACTTCCAGTTTATAAGCCCCCCCCTATAATTAGCCCCCCCCCCCTATAATTATACACCCTCCTAGAGCTCGAACGAAAAAATTAGCCCCCGGGGGGCTAATTATAGGGTTTATGGTATATAAAATTCGCAAACATTATATTCCACACAGTAAAAGGCTGCCCACAAGGAGGTGTCACCAGCTGTGCTTTAGCTGATCTTTGCCTTAGCTGGTACGAATACAACTGGCTTAAAAACAACAAGCTGCAAAATGACCAATACATTTTCCAGTACATTGATGACATCCTAGCCATAAACCTGCATTCCATTACCCGCAACCTGCAACCTGCATAAATTCCAAGACATAGCAAGAGATATGTATCCTACTGAACTGACTCTAAACAACGCAACAATTTGCAACCACAAAACGCACTTCCTAGATCTAACTATTGACATCGGTAGTAAGAATGCAGAAGTGCAGTTATACAACAAGATGGACGCATACCAGTTCAAGATTAACCGCTACATCATGCAGGGCAGCAACGTGCCACGGAACATGCCCTATGGAATCCTAAGAGGACAAATACTACGCATACTATGCCTGACGACTTCAGAGAACGACATGTGGAACAGAATTAAATGCTTACATGATGAATATGTACTGTGCAACAAATGTGACAAAAATATGACTATGAAACATATACTCAAGGCAATACACAATCAAGAAAGCTTATTAAAACAAATATGCTCAAACTACAAAAGAAAAAACATAATTAAATGGATACTTAAATTATGACCATGCCTGCACCAAAATAACTCCGTTACAGCACACGCAGCCTATTGCTCAAAATATCCCATTACGCACTACTACAACGCATCTACGTATACTCCACGAAAACCAGAGTTCTGCAGCAGATTCTACATCTGAAGTAAATTCGAATTAAACATCCGCATTCTCTGCAAATTTTCTGCAAATTCTGCGAATACTCAGCTAATACCATGGATATAGCAGAAAGCTCCAAGCAAAGCGACGAGAACCTGGCGTTAAGAGAGCAGGTAATCAGGTGAAAATTGTATTTATGTACTACACTTCGTTTCTCTCAGTAATGTGGTAATAAACCCGTCAATTTGCTCAAATACACTATAATTTAAAGGCCGGTTGCTTCTGAAGAGCCTCGCCGGCCTGGGCATTAAGCATAGAGGTGAAACGCTCATTTATTTCCACAAAATAAATACACGCGAAAATGCAATGTTAGGTAAGGTACATATTATCGCTGAAATAGCTACCGTATCCACTCGAATAGTGCTTTTATAATACTAGAGGCGCGCGCGGCCTTCGGCCGCCAGGTATACGTTAAGGCATTAAGCAATTGATTTTGCATATGACATCGACGTGATCATAATGCGCAAGGATTTGCGTAGCTTTGTCTTTTGCTTGTGTGGGCGAGTGTTCCTTAGGGGCAATTCCCAAAAGACGCAACAGACGCAACAGACCCTAAGCCTAAGCCTAAGCCTAAGCCTAAGCCTAAGCGAAAGCCTAAGCCTAAGCGAAGCCTAAGCCTAAGCCATTGCGTCTGTTGCGTCTGTTGCGTCTTATGGAAATAGCCTCCTTAGGACAGTTGTCAGCATTGAGGGACCCAAACTCCATGTTCCCCCTTTGTCCAGGGGGGCATGCACCCTGTTGACAGAAATTGGCCCAAATTCTGAGTTCCTCTTTTTATTGTGAGGGTGTGCACCCCATTGACAGAAATTGGCCCAAATTTTGTGCTCCTCTGTGCGTGCGTGCGTGCGTGCGCTCGTGCGAGCCTGCGTGCGTGCGTGCGTGCGTGCGTGTGTGCATGTGTGTATGTGCGTGTGCATGTGCGTGTGCATGCATGCGTGCGTGCGTGCGTGCGTGCGTGCGTGCGTGCGTGTCGTGTGCGTGCGTGTGTATGTGCGTGCGTGCGTGCGTGCGTGCGTGCGTGCGTGCGTGCGTGCGTGCATGCGTGCGTGCGTGTGCGTGCGTGCGTGGGTGCGTGCGTGCGTGCGTGCGTGCGTGCGTGCGTGCGTGCGTGGGTGCCGGCGTGCGTGCGTGCGTGCGTGCGTGTGCGCGCGCGTGCGTGTGGGTGGGCGTGCGTGCGTGCTTGTGCGTGCGTGCGTGCGTGCGTGCATGTGTGTGTGCGTGCGCGTGTGCGTGCGTGCATGTGTGCATGTGCGTGCGTGCATGTGTGTGTGCGTGCGCGTGTGCGTGCGTGCATGTGTGCATGTGCGTGCACGTGTGTGTGCATGCATGTGTGTGCACGAGTGTGTGCGTGCGTGCACGTGTGTGCACTCCTGTGCGTGCGTGCATGCGTGCATGCGTACATGCGTGTGTGCGTACGTGCGTGCGTGCACGTGCGTGCGTGCATGTGCTTGCACATGCGTGTACTCCTGTGTGTGCGTGGGTGCGTACCTGCTCGCTTGCCTGTGCGTGCGTGCGTGCGTGCGTGCGTGCGTGCGTGCGTGCGTGCGTGCGTGCGTGCATGCGTGCGTGCGTGCGTGCGTGCGTGCGTGCACGTGCATGCACGTGTGTGTGTGCATGCGTGCACATGCGTGCGAGCATGCACACATGCGTGCACGAGCATGCTCATGCGTGCATGCGTGTGCTTGCACATGCGTGTACTCCCATGTGTGCATGTGTGCTGCGTGCGTGCGTGCGTGCCTGCACGCGTGGACGTGTGTGCGTTCGTTCGTGCGTGCACGTGCGTTCATGCGTTCGTGCGTGTGCGTGCACGTGCGTGCACTCCCGTGCGTGCGTGCGTGCGTACGTGCGTGCGTGCGTGCGTGCGTGCGTGCGTGCGTGCACGCGTCCTGGTAGTTTCCCAATTCGCCAAGCTACAATGTGCAGTACAGTGTACAATGTACCACAACTACAGTATGCATTTGCATAATCGTGCATAAGCATGCACAAATGACTCGCGATGTCGAGCCAAGTCGTTTGATATGCAATTAAGGGAAAATTTGCAGGCGGCTGCAAAAAAAGGTGAATATGTGACGCTATTTTGTGAAAGTCCAGTTTGAAAAAGAGAGGTATTAATCAAGGAACGCCTCAAGCCACTTACGCTTTGCAGCTGATCAACTTCAGTTTGAACAAAACAAAACAAAACACGAACAAAAAGTTCGTGTATAAAAACTGAACCAAACGCAGCAACACGTCACATATTTGGCATTTTTGTGCTCGCGTGCATACGAAGGTGCAGTGGCAATTATTAGGACCTACACACACTGCATTCACATATGCCGCATGACAGAATGCCACTTGGTTGTGAGACAGACAGGAAAGACCCCATGATCTTGCACATGAAACACGATGCAGGCGCATGTACATAACGCACGCGCGCAGGCACGCATGCACACACGTAAGCACTCACAAGATGTAAAATGGTGCATTGCACTATGCAAACGTTGTAGAAGCAGTTCATCATTGGTTGAAATGCCAAAAGGGGACTGACGAATGGAGCCAGTACAGTATGTATGCATGCACACCACTAACTGTAGTGGCAACCCACATGTCACAAATGTTAGCAGGGTGCCGATTATTTAACCAGGAAATTTGGCTGTGCCAGGTCCATGGCAATGGCCAATGGCAATGCATTATTGTCAAAGAGAGATGAGATGTGAAAGGGTTGCTGTTGCGTTTTGGCTGAATGAGGGTGGCTCTCACAAAAATGCCAAATATGTGACGTGTTGCTGCGTTTGGTTCAGTTTTTATACACGAACTTTTTGTTCGTGTTTTGTTTTGTTTTGTTCAAACTGAAGTTGATCAGCTGCAAAGCGTAAGTGGCTTGAGGCGTGCCTTGATTAATACCTCTCTTTTTCAAACTGGACTTTCACAAAATAGCGTCACATATTCACCTTTTTTTGCAGCCGCCTGCAAATTTTTCCTTAATACAGTGTTTTTTCGTAAGACAAGCATTGATACACAAAACCTATGCAGGCACGCATGCACGCTCGCACACATGTATGCACACACGTGTGCGCGCCCGCACGTACGCACGCTCGCACGCATGCACCCACGCACGCACGCTCGCACGCACGCACATACAGACATACAGCAGCAGACCAGAACGCACACATGCCCCAGCGTACCAAAAAAAAGCAAATGTAGCGTGGAATCCCTCAATCGCAGTAGCAGACACGCATTGTATTAGAAACGCGCCAAAATCGGTTTAGATAATCAAAAGTTATAGGCGATCAAAAAATCCAAAATCCGCTCTGATACAGTGTACACCCGGACAAAGAAGTGTGCCGCGCGTTACTTGCAACCGGTCTGACAGACATGCGCGCACGATGGCGCGATCGAAGCGTGTGAGCGTGGGTGTGCGTGCAGTTTTGCTATAGTGCTGCGCCATAGGGGGTACATTATGTGCGTGCGTGCGTGCGTGCTTGCGTTTGCAGTTGTGCTATATTGCTGCGTTTTAGCATAGTGATGTAAAGTATGAAAATGGTCGCTATGACTAGGCGGTCAACTTTTGTGTTTTAACCGAAATGATCCGACCTACCCACATCGAGTTGTTTGTGATGCAGCCCATTTGAAGGTGTGCGTGCGTGCGTGCACATCTGCAGAGCCATATTGGTTCGTCGGAGCATAGGGATGTAAAGAATCAAAATGATCTACACGTGCAGGCGGTCAACTTTTGTGTTTTAGCAGAAGTGATCCGACGTACCCACATCGAGATATAGCGATTTTCCCGCAAGTGAAAATATTTTGGTGCATCGGAGCGCGTTGGCACTAAGGAATGAAATGTTCCACACCAATTGGTGATCAACTTTATTATTGACCTCAAAGCGATCCGAGCTAACCACACCGAAATATCACCTTTTAATGTCATTGGTATAATGGGGAGATGTATTTTGGTGCGTCCAATGCGGTCCAATTGTTGAAACTTTTCTAAGTTAGGTCCTGGCCATCAACTTTCCCCTTTATAGCGAAGCTCTGCGACGAACGGTTGGAGCGCCTATAGGGCACAAACTTTTCGGGTCCTTCAAAAAAGCATAAAATCGGCAATATCTCTGGATATACAAAGTCTAGACAAGAATCTTTTGGCACCACAAATTGTTACCGTGGGTCGCCCATACGTGCAAAGTTTCATCCTGATTGCTTTCGGCGTTCGCGAGCAGTGCTCCAAAAACTGGGAGGAGAACACGAAAAAAAAAAGCCGCAAAATTGGAACATTTTTGGAACTATTGACCCCTTACAGTAAAACAAGGAAACGCGTTATGGCGCGTTCGATGCCCCAGAAGAAGGCGGTTCATTTGCGCCATAACGCGTCGAAATCCGTTCAGGCAATCAAAAGTTATAGGCGATCGAAATTTCAAAAAACCGCATTGAGAAGTCGTCACATATCAGGGTGTACGCGTCAGCGTGCGTGCGTGCGTGCGTGCGTGCGTGCGTGCGTGCGTGCGTGCCGCGTGCGTGCGTGCGTGCGTGCGTGCGTGCGTGCGTGCGTGCGTGCGTGCGTGCGTGCGTGCGTGCGTGCGTGCGTGCGTGCGAGCGAGCGAGCGAGCGAGCGCGCGTGCAAGCATGTGAGCGTGCGTTCGTGCGTGCATGCTTGCGTGTGTTGAATTGCAGAAACCCCCTCATCTTTCGAAAAAACACTGTATTAAGGAAAAATTTGCAGGGGGCTGCAAAAAAAGGAGAATATGTGACACTCTATTGTTGAAGTCCAGTTTGAAAAGAAGTGGTATTAAGGCATATACCCACACTGATTTCTAGCCACTTCCGCATTGCAGTTGATCAACTCCACTTTGAACAAACCATGTATAAAATCCGAACCAAGCACAGCAACAAGTCACATATTCGGCGATTTTTGTGCGAGCCATCTCACTCAGCCAAGCCAAAATGCCGCAAACGTCCATCAACTCATATCTCATCTCTCTCAAACGTTGTCATTGCCCATTTCCATGGACCTGACACAGCTAAAGTTCCTGCAGAATCAATTGGTCCCTTGCTAAAATTTTTGCAATGTCAGTTGTTGATACTGTGCAGCTGGTGATGTCGATGTGTAGGCGAGGCGAGAGGCACATATACGTACTACAATCCTGCTCCATTCCCTTCCGGCATTCCACCAAATGATGAACTGTTTGTATAACATTTGTGTAGTGCCCTAATGCGTGCATGAGTGCTGCGTGCGTGCGTGCGTGCGTGCGTGCGTGCGTGCATGCGTACGTGCGTGTGCGTGGGGTTCCATGGGGCATGTGCTAATTTCTCACACTCAATCTATGTAAATGTCAGTCAGTTCCAGTTGCCGCATTTTTCGCTGCACATTTCCTTCCATTGCAAGCGAACACAAAAATCGCCGAATATGTGACTTGTTGCTGTGCTTGGTTCGGATTTTATACATGGTTTGTTCAAAGTGGAGTTGATCAACTGCAATGCGGAAGTGGCTAGAAATCAGTGGGGGTATATGCCTTAATACCACTTCTTTTCAAACTGGACTTCAACAATAGAGTGTCACATATTCTCCTTTTTTTGCAGCCCCCTGCAAATTTTTCCTTAATTAGGGTTGTACGCTGACGCGTACACCCTGATTCTTCCATGTGCATTTTGTTTGGTAGTGTTAATCTGTGCTGCAACATTTGAAAATGCGCCGTAATACTGTATAGATTTGCATATCAAAATAGACTTTATAGACTTTCAGATAAACATACCAATGCAACAGCTGTAAATAACTGGTGGCACACTTAAAAATTTCCAAATGGCAGAGTGTATGCAGACAGTACAGGGTGTATCAAAACTATATGCTTCCCCCCTAGGGAAATACTGGTTGGACGGATTTAGCTGAAATTTAACATAGATGTAGCCCCAACAAAAATACATGACCAAATTTAATTTCATGCAAAACGAACAACCGAGCGTCGAGATAGGAGCAATCATCCAAGGTACAGTGAAAAATCTGGTCAGTTTGCGTAAAAACATTACTGCGTGTTTTATGGCAACTGCGTGTTTTATGAATGGTGAACAATTGTTTTAAACCAACGTTGAGGATCATCTCTCGCTTATGAAAGGTCAACGACACAGAAGGGCTGCAGTCACTTTCCAAATGGCACGTGACGCAGGTGCACACAGCACAGTTCATCACCAGAAAATGGGTGGCTCAGAAGCTGAAGCGACGGAACGATGGGTCACCGAGCACTGGAACCGAAAGCCGCATGACTTGGCCACCACTGGTCGATCTGACGTCGGCCGACCACTGCTGATTCGCCAAGAGAAACGGGTCAAGTGGTGACAGCAGCAAGATTTTTACTGTACCTTGGATGATTGCTCATATCTCGACGCTCCGTTGTTCAATTTGCATGAAATTTAATTTGGTCATGTATTTTTGTTGGGCCCACATCTATGTTAAATTTCAGCTAAATCCGTCCAACCAGTATTTCCCTAGGGGGGGAGCATATAGTTTTGATACACCCTGTAGTGTGGCAATTGAGGCAAATGTTTCAATGTTTGGTCAAAAGACAAATCTGCTAGACATGTTTTCAAAGGCCAATCAATAAGCACAAACAACAGGTGCACAAATCACTGATTGTTTATTGCATCACTGCATATGGGGCATTAATGTAGAGCTGTGGATTCTCAGGCGGGAATAGCTTCAGGACTGATGTAGACTCTTTGCAGGCCATGCGTGACACTGGATCAACTTCAAGGAAGCCGATGACGTCCACAGGGCTCAGTTTCTCTTTCAAGGCTTGTCGCTTGAATGCATTGAACAACATGTGTCTTGGAACGAGACTAGTGAGATACTTCACAGTGAGAGTGTGGTATTCCTCTTGATTGCTCAAGCAGATGTGCAGGTTTTTCTCCTCCACCGAGTATTGGAACCCTGAGCAGTTTTTCTTTAAGGCCTCTGCCAACAGGGGTTTAGCCTCATTGCAGAATGCATCAAGGAAAGCGTCTTTTGCACTTTTGTTCATGCTCAAACGCAAAAAAAAAGATTGAAATGATTCACTGCCACTGGTAAACTCTTATTTGAGCATTGAAACCCAGCTGTACAAGCTGTTTTAAATGGTGGCGCGCTTTTGCGTATTTTTGCATAGATAGCGCCTTTGTATCAGTTCGCTGTTTGCATTCACATTGTTGCACCGATGCTCCTCCATTGCTCCCCAGAGTTTCACATCAGCATTGTGGCCAGTGCATCACCTTTCACCATAGTGCACAACAGTTGAACCTACTTTTTAATCGGAGGTGCTTTCACCTCTGTTCTTGCCCTTTTACTATGGCTGCATACACAGATGGATGCACCATTTATTACCTGGTGGTATCCATAAACAGTTCTGTCCATAGATTACACACAACTATCCAAGCTAGCGACAAAATTCAAACATTCAAAAGTTGCGCATTATTGAATGATTGAATGGATTAGAACTCAAAAAGCCTTGAATGAATGCATGGATTAGAACTCGAATCTGCACAGCCACAGCAGCATCGAACACAAATGGAATAGTAGCTTGTGCTTGCTCCCCTGGCTTACACAGATGTGCACCCTTGATCAGAGCAATGTGCACTGTTTCCTCTGTTGCTCCTCTCATTTGCATATGTGTTAACTTGTGTTCAATTGCACGTTTCCAGCCCCTCCCCATGTTTGCTTTCTGTCAACCTAGGATGACTTTAACATGACTGGACGTTTCCACGCTCTACTATTGGCTAGATAGGATGCTAAAGGCAGGTTAGCTGAGTGAGCTGTTGTGTGTAGGCACAACAACAACCATTAGCACCTTTGGATCAGACTGCTGTTTCTGTTCACATTGTTGCACTGACGCTCCCCAGAGTTTCACATCAGTATTGTGACCAGTGCATCACCTTTCTCCTTAGTGCACAACAGTTGAACCTACTTTTTAATTGGAGGAGTTTACACCTCTGTTTTCACATTTTACCATTGGCTGCTTGTTTCAAATCAGTATTACACTGTCTTGTTACACTATGCCGCCTTTATGAAATGTGGTTCTGTTTTGATGGTTGCGCTATCCAGTTTGGACCTAGGTACAACTACAGTGGTCACTTGCTCAATGCGTGCACAATCGGATCTGCCACCCATGATCGATCAAACAGCTGATTTGGGCATTCAATTGTTTCCTACACATACAATTCCTTAAATGAATGGACTGATTAGGTGTAGCATTCAGTCCTGTCCATCATGAAACACTGATCTGGATTGCACGCACAAGCATCTCAGAGGCCCAGCTGTATGGTCCGCATCGACTGCCTGCCTGCTCGTTTGCACCCCCCCCCCCCCCTCATAGTTTTGTCACTGGAGCCTCCTGTGCATCTGTGCCAGGTCGCTTGCCCTGCTCCTTTCGTCGTGGCCCCTTGCTGTTGAGGCGCCTCCTGCACATCTCGTTCTATCTGGAAATGGACACATGGAAACAAATGCCAATTCACTACTGCATTATTCGCAGATGTTGCACAGTTATGCAGGCACACGAATGCCCATTCTATTGCTGCAAAATTCGCCCAAAATGTTACGCCCAAAATGTTACGCCCAAATTACTTACGCCCAAGTTACGCCCAAATTTGAAAATTGAAAAAAATAACGCCCAAAACGCGTTATGTGTGATGGGCAAAACGCAAAAGAGTAACTTTGCACCGCAGTTATTGGGGGTATACTACTGACTCCTTCCTGGAATGGGTGCCCTATCCTATCCTGAGCGCCTCAGTGCCACCAAGGTTGAACCGCTTGAACTCCGCCATTTACAGGCAGACCTTGTACTAGTCTATAAAATCATCCACCGACATGTTGCCTTATGCTTTGAAGATTACTTCACTTTCGCTACTGCTAGTTCCACCAAGGGTCACCAGTATAAACTCGCCCATCCTCGTTACAATACCAACTACCGAAAATTCTTTTTTTTCTACCCGTCGCAGTCTAGAATAACCTCTCAGCTGGTACGGTAGCCTCCCCCTCTATTCACTCCTTCAAAACAAGACTCAGTAAAGAAAACCTGTATAGTTATTTAAGGGCTAGACTCTGAAATCGCCCTCACTTGGCATAGCCTAGCCCTCCAGTGGCATGCATGATGTGTCACACCACTGTTCATTGAATCGCGTTGCGGTCTCATCGTATTGTTTGTGGTGTACAGCGTGTGTGTGCTTGCTGGAAATAAATAAATAATAAATAAATAAATAACTCACTCGCTTCTGTAGTGTTTTCTTCCTTTGGCTTAATTTCTTTGGTCATTTCAGCAGCAGTTCGAAACTTCCTAGTTTCGTATACCTTCTTAAAATAGACCCACAGGTTTGCATTTGAACCATAGTCAACTCGTGTAACAACGTGTGTCACTTCCTACAAAGTAACCAATTATTGTATCACAAACACTCCAACAAATCTTGCTTCGGGCTACCGAAAATCTCCAAATGAACGTGCTGAGCGTTGTGTTCAACCTCCTTAAACACTGGGTGTGTATTGAGGGAGGGGGGGGCCTTCATAAATTCAATTGGTAAATGGCGTCTTTAAAATGCTGAGCAGGAGCAATAATTGTGAGTTGACCTTAAAATGTAAACAGTTGTTGGTGCAAATCGCCTTCTGCATCAGCTAAATAATTCTATTGCGCACAGACAACTGAACGACTCAAACGTGGATTAGAGCATGTCAATACAAATCTTGACTATCAAACTATTGAATAACTGGTTTCAAAAGCACGTTTGTATGTAAAAGGGCTTCCATGATGTCAATGGAAACTGAAGGTTCACACGGACCCCAACAAGTAGTATTAGTACATAGAGTGTACAGTTTCTAAAAGAAACTTTCTGAATTATATCTTTCTGGTTTTGGTTGATGCTTGTTTTTTTTTATGCAGCTTTGTGTGACACACATTACACACACTGAGGTGTTCAGAGTTGGAATGCAAAACCACTAAGCACTACAACCTACATAAGGTTCACACACTTAAAACACACTTAAAATACTTGCTGATTCCACATAGTTTGCCAATACTTCATAAGCATTTAAACTTTCTGAAATTGAAACTTGAATTTCCTGAGACTCTTAGATTAAAATACTTTTACTAAATTACTGAATTGAAATTCCTGACACCTGGGTTCAAATTCCAGCACTGCAATCGCATTTTTTCCACAACTCTCCAATTGCTTAGATTACTGATCACATATTAGGGTTGTACACTGACGCGTACACCCTGATTAAATCAGTCCATTAATGTTGAAGAGAGTTTGCAATACAAGAAAAATAATCACCTCATTTTTTAGCAAGTCTGGATAGTCCAGGTTCATAAAGTGGTCAGTACTCAGGCGGGCCACATGGGACTTTGTTTTCACTTGGAGTAACACATCTTCAGCCGTTTTAATGTACTTAGGTATGAACTATTAAAATTAGAATGAAATTATTAAAATGTCGTCGAGATATAAGTGGTGGAAGAATGCACCGAGATTTCGATTTCCACTGTAACGCCCAAAAACAGCGAAAATATGTTACAAAGAGTTTAAATATTTGTCAGAGCAAAAAATGTTAAACAGCTGAGATGGAGCACAATGTAAGTAGTGATGTCACCAAAAAGTCTGAAGACTTTTTTGTTTGTTAATTTAATTAAAATAGTCAAACTACTTATTTAACACTTTTTAACTTATTAAAAAAGTCTACAGACTTATTTAACAGTTTTTTTTATAAATTAAAACAGTCCTTTGTTATTTTTTTAATTAAAAAAGTATGTTTAATAACAAATGTATTTTTGAATTGCATATCGATAGTCCCCAAAGGAACCACTAGAAGGTGGCATGGCTCATTTGAGATGCCCAGACTGATCATCCTCAACCTTGTCACCATCCTCTGTCAGCAGCTGGTCAACTGCAAACGCATCTGGATCAACACTTTCTAGCTACTAATGTATTCCAGTTGGTGATTGTAGGAGGTTTACATGATGATGCGTTTCTCTAAGTATTAGATAATTGGAATTTAGTAGGCAGCTTGCTATTGTGAGAGATATTCATGTCAATCAGTTTGAACATCTCACAAAAGCGAAAAATCACTGAAATTGCATCGCAAAATAGAGTCATGCCATCATTTGAATGGCAGTATGAATGCAGTGTCTAACTTCTTTGACCTACTTTGTCAAACTACTTTTGCGAGGACTTGTTTCAGGGGCAACTCAGACAGCAAATCATACAAAGTTTGTTGTAAAAAATACTTTTTAAAGTGTGTTGTTAAAAAAGTTAAAAAAGTATCTGTAATACTTATTTTTTTTAATTACAAAAGTCTATGGACTTATTTAACAGTTTTTTTAATTAAAAAAGTATTTCTCAGACATACATGCTTTAACACTTTTTAACTGTACTTAAAAAAAGTATTTTGACTTTATTTATTTTATAACTTTTGTTTTTGGTGACATCGCTAAATGTAAAGGGCTTCCCAACCATACAAAAATTTTTCAACTTACATAAGTGGTTAATGTATTACAGTGAGTTTTACAACATTGTGTTGATGAATCAATGTAACAGCCATTATTTGAGTGTTGTTAAGAGTTGGCACAAAATTTTTTACATGGGGAGAGCAGACAAACAACACAATGGAGTGGCCAAGTTTTATCTTGGTGTGACTACCACTGCTTGGGAAACAGATACACAAACGTTGGAATGTGACTCACCAAATTTTGCATCAAAATCCCAGCAACTTTGAGCACCTGTTGCTGCTGCGTGCCTGCAGCGGTAAGGCTGTGCTTTTAGCATGTCGTACTCCAGTAGTATACCCCCTGTAGATTCCGGACAGATTTGAATTCCACGTGATTTGTATTCCTTGCAACTACAATCTCGTTTCAGGTGGCCATTTTGTTTTTGGCGGAGTGCCAAGTCAGCCATTTTGTTTTTGGCGTATGGCCAAGAGTTTGTGAGTGGTCCCCTCGGAGGGGAGTCCAAAAAAAATGAATACCGTAAACCCTAAAATTAGCCCCCCCCCTATAATTAGCCCGCCCCTATAATAATACACCCTCCCAAGACCACTTTGAGTTAATAAGCCCCCCCCCTATAATTACGCCCCCCTCCCTAAATGAACCATCGTTTAAAAGGCACATGTTTCCATGTCTGGGTGTATGTATGGTCGCGTATGTGTATGTATGTACACGTATGTGCATGTGAGACTGTGTGAGAGTGTGTTAGAGTGTACCAATGCGTGTGCACAGCGCCTTTTTCCCTTAAAAATCGCCTCCACGCGCCTTTTTGCAAACACATTTTCCCACTCATCGACACTTCCAGTTTATAAGCCCCCCCCTATAATTGCCCCCCCCCCCTATAATTATACACCCTCCTAGAGCTCGAACGAAAAAATTAGCCCCGGGGGGCTAATTATAGGGTTTACGGTAAATAAAATTAACTTAAGATAAATTAAATTAAATTAAATTTATTTGTTTGTTAAATTAATTAATTAAAAAAGTCAAACTAAAAGTCAAAAAGTCAAATTAAATAGTCAAATTGCGCTCAAATAGTCAAATTTTTCCGTCCATATATGAACTCGCCGCACGTCAGCGCGGTGAAAAAAGGCGCTGCACACATACATTGATACACTCTAACACACTCTCACACAGTCTCACATGCACATACGTGTACATACATACACATACGCGACCATACATACACCCAGACATGGAAACATGTGCCTTTTAAACGATGGTTCATTTAGGGAGGGGGGCGTAATTATAGGGGGGGCTTATTAACTCAAAGTGGTCTTGGGAGGGTGTATTATTATAGGGGCGGGCTAATTATAGGGGGGGGGCTAATTTTAGGGTTTACGGTATTCATTTTTTTTGGACTCTCCTCCGAGGGGACCACTCACAAACTCTTGGCCATACGCCAAAAACAAAATGGCTGACTTGGCACTCCGCCAAAAACAAAATGGCCACCTGAAACGAGATTGTAGTTGCAAGGAATACAAATCACGTGGAATTCAAATCTGTCCGGAATCTACAGGGGGTATACTACTGGAGTACGACATGCTAAAAGCACAGCCTTACCGCTGCAGGCACGCAGCAGCAACAGGTGCTCAAAGTTGCTGGGATTTTGATGCAAAATTTGGTGAGTCACATTCCAACATTTGTGTATCTGTTTCCCAAGCAGTGGTAGTCACACCAAGATAAAACTTGGCCACTCCATTGTGTTGTTTGTCTGCTCTCCCCATGTAAAAAATTTTGTGCCAACTCTTAACAACACTCAAATAATGGCTGTTACATTGATTCATCAACACAATGTTGTAAAACTCACTGTAATACATTAACCACTTATGTAAGTTGAAAAATTTTTGTATGGTTGGGAAGCCCTTTACATTTAGCGATGTCACCAAAAACAAAAGTTATAAAATAAATAAAGTCAAAATACTTTTTTTAAGTACAGTTAAAAAGTGTTAAAGCATGTATGTCTGAGAAATACTTTTTTAATTAAAAAACTGTTAAATAAGTCCATAGACTTTTGTAATTAAAAAAAATAAGTATTACAGATACTTTTTTAACTTTTTTAACAACACACTTTAAAAAGTATTTTTTACAACAAACTTTGTATGATTTGCTGTCTGAGTTGCCCCTGAAACAAGTCCTCGCAAAAGTAGTTTGACAAAGTAGGTCAAAGAAGTTAGACACTGCATTCATACTGCCATTCAAATGATGGCATGACTCTATTTTGCGATGCAATTTCAGTGATTTTTCGCTTTTGTGAGATGTTCAAACTGATTGACATGAATATCTCTCACAATAGCAAGCTGCCTACTAAATTCCAATTATCTAATACTTAGAGAAACGCATCATCATGTAAACCTCCTACAATCACCAACTGGAATACATTAGTAGCTAGAAAGTGTTGATCCAGATGCGTTTGCAGTTGACCAGCTGCTGACAGAGGATGGTGACAAGGTTGAGGATGATCAGTCTGGGCATCTCAAATGAGCCATGCCACCTTCTAGTGGTTCCTTTGGGGACTATCGATATGCAATTCAAAAATACATTTGTTATTAAAAATACTTTTTTAATTAAAAAAATAACAAAGGACTGTTTTAATTTATAAAAAAAAACTGTTAAATAAGTCTGTAGACTTTTTTAATAAGTTAAAAAGTGTTAAATAAGTAGTTTGACTATTTTAATTAAATTAACAAACAAAAAAGTCTTCAGACTTTTTGGTGACATCACTACTTACATTGTGCTCCATCTCAGCTGTTTAACATTTTTTGCTCTGACAAATATTTAAACTCTTTGTAACATATTTTCGCTGTTTTTGGGCGTTACAGTGGAAATCGAAATCTCGGTGCATTCTTCCACCACTTATATCTCGACGACGCGTGATCCGATTGAGTCGATTTTTGGGGATTGAGGACATGGGACTACAAATTCAGGCCAAGGCCTACATGGGACTACCAATTCAATTTTCAAAAAAATCCGTCCACTGATCAAAAAGTCGAAATGTTGGTGTTGTCTCAAGTTGTGGGATGTATGTTTTTCGATTTAAGATTTTCATATCACCAGTATGCCACTCCGGCTCCTCTAGCCACTGATGTATCATCTTCTTAACAAATGTTTACTGTATAACATAAAATCACCAAAAAACAGCCAGTGCCATTTTTTTGTAACAGACTATAATGTGCGTATTTTTTTGATTCATTGATAGCAACACACTACACTTGACCTTCTCAAAATATGTAACTGAGAAGGACCACTAATTTGACATTCACAAAATATGTAACTCAGAAGGACCACTAATGACTTGCAAAATGTGAATGTTGAATATAGTGAACATTAAAAAGGCTGAGCTCAGGTCATCTGTGGACCTTAAACCATTGTTTTCAATCTCCAGCTTTATTTCAAATTTTGCCACTTCTTTGCCCATCAGCTCCAAAGCCAGTTTAAGATCCAGGCCAAACTCAGCCAATGAAGTAAAGGAATCTCCAACATTATCGGAGTGGAAGAATAGTTCAGCATATGTGTTTGACAGTTCAGAATGATTTCTTAGTCTCTTATGGTTCCACAGAGAAATACCAGGAAGTACAATTTGGTTGGTATTTGCATTGTAGAGGTCACCAAGATAGAACATCTCACCAGTTGGGGTAAATTCTAGTATCTTAAAATCTGAATACTAAGCATTGTGTGTTTGACATATCAAAACAAGTACTGTCAAAAATCCTCCAATAGTGCAACCTAGACTTGTAGAAAAACCAAATGGCAAACACAAGTGGTTAAAAAAAGACTTATTTAATGAATACATTTTTTTGCTTTTCAAGATCACCTGATAACTTGATCTAGACCAAGTAGAGGGTATTCTAACATGTGCAGGATATACAGGGTGTGGCAGGGTTACCCCGCCAAATTTACAAATTAATAACTCATGCTAGGAAGCGAATTTTTTATGTGGTTTGTTGCATTCGAACAGCAATGCGATGGCAATTTTTACGAGATCATTTTTACAACGACACTCAGCGAGACCCATACAAGAAAATTGTATTGCTGTGCAGTTTGAATTTTAAGCAAGTTTTGTCTCTTACAGTTGCAGTCCAATTCGAAAGTCGAAAGGCGGAATAAAAAATGAAAGGTTGTTCTTCAAAGGAGCTTGCTAAACTGGCTATTTGGTATGACATAAATCGAAGCGTCTCTCAAACCCAACAAAAATATCGAACGGAATTTGGCGACATCCTCAGGAAGTTGGGGAAAGACTTGATCAAACTTTGCCACAAAAGACTGCTGGAGCGAGGCACTGTGGTCCGAGACAAGACTGGGTCGACTGTCGGCGACGGCGCCCCGTGAGCACTCAGTCCACCGAGGAAAGAGTCAAGGCAGCCTTTGCACTAAGCCCCCAGAAATCCACTCGACTGGCAGCAGCCGAACTGGGGCTTTCGGTCATATTGAACAGTTTGATTGATCAATTTTGCTGATGTTTCGACATAAAAATTGCCATCGTATTGTCGTTCGGATGCAGCAAACCGCATAAAAATATTCGCTTCCTAGCATGAGTTATTAATTCTTAAAGTGCCGCACCCTGTACAAGTAGGCACAGCAGGAGCACCTCTTCACCTCTTGCATGATTATACTCCTTAAGTAGCATAACCTTAGTTCTTAACCTAAGCATAACCTTAGGATTCACTACTGTTGGCACTGCTGGGCACATGTTGTTGACAGACTGACAGACCAACTGACAGACATAGGCAGGTAATGAATAAAAAAACGTCAGAATCTGTACCATTGTTGATTTCGTCGCTCTCTTCACTTTCGTGACTGCATTGAGCTTTTGCGAACCTTTGATAGTGTATAAACAGTAACAGAAGGCGTGGTAGCAATAGTTGGATCCTAAATGTTTAGATATTTTGATATCAAGTGTTGTTCAGTTTGCAGGGCATGTTTAAATAACAAGGACAGACCAATTTGAACTGCAAATAGATCCAAGCCACTGGATGTGTACCGCAAAAGAGTCCGTTTCCTGAGCGCCTCTGTCTTCTGGGACGCTCAAATACCCAGGGAGATGGACAATTTTGCTTTACGCATCCAAGCCACTGGATGTAAACCCCAAGATTGTCTGTATCCTGAGCGTATCCTGTAACCTGTATCTTCTGTCTTCTTCCCAAAATTGTCCATCTCCCTAGGTACTGTATTTGAGCGCCCCCAGAAGACAGAGGCGCTCAGGATACAGACACTTTTGCGGCACACATCCAGTGGCTTGGATGTGTGCCACACAAGTGTCCACACACAGGGGACCCATTCGCAAGGGTTCACAAGCGCAGGTTCACACAGGTGCCACGAAGGGCACAGTCGCCAGCGTACAGTGCACCAAAATGCCCTTTCCACTGAAGAAGTTGGCAGAGTTGGCGATGACCGAGCTGTTTAAGAAGGCCTCGCGGCGCAGTTGCTTTAATGCAATCACATCTAGAGATGGCACGGAAGCCTCCGCTAGTGGTGTATGTGGCGCAACGTTAGGTAAGGGCGAGCTAGACGGCGCAGAGATCGAGGACGACCAAGTTGAATTCGAGCCCAACGATCTGTTTGTGAGTACCGCGTTAATGGTGTGCGCCATTGTTTGCTCAGGGTCGCCAGTGGCGAGCATGTAGGGGTCAAGGCAGCAGAGGTGGTGGCCAGTGGTGAAAGACGCGTCGCGGCAGGTTGGGCAGGCCATGGGTAGGTGGTGAACTGGTGGAGAACAATGTCCTGTGGGCGGGGGCGCTGACACCGCTGTCGCTAACTGCTGCCGGTGGAGAACGATGCCCTGTGGACGGGGGCGCTGACACCGCTGTCGCTAACTGCTGCCCGGTGGAGAACGACGCACTGTTGGCGGGGGCGCTGACACCGCTGTCGCTAACTGCTGCCCGGTGGAGAACGATGCCCTGTGGGCGGGGGCGCTGACACCGCTGTCGCTAACTGCTGCCCGGTGGAGAACGACGCCCTGTTGGCGGGGGCGCTGACACCACTGTCGCTAACTGCTGCCCGGTGGAGAACGATGCCCTGTGGGCAGGGGCGCTGACACCGCTGTCGCTAACTGCTACCCGGTGGAGAACGACGCACTGTTGGCGGGGGCGCTGACACCGCTGTCGCTAACTGCTGCCCGGTGGAGAACGATGCCCTGTGGGCGGGGGCGCTGACACCACTGTCGCTAACTGCTGCCCGGTGGAGAACGATGCCCTGTGGGCGGGGGCGCTGACACCGCTGTCGCTAACTGCTGCCCAGTGGAGAACGACGCCCTGTTGGCGGGGGCGCTGACACCGCTGTCGCTAACTGCTGCCCGGTGGAGAACGATGCCCTGTGGGCGGGGGCGCTGACACCGCTGTCGTTAACTGCTGCCCGGTGGAGAACGACGCCCTGTTGGTGGGGGCGCTGACACCGCTGTCGCTAACTGCTGCCCGGTGGAGAACGACGCCCTGTTGGCGGGGGCGCTGACACTGCTGTCGCTAACTGCTGCCCAGTGGAGATGACGCCCTGTCGGCAGGGGCGCTGACACCGCTGTCGCCGACTGCTGCCCCGTGGAGATGACGCCCTGTTGGTGGGGGCGCCGCTGTGGTCGCCGCTTGTCAACAGCCTATGTGTGCCTGATTCTGGCAAGGTACCCGCAAACCTCGACACAACCCGCTAATGATGGTTCAACAAGTCGCTTGTTCAGCGGCCATCGCTGTCCATCAGTTGGCCCACGTGAGCCAGCTGCATCAGTGTCGAGACGGACGAGACTCAACCTGCATCGACATCGTTGAGCCCCCCCCCCACCATGTTGACACCCGCCCC